>CM042142.1:38045109-38060266 GCA_023376005.1 Doryteuthis pealeii
GTTTTCCTAATTGGCCCCAAACAATAGCCTTTGTTTAAATGTAATATTAAACATATATTTAGAAGTTTTTGATTTAAGGGAAATAACAGGTGACTTTAGATGCAAAGGTCATTTTTAGCCATTTTTTTAATATATCATTATAGGAATGCTCTGGACTTAGAAAATTCTCAACAGGATGTTAAGAGTAAAGAAGTGTAGGTGCATTTAGTGTAACAACTGTCCTAGTAAGAAAGGGAATCAGTAGGGCATGTTCAAATCTTGGACAAGGATGTTTTCATTTCGCTTTGTACTAATAAGGTAGGTTGATTTTTCACTTAAAAAAAAATCAAACTCTCTCAAACAGTGAAATGTTATAACAGAAATAGATATATGTAGATATAGAAGTAATGAAGGGTTATGGAGAGTCCATAAGAAAGTCACTTACTAATGCCTGTGTGGGGGGTGAAAACCCCCACACAAGGAGGGTGTAGACAAACTGTCTTAACCCATAGTTATCAAGTCCCGGAGAAGAAAGAGGATTTCACCCCTATTCACTCATGTTGAGCAATAGAGGTCTCATTGAATGAGAAGTTCTTATCCGGTTAGACTACTTGTGCTTATTTCTTTTGTCTATCTGCCACTCTCAATTAGGGCTTATTTTAAGCAGAGGGCATATATTAAATTCATCTTGAAAAATCGCGCTAGGTCACAAATTTAGAATGTCAGTCCCTTTCTTGTTTCTCAGCAATCATACCAGTGGCCTGAATTTCATCTTGGGAATCCCCATTTTTACATTGCCATTGCCTAGTACCAATATAGCCATTTGTTGGAAGTCTTGGAAGACTATATAGTTCTTGTGCCCCTGAAGTTACAGCACCTCCTGTGACTGTGAAGTCCAATGTTCGAAAAACATTCTTGACCACAGATGCCGCATGTGAAGGCTGTCCTGATTTGTTGCTGCTGCTGCTTTCTTTTGGACCTCTTGGCTTCATGGTGTTGCGCCAGGGTGGCTTCAGACATGAACAGTCTGCCACGGAGAGCCTGGCAGCCTTCCCAGCTGGAAGGAGTAATGCCAAAGCACCTGAGATCATTCTTGCAGACATCCTTGAAACGCAGCTGAGGGCAACCATCCGCTGGATGGATGATGGATGAATCCCGAAGGACATCCTCTATGCAGAGCTTTTATCTGGTAAGAGACAATCTGTCTCTTACCAGATGAAAACTCTGCATAGAGGATGTCCTTCGGGATTCATCCATCATCCATCTGATAAGAGACAATCTGTCTCTTACCAGATGAAAGCTCTGCATAGAGGATGTCCTTTGTGATTCATGCATCATCATCCATCCAGCGGACATGGTCCGACCATTGGAGACGACGCTGTCTCTGTAGAGAACACAAGTTGGGAAGCCAATTTGACAATAACAGATTGCAACATTTTGCATTATTTGTCTGAATTTTTGAGGTGAAGCTTAACATTTAGTATTATTTCAATTTTTCAGACTGTTGTCCTCATCTTTATTGTTATATACACAATGTTGTGACCTCCGGACTACTTCAGTTGTTTAGAGTAGAAATCAGGAACCTTCTTGTCGAACTTGGCAACCTTCATGTTGCAATTGGGAGCTTTCATAGAACTTCAAAACCCTTTATTTAATCCATTTTGGTCAACAAAGTATAAAGATATTGATATTGTTTATGTTGTACCGGCTGTTCATACAGTGGAGAATATACACCGGTTCTCACTATAAATAGTGAGACACCGAGTGAAAAGGTTGTACTGTTACCGTACTGTTACTGTACTGTTACTGTTTAGCGGCAAGCTAGCCGTTCTTGTACCTTATTGTAAATACACTTGTCTCTTTTTACCCTACCTCGACTTGACTTCTTTTTTTACTGTTGAACTAACATCACAACAGTTTATCATAGCATTTATAGAAGTTCTAAATGTTTAGTTGTGTCATGTTTCCTCAAAAATAAGACAGGGTTTATATTAATTTTCAGTCCAAAATATAACACTTAGGTTTATTTTGGGGGTATGTCTTATTCTTTATATATCGAAAAACAATATTACGAAGTAGAAAATTATAAAATTTCTAAATAAACAGAAATTATGAAAAATGATGTACATTTATTTGCCATTAACATGTTCTTTTATTCAAAAACTCATTAACGACAATTCATTCAAAATATTCATATCACCATCCTCTGGAATGTTATTGTTCTGCAAGTCATTGGATTCCAAAATTCCTGCAGAGTTTTCATATGTCTCAATTTCCTGCAAAATTTTGTGCTAATAAGGTAGGTTGATTTTTCACTTAAAAAAAATGTCAAACTCTCTCAAACAGTGAAATGTTATAACAGAAATAGATATATCTAGATATAGAAGTAATGAAGGGTTATGGAGAGTCCATAAGAAAGTCACTTACTAATGCCTGTGTGGGGGTGAAAACTCCCACACAAGGAGGGTGTAGACAAACTGTCCTAACCCATTGTTATCAAGTAAAGAAGAAAGAGGATTTCATCCCTATTCACTCATGTTGAACAATAGAGGTCTCATTGAATGAGAAGTTCTTATCCGGTTAGATTGCTTGTGCTTATTTCTTTTGTCTGCCACTCTCAATTAGGGCTTATTTTAAGCAGAGGGCATATATTAAATTCATCTTGAAAAATCACGCTAGGTCTTATTTTGCAGGTAGGTCTTATTTTAAACATGGTATATTGTCGGAATTTCACCTCGAATTCGTCTCTCCGAGATAAAATTGTAACATAATGTAGTAGTAATGCCTGAACCGATGTCATAACTTGTTTTTGGCTGCGTTAAATTTTAATTGATTTAACGGTGCAAAAATGTAAACATTGTTTTTCGTTTATAATTTTCATTATTTTTGTCAGCTGAAAACTTTTAAAAAAAATCATCATGAGTTTTTTTTAATGCTTCTTCTTTTAATGGACAAAGAATTTTCAAGATAATATTAACATTTATGTAAGTTTTATTGTGATAAATATGGGGGGGGGAAATTTCACAGGAAAAATTGGTGGTATCTAATAATTGAAAAGGAAATGCACACATAGAAAGAAAGAAAGAAAGAAAAAAGAAAGAAAGAAAAAGAAAAGGATTCTGTTGAAAGAAATAAAGAAGGAAGAAAGAAAGAAAGAAGGAAGAAAGAAAGAAAGAAAGAAAGAAGGAAAGAATCAGAGAAAAAAGAAAGAAAGAAAGAAAAAAAGAAAGAAAGAAAAGGAAAAGGATTCCATAAAAAGAAATAAAGAAGGAAGAAAGAAATAAAGAAGGAAGAAAGAAAGAAAGAAGGAAGAAAGAAAGAAAGAAGGAAGGAAAGAATTAGAGAAAAAAGAAAGAAAGAAAGAAAAAAAGAAAGAAAGAAAAAGAAAAGGATTTCATAGAAATAAATAAAGAAGGAAGAAAGAAAGAAAGAAAGAAAGAAAGAAAGAAGGAAGGAAAGAATCAGAGAAAAAAGAAAGAAAGAAAGAAAGAATACATAATTGAAAAGGAAATGCATACATAGAAAGAAAAAAAGAAAAAAAGAAAGAAAGAAAAAGAAAAGGATTCCGTAGAAAGAAATAAAGAAGGAAGAAAGAAAGAAAGATAGAAGGAAGGAAGGAAGGAAAGAATTAGAGAAAAAAAGAAAGAAAAAGAAAAAGAAAAGGATTCCGTAGAAAATTAAATAGAATCACAGGTTTGTGATAAAGTATTTAGGCAAGCATTAACACAATGATTATGAGAGAGAGAGAGAGAGAGAGAAAGAGAGAGAGAGAGAGAGAAAGAGAGAGAGAGAGAGAGAAAATAAATGAGTGAGAATGAAGGAGAGTGAGTGAGAATAAATTGTCTGTGACTGTATTTATTATTGTATTTATGTTTTTACATCTATGTAGTATTTCGTTTATTTGCAAAGTGCATAGGCACTCTTACCTAAGGGTATTTAACATATGCCTTTAAAAAAAATAAAAAAATAACATGGGCTATTTGTGGAACCAATTATTCCCATAAGATATGAGTGCACTGTGCTCATGCCTAATGAGCACTATTAATAAGTGCTATCCCACAGCCGATTGGCACTAAGAACATTTGAACCGTAGTTTATATACAACCGTACACCCTATGAGAAAACAGCTGCATGGCCATCTGCCGCATATCATCCAAACCATCCGAGTAAGATAGACAAGACACGCGGGACACTGCTGGAGAAGCAAGGATGAACTCATAAGCAACGTCCTCCTGTGGAAGCCAGCATATGGACACGCCAGTGTGGGCTGACCAGCAAAGACGTACATTAATCAGCCCTGTGCGGATACAGGATGCTGCATAGAGGACCTCCTGAGAATGATGAGTGATAGGGACGGATGGAGAGAGATTGTCATGGATATCAGTGTGACATGATGATGATGATAATTATATACAACCAATTACATATTCAAACATGTTTCTATTAGCACTATAATCAAAGCATCCAATAAGAGACTTTATTTATCAGTCAACATTCATATATCATCATCATCATGTTGTGCCAGCAGTACATGACAATTGCTCGCCAACTGTCCCTATCAGCCATCATCCCCACCCCCGGTATGTGCTCTGTGCAGTATCTAGAATCTGTACAGAGCTGTTCAATGTAGGTCCTTGCTGCATGGCCCATACTGGTGTGCCCATTTAGAGGTTTCCACTAGAGAACGTCACTTATAAATTCGTCCTTGTTTCTCCAGCAGTGTCCAGCATATCTTATTTGTCTTACCCAAATGGTTTGTGTGATGGGGGCTATTCAGCTGCTTTCTTGTGGGGTGTTGTTTCCACAAATTTTTTCAAGACTGCATGCAGCATTCTTGTGCAACTCCCATCTAGCTTATTCTCTAGGCACTTTGTTAGGGTCCAAATGGTGCAGCCATACAATAGCATTGATACAGTTATGGCTTCGAAAAATTGTCGCTTTAACTTGTCAGTGAGATCAGATTTCCATATGATGAATAATCTGTCTATAGCAGTCCATGCCTTCCCTATGTGTGCTTTAAGATTGCTTTCTATGGATGAGATATTACTACCTAGGTATGTGAACTGGTCTACCAATTTTAGAGGCTTGCCAGTGAGTGAGACATATCCAGACACTCATATATTTACCAACCCTTCCACATGAGCAGGATGCAACACAAGGTCAATTTCTTTAGCAAGACTTTAACAATTTATTTATCTCATTTCATTATTCTTTTTGTCTGCCTGTAACTTCTACTAGGATGAAAATGTGTTTCATAATATACAATAGATTGATTGAATCTGTTATTTGGCATGTAGTGTAGATAATTTTTGAAAGATTTAAATCATTGCAATTTCATTCGCTTTGCAAACTCACTTTTCCCTAATCCCAATTATCTACCTAGAGATCAATGGGTGACTCAGTGGGTCACATTTGTCTAGTATATTTATATATTGGGGGGTTATGCAATAGATAAGGTGAATTTAGCAATAAAACAACTTCTTACATTTCACACACACACACACACACACACACACACACACACACACACATATATATATATATATATATATATATATATATATATATATATTTCTAGCTGGTTGATGAATCAGATATTGTAATTTTTTCTGACTCTTCAACCAGACAGAACATTGTTTTTTTTTGTTTATATTTTATATGTCAATATTTTAGTCTCCTGGATCAATAATTTTAATTATAAAAAAATTCTGATCCACAAATAAACATAATTTAAATGAATACCAAAGCAATTCTAATTAAGACTAAGTAACAGTGGTGTCAATTGATAAAAGTATTACAAGAACTATAACTTTTACCACTCTTCCACTCTATAATCCCTATATACAACTAAAAACAGATGCATTTTTTTTTCATAATTTGTACACATAGAATAAATGAATATATTTTATTTTCAATTTATTGTTGAAAATTATTTTGACAGATTTATGGCTGAGATATTAAACCTCATATATCAATGCCAAATTCTGTTAAAAATGGCACAGAATAGATTTTCATATGAAAGATAATCTATGAATTGAAGCATTGTATCTTTATTAAACAGATATTTAATATATTATTGAGTTTATTTGACAGGCAAATATCCTTAAGGTTATTTGAAAGGCTGGTCCTCATTTTAAACTCAGATGACTAAAATCTTAAAAGTTAGAAGTTAAATTTAGAGGTGCATAGTGTAAAAGTTATTGCTATTAAAAATGGACTCAGTAACCAAGTTCAAATCCTTGACAAGGTTGTTTGCATTTCACATGGTGTTGTTGGGTAAATATTAGGGCAGACTGGGCTCTTTAACCTTGGTATAGCAACCAGTCTAAGAGAAGGAAAACTCTGATTTCAAAACTGTTAAACTCTATTTCTTTGAATGTTTGAGGTGAAGCTTGATAATTTGTACTATTTGGATCATTTGGACTATTGTCCTTGTCATTATTATTATCTACACAACGTTTTGGCCGATGTGCCCTCTGGTCTTATTCATAACAACATACAATAATAATCACATACAATAATTAACACAGCTTAACACTTACCCCTGTAGATTGAATAAAGGGTTTTGTAAATG
Organism: Doryteuthis pealeii; assembly: GCA_023376005.1. NCBI lineage: Eukaryota > Metazoa > Mollusca > Cephalopoda > Myopsida > Loliginidae > Doryteuthis > Doryteuthis pealeii. Next base: position 38,051,663 of record CM042142.1, read on the forward strand.
CAAGATAATTATCTCCCTTGTTTTGTTAAGCCATCCTATTGCGTGGGTACAAGCACCATTTGACACCGGTAAAAAGTCACATGTGCATGTGGCGCTAGTTTCAATTCTCATTAGCTGGCAGGAACTAGGGAGACAAGAAGGTTAATGCGAGCACAGAGCTTTTCCTCCTTTTTCGATTTTATTAGTTGTGTATTAGAGAAACTACATAGTCTATTTGTATTCTATTGTAGTTTCACGTTGAAGACCAATTGCGAGACAGGAGGATAAGTGACAACTCCCGTATTTACCTAAATAAAAGTGTCTTCACCAGTCGACTCTGTCATTACTCATTCCTTGCCTGGGTGTTGCCATCACAGGTTTGGTTCAAAGTTCCGTGAAGGTTCCTGATTATGGCATGAAGGCTCCCAAGTTCAACAAGAAGGCTCCTGAGTTCAAAGAGAAGGTTCCTGAGTCCGACAAAAAATACCTGAAGAAGACTGGAGGGCACATTGGCTGAAACATTGTGTAGATAACAATAAGGATAAGGACAATAGTCCGAATGATCCAAATAATACTGTTAAACTCTGCTTAAGAAATTGACCCTGTGTTGCAGACCACTCATACAGAAGGGTTGGTAAATATGCAGAAGTTACATTTTAAGTTTAAATTAACCCAGAATCTCTGAAGAGAGCAGACATCCATTTTCCATTCATGGCCTTGGTGGCTCCCAGCAATGTACAACCAGATTAAGTAATGTAATTGAGAAGACATCTTAAAGATTAATACAGAAATATGTGCACAGAAAATGACTCTGTGCTTGTTCTAAATATCCCAGCAGAGAAAAAGTTAGAACAACATTAGGCTGTGATGAAAGATGACCGCAAGAAGGACAACCAGCCAAAGAAGAAAAAGAGACAAGATGGCAAGACAACTATCCAACAGTAGTATCTGTTCTCCCTCCCTAGGATCATACCATAGCTCCTCAGTCTTCAGACTTGGATCCAAGTGTAGTATCTGTTCTTCCTTCCTTAGCAATGTTTTCATCTTTGGGCAGGATGTGATAAAGATTTTTGGTTTGTTTGTTTGTTTTGTTTACAGCATAACCTCAGTGGGTTATTTGATTCCAACAAACTTTTGAAATGAATTCATTCTTAATGGATACTCAATTCTTTTTTAGAAACACATTTTTCTATTTAACTCATAGATGGAACCCTAACAGGTACTACCACTCCGGATCAGAATGGACCAGGGATTATTGGTGATGAAGGGGTGCTCCACATTACCCAGACCTCCAGAACTGGAACCTCACCAGATCCAAGTGTAGTATTATGTAGTTTAAATTATTATCAGGAAATGAAGACCTTAGTCACTTCCTTCTAGCCATATACGATGAAAAGGTTTGGGGCTTGCCATAAGGCAATAGGGTCGGGACAATTATATAGGTGCTAGGGCTTGATGTGACCTGCTGATTGATTGATTGGAGGGAGCTTCTTCAATTGCCCGTCTAGCCTAAGTAATGGCCAAAGTGGAGTGTTGTAAGTCATGGACTGCTCATCCACCAGGATTCCGTCCTTAAGCATCACGGGTCACCACCTATGGCTAACAGGTGGCCTCATTGGTGGGAGAGGGGGTCTTACCCCTCTACAGTGCAGTCAGCATAGTCTACAGCCCCAGTCAAAAGGGTGGTGACAAAAACTGAGGTGAGCCTGATCTAGGTGATTCTTTGAGATGATAACAATTAAAACAGTCACAGGGTTTCCATAGGAACAAGATACTCTACTTTTATTTCATCAAATACATATTCAAGCATATTTCTATTTGAATTATTATCTATGCATTTGTAGAAGAACAATAGTTGGTTGAATATCACTTCCTTGTACAGAATAAACATGAGGATAATTAAGGAAGAGCTTATACAGAGTTGTATGAGTGAAATGTCCTAATATGAAAAGGAGTTTCCTTGTACAGAATAAACGTGAGGATAATTCACAACAAAGTGATAACAAGGATATTTCATATTACCTTCGCAAATTTAACAGAAAATAATACAACCATGATAAGGTATACAAGGAAGAGCTTATACAGAGTTGTATGAGTGAAATGTCCTAATATGAAAAGGAGTTTCCTTGTACAGAATAAACGTGAGGATATTTCACAACAATGTGATAACAAGGATATTTCCTATTGCCTTAGCAAATTTAACAGAAAAGAATACAAACATGATAAGGTATACAATGAAGAGCTTATACAGAGTTGTATGAGTGAAATGTCCTAATATGAAAAGGAGTCTTTATTAGAGAAATTGTTGAGGTCTTGATATATAGCTGGCAGAAAAGGAGAGCATAAAGACTTACATGTTAAGGTTGCTGGTAAAAGAGAGTTTTAAATTTACATCTTCTAGTTTTATAATACTGTTCCCTACACCACCTAGTGCCTACTGGCAGACATGGGAGGTCAATAAAGAAATAAGTAAACAAAGAAGACAGAATAAAATATGCAAAGTAAACAAACATCACTGTAGTGGAAGAGGGCGGCACCCAGTGAGGATTGAAATCACCCTGATGGAGATAATTTATCCAACTGGACTGACCAAAAAACACGTTGGGTATCTATTGGTTGTTGTCGTTCTCTTTTGGAGTTAGGATCTGGTGTTGCTGGAATGGAAAAAGAGAGAGAGATTACTTTTCTTTTTCCCTAGCATCGAATCGGGGAACTATGGCAAGTAAAGAATATAATCCCTGCATATACAATAGGAGACTTTATTTATCAATCAATGCTCATATATAATGAACTGTGAATCATGTGAGTTTCTATTTAGTTGTCTCTTTCTTTCATTCTTTGTTCTTTTTGTGTGTCTGTCTGCAACTTGTACAAAGATGAGAGTGTAGTATCTGTGCACTCTTCTTAAGATTTTAGTATAGCTCCTTAGTCTTTCAAATGTAGTATCTGTGTTGCATATGCCCTAACTCGAGTTGTAGTATAAGTCGTTAGTGGTAGTAGACGTTGTTAGTTCAGAAACAACATATGCAAGTCGTATAGTCACAAGGGGGCTGTTTATTTCTTTTTAGGCTCGTGGGTTCTTTTTCAGAGAGAGAGAGAGAGAGAGAGAGAGAGAGAGAGAGAGAGAGAGAGAGAGAGGTCAATTTTCCACATGTTGAGTTGCTTTTCCTGTGCTGATTGTGTATCAGCAAAAAGGGAGTTGGTTGAATGAGAGATGTTAACTTTGGGGCAAGGCGTTGTTTCTCTCTCTATTTCTACTGACATCACTGTAAGTGCTCAACTTTTGACTTGATCCCTATGTCTTTTCATTGTTGAAAATTGGCTCCAATTGGTTCTAAAATAAAGAAAGAACTAGTGAATTGTGATTGGCTCTTTAATCGATTTAGTTGTCACATAGCCTATTCCTGACTATATCCACATACATTAGTAGTAGTCATTTAGATATTTAAACATCAGCTCCCAGCAATTCATATTTGTTTTAAGGAATTCTTCAAGTGTTTAATATTTTGAATATGTTGGAACTGCTAAGGCCTGGACTCTCCCCTAAAATCCTTGAAGGTTTTTCTGTATCTTTTATATTAAAGAACTTTTTTCTTTAAAAATTTGTCAAAATGTTTGAAAAAAAAATGGTAATCAGTTGGTTTGGTTTGGTTTGGTTTAGTTTGGTTTGGTTTGGTTAACATAATATCAACTCGTTAAGTGTTACAGTAGGGGAAAATAAGTATTTTACACCCTGCTAATTATCTGAGTTTGCCAAGTATTCTTATCTAATCCAAATAATTTAATCTATTTAACCCATAGATGGGACCCTAACAGGTACTACCATTCAAGATTAGAGTGGACCTGGGAGTAATGATAATGAAGGTGTGACTTCATACTCTTCAAAGCTCCAGAACTGGATCCTCATCACCAAATGTAGTTTAGTGCCATACCCTGGATACCTCTTTGGTGGGGGTGTAACGTAGTGAGTCTTCGTTCTTATATATGAACTCGTTTCTTTGTGTCTGAAAACGACCCTTAAATTAAATTCCATGGTAACCTGTGCTGATTAAAAAAAACAAACTCGGCGACAACTTCTTGTCAACAAACATTTATTATGGCCATGACAATCTAGCAGTCGTCTATGCAAAGAGCGAGAGATAGAAAGAATGTTATTAATAACAGAATTGACATAATTAGACACAGTTAACTTATGAATCTCAAAAATAGGAATGGTGTAAAATTTTCAGGATAGGTCCATCTTGAAAGTCATGGTTGGGTGTTCCAGTATGACCATGATCCAAAGCATATGGGATGAAACACATCTCTAAAATTGTCAAAAAGGCTGAGGGTGTCCTGGCGTCGCTCAGCAAGACCTTTGTCAGCCGCTCACCAGCTATCTATATAAAGCTTTACAAAGCTTTGGTGCGGCCACACTTGGAAATTGCATCACCAGTCTGGAACCCTTATCTTGCTCAGAATATTTAAAATATATAAAAATTGTTTGGTCAGATATGATTTATCCATGTTTCTATTTCAACAAAAATTAATTTATTAATAATGGAGATTCACTTCCGGTTTTTGTCTGTAACAAAAACTACGTCACTGCTTACATCACATTACCCAAAATCGTCATAACATAGAATAAATACACTCAAAATTTGGACATGCAACATTAGACAGTCCTCATTGTTTTTTAAAACAAGTTTTAATAAATACATGACTGGTATTATATATCTATATATAGTTTGTTTTATTTTAATACATATTTAAAGTTTACATTTCAAATTGTTTTATTTTTTAATCCTTTAATGAATTTGATGATTTTACTTACTTAGGGTACAAACTCACTGACATTGAATTTTTAACTCCCACCCCTCAGGCAATATGTTTAAAAATCTATTTTTACATCGCCCGGAGGGTGTTTTTTATTTTGCTAGTTAAATTAATGGAGGCCTAGTCAGTCTTTGGACCTTAATCCTTTAGAGAATCCATGGAGGGAGCTGAAGTTTTGAGTTTCCGAATGACAACTTACAAACCTTAAGGATTTGGAGAAGATCTGCAAAGATGAGTGGGCCAAAATCCCCCTAGAATCTGTAAAATCTTGGTAACCAACAACAGGAAACGCCTGGCTGAAGTGAATAAGGTTTTATACTTATTAGTGGATTTTTATTGTCACTGCGGTATATATATATGTAAGTTGAAAATTGAAATGAATCCATATAATAACAATAGAAAATTATAAAATTATATCATTGTAAATATAAAATAATATTATTTTAATTATAAAATTATTTTAAATATAAAATAAAATAATAATAATAGAAAATTATAAAATATTTAAGCATACAAAGAAAATGGCCTTCATCAGGTAAAATGTTTGATATTTAAATTTTACCCTGATGAAGGCCGTTTTTTTTATATGCTTAAATATTTTATGATTTTCTATTATTATTATTTTATTTTATATTTAAAATATTAATAAATAGAATACATGTGTACATGAACAAACTCCTGGCTGAAACACATGTTGGTAACTCAAATTAAATTAACTTTATCCATTCAACATTTTCCTTCCTTTATTTATTTATCCTTATATATATATATATATATATATATATAATATATATATATATATATAGTTTGAAGCAATTATTCTATTATAAATTATTTTCATTTTCTTTTATTGTACAGCCCAGGAATTAATTAACTGAAATGACATGCATTTGTTTTGATTAACAACGCCTCTCTCTATACACACACACACACACACACACGCGCACACATACACACACACAGATATATTATTAAACATAACAGACAAAGATTCAGAGTTGAGTTTTTATTTATATTCACAACCAAGATGTTGCAAAAGAGGAATATATAAATATACATATATACGTACACACCTATTCACACACACACACACACATAAATATAGACGTGAAATGTCAATACACGGTATCTGTGGATGACTTATTATATACTCCTGTAACCCAGTAGAGCTCTTTAGGAGTGACTTTAATAAACTTTCACTGCCAGCATAACGCAATGATCATCTTTTACAGATTTGATCTCTCTGGTAATCGTAAAGTATATACACAAATGTATGTATTTAAAACAGTTAAAACACTGCTCCTAAAGCAGCTGGCGATGGCCTAGAGGTTAACGGATCAGGCTGACATAAAGTCAGTCGGGTTTCGCTCCTGGTCGGAGTTAGTTGCTGTGTCTAGCCACACTGATGAGACGTGAAACATCGATACATGGTGTCTGTGGATGACTTTATATAATATATATAAATATATATATAGTCATCCACAGACACGTGTTTCAACTTATCAAGTCTCTTCAACTGCTGCTGATTCGATAGGTATTCTATTCTCGGTATAGATTGCTCACAAATGTCTAGCCACACTGAAGGTTGTAAGTTGAAACACGTGTCTGTGGATGAATTATATAATCGGGGTTGTGGGCTGTTATATATATATAAAGTCATCCACAGACAATGTATCGATGTTTACATCTCATCAGTGTGGCTAAGACACAGCAACTAACTCGACCAGGAGCGGAAACGACTGACTTTATGTCAGCCTGATCCATTAACTCTAACAGGCCATCGCTAGTTGCTATATAGGAGCGGTTTTAACTGTTTTAAATACTAATCTGTGTATATACTTTACGATTACAGAGAGATCAAATCTGTAAAGATGGATCTTGCGTTATGCTGGAGTGAAAGTTTATTAAAGTCAATCCTAAAGAGCTTTACTTACTGGTTTCAGGAAGCATATAATAAGTCATCACAGACACCGTGTATCAACGTTCTTCACATTATATATTTGTGTGTGTGTGTAGTGTGTGAATGGCGTGTAACGTATATATGTATAATTTATATATTCCTCTTTTGGCAACATCTTGAGGTTGTGATATAAATAAAAGCTCAACTCTGAATTCTTTTGTCTGTTATGTTTAATAATATATCTGTGGGTGTGTGTATGTGTGCGCGTGTGGCGTGTGTGTGTGTTGTATAGAGAGAGGCGTTGTTAATCAAAACAAATGCATGTCATTCTCAGTTATAATTCTGGGCTGTACAATAAAAAAAATGAAAATAATTTATAATAGAATAATTGGCTTCAAATTATATATATATATATACTATATAATATATTATTAAAATATATATATATATATATATTGAAAGGATAAATAAATAAAGGAAAGGAAAAGTTGAATGGATACAAGTTAATTAATTTGGAGGGTTACCAACATGTGTTTCGGGAAGGAAGTTTGTCCATTGTACCATGTTTCTATTTATTAATATTTTAAATATAAAATAAAATAATAATATGAAATCATAAATATTTAAGCATTACAACAAAACGGCCTTCATCAGGGCGTAAAATTTTATAATATAACATTCTTTACCCGATGAGGCTGTTTTGCTTGTATGCTTAAATATTTTATAATTTCTATTATTATTATTTTATTTTATATTTAAAATAATTTTATAATTAAAAATATTTTTTATATTACAATGATATAATTTTATAAATATTTCTATATATAATTAGATATGGATTCATTTCAAATTTTCACTTACATATATTATTCCGCGTGACAATAAAATGCCACTATAGTATACCTTATTCACTTCAGCCAGCGTTTCCTGTTGTTGGTTAGCCAAGATTTTACAGAGTTCTAGGGGTATTATTGCCATCATCGTTTGCAGATTTCTCCAAATCCTTAAGCGTTTGTAAGTTTGTCATTCGGAAACTCAAAACTTCAGCTCCTCCATGGATTCTCTAAAGATTAAGGTCAAAGACTGACTAGGCCTCCATTAATTTAACTCGCAAATAAAAACCCTCCGGCGATGTAAAAATAGATTTTTAAACATATTGCTGAGGGGTGGGAGTTAAAAATTCAATGTCAGTGAGTTTGTACCCTATAAGTAAAATCATCAAATTCATTAAGGTTTAAAAATAAACAATTTGAAATGTAAACTTTAAATATGTATTAAATAAACAAAACTAATATAGATATATAATAACCAGTACATGTATTTATTAAACTTGTTTTAAAAAACATTGAGGACAGTCTTACTGTTGTATGTCAAATTGAGTGTATTTATTCTATGTATGACAATTTTGGGTAATGTGATGTAGCGTGACATAGTTTTTTTGTTACAGACAAAAACCGGAACAAATCTTCATTATTAATAGATTGATTTTTGTTGAAATAGAAACTGGATAAAATCATATCTTGAACAAACAATTTTTATATATTTTTAAATATTCTGAGCAGATAAGGGTTCCAGACTGGTGATGAAATTGTCAAGTGTGGCCGCCCCAAGCTTGTAAAGCTTTAGATATAGATAGGCTTGGTGAGCCGCTGACAAAGTCTTTGCTGAGCGAGCCGGACACCCTCAGCCTTTTTTGACAATTTAGAGTGGGTTTTCGTCCCTACGCTTTGGATCATGGTCTTACTGGAACAACAACCATGCTTTCAAGATGGGACCTACCCTGAAAATTTTACACCATTCTATTTTTTGAGATTCATAAGTAAACTGTAGTCTAATTATTCATTCTGTTATTAATAACATTCTTTCTATCTCCATCGCCTTTGCACTGACGACGTGCTGCTCTGTCATGG
>CM042142.1:38060366-38083898 GCA_023376005.1 Doryteuthis pealeii
TGATGAATATTAAATACAGTGAAAATTTCCATCTAAAATTCAGCTAATAATGATGTTTCAGACTACAGACAGTGATCTACCCTGATAATACAATAGAAATGATTTTTTTTTTAAATCCATTCAAGTTGTAGCCATATCTAAACTACTGTACAGCCGCACCACTTAGAAACTAATCATCAGAGTTGTAATGTATGCATTTACCCAACCCCTCCCTATGGGCAGAATGTGACACAAGATCAATTTTTAAGCAGTGTGAATCCAGCATGTTCCTTATCTTAGATTGGTTGCCTTACCAATGCTAATGCATCCAGTCTGCCCTACTATTTACCCATAGCTGGAGGGAGGCTGTTTACATTTCACATCTTATTATAATGGAGATTGTGTGTTTTTCTGTCTGTAACCGAAACTATATTACTACTCAAGTTACAATTCCCTTAGTTATTGACATCACATTCTCAATGATTTTATTTTAATTTAAACCTCAATTATTAATAAAATTGTCTTACATTATTAATACTGTTAACCATATCTACATACTAACAACATGCAAATTATATTTATATATACAACAAAATAGCGGTTTACATGTGAACGGGAAGGCTAATTTTGCATATTAAATATTAAAAAATCGAATTTAATAAATATGTGCTTAGTATTATTGATTTCTTAACTGTTTGGTTTTATTTAATGAATATAAGCAAAAATCTCTTCAATGAATCTTAAATGAAATCCATTAACAAGATAAAATAACTGTCATTTATTCTTTACTTCCTCTTTTAACTAAATACTTAAATTAGAAAAAATAACAATGAAAGATGAAAGTGATGGAAGAGTAAGTTTCAGTTGTTCCATTTTTTATTATACTCCCTCTGTTTCAAATCTTTTATTATACTCCCTCTGTTTCAAATCTTTTTATCTGTATTCTTATTTAGTTTCATTAGCCTTTCTAATTTAATACAATATTTTATTACATTAAAACTTAAATACTTGCATCCGGAGGGTGCATATATTTGCTAGTAGCATTAATTTTCATGCTGCCCTGTCAGTTAGGACCATGTAGCCTGCACCTCTACTGAAGGGTAAGATTGTAGTGGTTGAGTAGTCTGAGATCTGGGTACTAAGTGGTCCCGTGACATGCAACAGTCCACTTCGGCCCTTACTTTAGCTAGAAAAATGGTTGGAGAGGCTCCATCCAGTCAATCAGCTGGTCATGTCAAGCCCTAGCAACTATATGATTGTCCTGACTGTATTCTTCAAATTGCTCTTATGGCAAACACCCACCACTTTTTATCATATAGGTGCTAGAAGCCAGTGAATGAGGGTCAGTCACCAGTATTTATTAACTCTTAACATCCTATACCACCTCATTCCACCCGGCCAGAAGTCATATTCATTTTTCTAATCTACCCCAAATGATAGCCTTTGTTTAAAGGTAATATTAAACATATTTAGAAGTCTTTGATTTAAGGGAAATAATTTACATAACTTTAAATAAAAAGGTTTTTTTTTAAATAAATCCTTAGAGGAATGGGGCTCTGGACTTAAAAAAAAATTCTTAACAGGATGTTAAGAGTTAATGTACATGAAGTTAATGAAAATTATTTCTTAAACAAATCTTATCTACAAAAAAAAGCAAGATTTGGCATTAAATAACCCACAAATGTTTATATGCCATTAAACCAAAGAACCAAACCAAAAATGTATAGATTCATGTCTTTTCCAAAGATATTTGCATAAAGTGAAACACAAAAAGCCTCATCTGGAGTTTGAACTTGAGTTGCTGAATCCATTTCCTATGATGATAACTATAACACTAAGTACAAAATTAGACTGAAATTATAGTTGTGATACAGCAGCTTTAATAATTATTATTATTATGGTTACTTAAGTTCTGTTTAGCTCAGTCAGTAGAGCATTGAGCTAAAAACCACAAGGTTCCTAGTTCGATACCGGTCCTCGCCAACTCAACGTATGAGTAGCACAGGGATCTGGGCGGTAAAGTAAGGAGCTGATGGTAGATGTGGCGCTCCACCTCAGATGCCAAAACAATCTCCTTGGTCTAGCGCTATTGAAAAGGGGATAGACTCCCTCACTGATTGGCTGATACCGACTTTAGGCCGACCCGACGACTTTACTTTACTACTACTATATACACAAATATAGATATCTCCTGATTCACAAAATTCACCAAATTCAATTCGCCCACACACCACAATAAAAAAAATGCTAACCGGATGTGAACAGAGCGGTATCGTTCGAACAAATGAAGAAAACTCGTTTGTGCACAAGTGGCTCCACGCATAAGGAAATCTTAAAAAATAAAATTATAAATAAAACCAGAATTCGCATTTTACGTCCATCTAAAAATCTAAAACATTCCTGGTAAAAATAAAAAATGTTTGAGTTGATCCGAAATTGGCAAACGGTAGAGTATTTAAGGGCGGCTTTGAAGGCTCACGGCAGAGATACCACGGCGGCGACACAGTAAAGATCATAGGAGTGAAGACTTGCACGCGAAATGCTACACCAAAGACAGCCAACCTCAATCTTTCACCCCCCTCCGACATCCTGACCTGACCGACCGGCAAGTCTTGAAAGAGAAAACAACTATCAAATTGTCTATCATCAATTTACCAAATTGACTCCTATCAACTCAGTCGTCAGATCCTGCCCACATGATTCCAACATTTCAACTGACGTGACCACAAAACATCAGATTTTCTGCCCCCACTATAACCAACATCTGACCACGACCATTAGGCTTTCTGCCTACATCACCACCTCCATTACAACTGACTCGACCACCGAACATCAGGCTTTCTGCAGACATTACTACTCACCTCACAACAGACTATGACCAAATATCAGACTTTCTTCTTAAATCATTTCTAACCTTACAACCTCTTCGTGTTTTTCTAATACAATTGATGAAACTTAAAATCTGTGTTTGTTTTTCCTTGCCACCATACACTTTCTACTAACTCTGTTTATTACAGTTCCAAGTCACTTTATGCTACCAATGATTGTAATAACAAGCTCAATTTTGGAGAAATCTCTTCACAAGAAATCTCTTTATAAATATTTCATCTCTTTGATGAAATAGAAATTCTTAATTTCAAATTTGATTACTTCAATAAGATATGCAAACAATTCCAACAAGATTAGGACTATTTTTTTAATATGTTAACCGATAAATTTCTAAGAATTTTTGTCATAGAAACATTTTTGTTATAGAAACATGCTTATACTAATCTGGAAATGAAACATGTTTTGTATGTTGTGTAGGGATGGAGTCAGACTGGTTTGTAATATTCATACTTCCAGTTGGGTGGAAGAACCCACTCTTGCTCTTATAATATCTAGCTAAACAATGGATACTGCTTTCTACCAGAATGAAATAGAACTTTGAATCTTTGTCCTTCCTGTTTCTTTCCATATGCTACCTCACGGAAACAGACTTTTTGATCAAGTGATAAAGATCTTTATGGATTTTAGGAGCAAGACCCTTGGTCTTAAGATAAATTTTGTTGCCAGTTCCAAATCTAACTTGAGCAACACCGTGGAAATCCCTCAAAATGACACCAATTTTTGATGGAGTTGTAAGGGATTAAATGGAGTAGTCTCCCTTGTCATAGAGTTTGGGTAATCTCCTGGGTCACAAGTCCCTTTTTGGTCACCTGACGCAGGTACCCAAGAAGATCACCCTCTTTTGCCGAAGCTACTGGACAAGTACAGGCGTGCTGGCCACCCCTCTCCAGCACACACATGGTGCATATCATACGGTACAGACCCCACATACAGTAAGTGGTTTCCACCTATTTTGCCTCTCGTACACTGCTATGTATGTTTGGACACTTGTGACATACAAATAGCCTGGGGAACTTCGTTCCCCTATATAAGTTGAAATAAATGTTGTATAAATGTAACTAATGCATTTGCTGTTGTCCTACTGAAGTATTCCGTGTTGGGGGGCTTTTCGTTTAAGTAACCTAATGAACTGGAGTTCATAGTCTGTGAACCTCTTATAGAGTCAAACCTTTTTTGGCCAGTTTGTAAATCTGTTCTTTTACATCTTCAAATGTGAGTTTCAAGCATGTTGCTACTGAATGCCTGTATGGCAAAGCTGGATTGGGAAATACCTTTTCCAGGACAGTGCATACGACGCATAGCGGAATGTTTAGTGAAAGGAAATGATGGCTACATCTCCTAGCTTGAGTGCCATAACCTACAGCAATTGGTGATTATAAAGTATGAAAGACGTGATCTCTGGTGTTCAGGCGTCAAGAGCCGAATTGCAAATAGCCGCTTATATCCTTGTATCTATCCTTTATCCTGGTAAAGGGCAGATCACCCTGTTCAGCCTAGACACAGGGGTAGATCACTCTATTCTACTTATAAAGTGATGACCTGGAAATGACCCTGGTCTTGTCAGGAATCTTGTACCCACATGTTAGGAAGAATGACTTGCGCACAGGCCCAAAGATCAACATGAGATATGCTCACCACTCTAGGAAAGGATAGAAAGAAAATCAGAAATACAGGAAATAGTATGTTAAGAATCCTTGTGCTCCTTAGTGTTAGGCAGAATCCTTGTGTTCCTTAGTGTTAGGCAGAATCCTTGTGTTACTTAGTGTTAGGCAGAATCCTTGTGTTCCTTAGTGTTAGGTAGGATCTTTGTGTTACTTAGTGTTAGGCAGAATCCTTGTGTTCCTTAGTGTTAAGCAGAATCCTTGGTTGTTGATCCATTCGTTCATGTTAACTATGAGCAACTGAACGCCTTTCAAGATCCGTGATTAAATAGTTAACTAACCATGTATGTGAGCATGTTGATTGGCTGATTGAATCCATTGAACAATAATATTTTCTTGTTTTCGCCCTGCTAATGTGAACAGCTGCCAGCCACAGGTTACTGGCCAGATTGATATTTGTTAAGGTCACCTTTTCTATACCCTTCTCAGATATATATATATATTATATATATAATATATATATATATATATATATGTGTGTGAGTGAAAATAAAATGGAAATTAATCCGACAGTATGAATATGATACAATGAAAAAACAAAAGATGTTTACAACTGAAATAGGCTCATCAGGAGAGAAACGGTTTTGCACACTTCTCTCCTGATGAGCCTATTTCAGTTGTAAACATCTTTTGTTTTTTCATTATATCATATTCATATATATATATATATATATATATATATATATATATATAAACATATTTACATTTCATGACCAGAAAATTTAGTGACAAGAAAAAAGTCATAGAAAAATAGTTTTAACTTTAGTTTCTGGCTAGGAAATTTTCAGCTAAATGTCTAATTCATCATCATCATCATCATCATCATCAAGCTGTGCTGACAGCATCGTTTCTCGTGACTCGCTCTCACACTCTCTCGCCACTCATCCCTATCAGTCATTGTTCCTTGCAAGTCCTCCACACAACATCCTGTATCTGCACAGAGCTGATCAATGTAAGCTTTTGCTAGTTGGCCTACACTGGTGTGTCCATGTGTAGATGTCCACAGAAAAACATCAGTCATGAATTCATCCTTGCTTCTCCAGTAGTATCCAGCATATCTTGTTCATCTTACTTGAATGGTTTGTGTGATAGGAGGTAAGTAGCTGTGCAACTACTTTTTTTGTGGAGTGTTGCTTCCAGGATTTGTTTAAGACAACATGCAACATCCTTGAATAGTTCCCATTTAGCATTTTCTCCAATTCTTTCGTGAAAGTCCAAGTGGTGCAGCCATACAGGAGCACTGACACGGCTACAGCTGTTGCATAATTATGTTGTGCATGGGTTTTTGAGAAGCCCTGTAGCAAGAATTCTAAGGAGCCATTGTTTTTCAGATCAGGGGATAGAAAAATACCAAACCGTTTGGGAACCTTGACCCCAAAGTCGGAAATCTCACGAGTCACGTGATAGAGTTAGTTAGGTAGTCAGTTTTCAACCAGATGTCAGGCAGAGAGGATCTCTCTGTTGAGGTTGTAACTCCCACGCGGTAAAAATGGGCAATGCAGATATAAAATCTTTGATCAAAGAAAAACAAATTAATTAATGTATGACTTGAAAAGAAGCCCTTAGTTAGAAGAAGACAAGAAATGACAAGATGTCAACCGGTCAAAGAAGTAAAGATGAAACAACCATTAGACAAAGAAGCAAGTAAGTCACAGTCTTAACTCTATCTGTCTGTCTGTCTGTCTGTCTCTCTCTCTATCACATGAGAACTCTCTTGTTTATATACCTGCAATGGGCTATATAACACAGCTTGGAAGTACAGTTAGATAAAAACATGACGATTTGGTTTAGCTAATTTAGATTTGGACACAAAATAAGGGTTGATATATCCGGGTTAAGGGATATATTATGAAGTTTGTAGTAAGGTATATTATCGCAGTAGTAGCTGGTGCATCGAGTAGTAATAATAGCAGTACGTCTTATGAGCAGTCATGGTGGTAGTCTTACTAGTAGGCTAGTAGGCGCTTGTACCACCACAGTGTCGAATATTTATAGAGGACACTATCCAATTAGATTATAGTGAGGGAGTACCTAGGTATTTACATATTCATTACATCAAGGGTCAAATTGAGTATTATATTTACATTATAAATTGGATTCTTGTTTTGTATTTTTTTCAAAAATTAATATGCTAAATATGTGCTCCAAGGTCCAATTATTAATCATAGTGTAGGGAGACAAAAATAATTGTCTTCCTTCAGGTTGTGGGTGTGGCTTTGGGCTGTGGGTGTGGCTTCCCATATCACATGTTCATTGGTCACATGATAATTCAGCCCTTTCAAACTTTCTCTTTTGTCTCCAGTTTTCAAAGAAATAAAACCTATCTGTTTCAGTCTTAGCTCACAGAGCAAAAAGGACATGTTATCCAGTTTGGTTCATAGAGCAGAATAAAGACAATTGTTATATACCATCACTGGACCCGACAAAGAACACGGAACACATGTATATATAAAAATATAAAGTTATATTTTTATTCTTCGACTATGTGTAGACTGAGAGTCGTCAGCAGAGAATGCACATACACAGCAGCCTTTGGGAGTTCTGACTGTGAGCAATCTCGATCTCGATCTTCTCGACCCAGATTTCTAAGAGTTTTTTTTATAATTCTTTAACTCAACAGGGTTATGCCCCTTTGATCTTGACATCTACGCAGTTTTCCTGTAAGCACACCTCTTCGCCCACACAGTTTGTTTATATTGGTTATGGGCTACACCTACACATTTTCTGTGCCTATGCATTATCAATTTACACCTGCATTTCTGGGTGCTGGAGGTCAGTTCAATACATTCAAGGCAATATCCTGTTTTTGTTTTCAGGCCCATGTTTGACATCCATGCATTTCTTGTGCCCATGTATGAATCATCTGCACCTGGTCCCTGGACGTGAACTTGAAAACCAGGCAATATATTACATGATTAGTCTTCAACTTTCTCACCATTTATTACACCCCACCATGAAAACCATGGAATACACATTAATTCTTTTCAGACCAAGTCACTAATAGGCACCCTAGCCCAGATCAGTTTTGAAAGGGACTGAATTTTGCTTTTCACCGGTTGTTAGTAAACAAAATCAACAGCCAAACGATCAAAAACAAATGAGATGTTTATTTATTTTCCATGTGCCTCTACGGATAGTTAATTTAAAAAAATCAGTTATTTCATGTTGTTGTTAGTATATGTTAAAAAATAATTTTCAACCAACAATTAACTAATATTGTTATTGACATTAACAATATATTATTTTGCTACCAAAGTAACAACATGAAATAACTAAAGAAAAGTGTGTCTAAAAATCGTCTGTTAACCAACAACTGGAATTTGACGGTGAAAAGCATAACATGTTCTTTTGAATCTAGGGTGCTTATTAGTGACTTGGTCCGTCTTTTCTAACCAATATTTGGTACCTCTTCATTATGCTTTTTTTGTTCATGGAACATATTGTTCAATTAACCTGTTTGGGACATATGTATTGTGTTATTTTATTGTTACATGTTATGTCTATTCAAATGTGCACTGTTCCTGCAAGTTAGTTAAGTTCAAATTAATTCAAACAAGGTTGTTCTTTACTAGTTGTATTGACGATTTTGGGTAATGTGACATAAGCAGTGACATAGTTTCGATTACAGACAAATAGAGACTGAATCTCCATTATTTATAGATCATTATCTTCATACACTGCAAGTTTTTCACACCAGTTTTAACTGAAGTAGTATAAGCACATTTCCTCAGGTCTCTTTGGAGTATTCTAACTGATTTTAAGCTAGTCTCAATTCTTCCTCTGATATCCAGTTCTCTCAGTGTCTTTTCCAGGCTGATGCCTGAGGACAGGATTGTGGTGACTGAGTGGTCTATAACTCGGGTACTAAGTAGTCCAGTGACAGACAGCACTCCACTTTGGCCCCATTGAATCATTCAGCTGGTCTTTCCTTGCCAAATGTTTAATGTTAGTGTATCTGTGGATGCATTAATGCATTATAAAAAACTCAGTGTTGGTTTCAAACTAATATCCACTATTCTTATGATAGAAAATATAATGGCAATAGGTGTAGCCATTCTTGAGCTATACGATGGCAGACAGACAGAAAGAAAAAGATACTTGATGGATTAGTGTTAGATGATAATCCTAATCTGTCTGTGACTAAAGCTTGGATTAATTCCTAACCACTTACAATACTTTTTTACCATATTTTCAATGCTCAATTTTGCGTTAAAACATGTCATAAAAAATCTTAGCTAAAAATTTTTAAATTACAAAAATTAATGTGAAATGTTTTTTAAGAATGCACTCATACATAATTCTATGGAATTTTATTAAAATTGAAAGAATATTTTGATTTTAGTGTAAAAAAATTTTTTTACCATATTTTCAATGCTCAATTTTGCGTTGAAACATGTTGAAACATGTCATAAAAATTATTAGCTAAAAATTTTTTTTAAATTACAAAAATTAGTGTGAAATAGTTAAAATCTTTTATTATTACTAGCCAAAAATTTAAAAAATAACACCCTCTGGGCGGTGTAAAAATTAATTTTTGAAAGATATTACCTAAGGGGGTGGGAGTTTGTTTTGTTTTATGGCAGGTGACAATGTTTTTTAAGAATGCACTCATACATAATTCTATGGAATTTTATTAAAATTGAAAGAATATTTTGATTTTAGTGTAAAAAATTTTTTTTACCATATTTTCAATGCTCAATTTTGCGTTGAAACATGTCATAAAAAATCTTAGCTAAAAAAATTTTTAAATTACAAAAATTAGAGTGAAATAGTTAAAATCTTTTATTATTACTAGTCAAAAAAAAAAAATAATAACACCCTCTGGGCAGTGTAAAAATTAATTTTTGAAAGATATTACCTAAGGAGTTTGTTTTGTTTTATGGCAGGTGACAATGTTTTTTAAGACTGCACTCATACATGATTCTACAGAATTTTATTAAAATTGAAAGAATATTTTGATTTTAGTATAAAAAAAATTTTTTAAACATTTTATTATCTCAATTTTATTGATGTCCAAAAGTATGAATAAGGGATTTTTTTGCCATGCTCTTTTGTAAAAAAAATGTAAACAGATCTTTGAAATCTTATATTTTTTTTAATAATAGACATAAAAAATAGTTTTCCTGTCAAAATTCAAATAAATATGTTTTCTTTCTAATAAAATCAGGTTTCTCACAATTAAGTTCAAATTAATTCAAAAAAGGCTGTCCTTTACTAGTCGTATTAACGATTTTGGATAATGTGACATAAGCAGTGACATAGTTTCGATTACAGACAAATAGAGACTGAATCTCCATTATTTATAGATCATTATCTTCATTCACTGCAAGTTTTTCACACAAGTTTTAACTGAAGTATGAGCATGTTTCCTCAGGTCTCTTTGGAGTATTCTAACTGATTTTAAGCTAGTCTCAATTCTTCCTCTGATATCCAGTTCTCTCAGTGTCTTTTCCAGGCTGATGCCTGAGGACAGGATTGTGGTGGCTGAGTGGTCTATGATCCGGGTACTAAATAGTCCAGTAACAGACAGCACTCCACTTTGGCCCCGTTGAATCATTCAGCTGGTCATGTCAAGCCCTAGCACCTATATGATTGTCCCAACTGTATTCTTCAAATTAGTCTTATGGCAAATACTCACCTCTTTTTATCATATATATGCTAGAAGGCTGTGACTAAGGGTCAACCACCAGTATTTATTGATATATATGAAGTTGTTTCTACCAATTCGTTGATACACATCTATTAATAATGGAGATTCGCTTCCGGTTTTTGTCTGTAACAAAAACTACGTCACTACTTACGTCACATTACCCAAAATCATCATAACATAGAATAAATACACTCAAAATTTGAACATGCAACATTAGACAGTCCTCATTGTTTTTTAAAACAAGTTTTAATAAATACATGACTGGTATTATATATCTATATATAGTTTCTTTTATTTTAATACATATTTAAAGTTTACATTTCAAATTGTTTTATTTTTTAATCCTTCAATGAATTTGATGATGTTACTTACTTACTTGTACAAACACGCTGACATTGAATTTTTAACTCCCACCCCTCAGGCAATATGTCTCAAAAATCTATTTTTACATCGCCCAGAAGGTGTTTTTTTATTTTGCTAGTAAAGTTAATGAAAAATCTAAAAATGTGGTTAAAAAAGAAAAAAATTGCTTAAAAAGAATTTGGTTAAAAAGAAGATAAACATGATATATATACCCCCACACACACACACAAAAACTAACAAGATTTGGCATTAAATAACCCACAAGGTTTGATATGCCATTAAACACCAACCAATCAAACAACAGACTAAATCTTCTGTGTATTCTAGCTGATTTTAATCTGGATGGCCTCAATTCTTCCTCTGGTTTCCAGTTCCCCAACTCTTTTCCAGACTTTTAGGGACCATTCCAAGGGCACTAACTACAATTGGTATTATTATTATTATTTTCACTCCTTTTGAGTTTTTCACATTAGCGTTAGCTGATGGTATTTCACTGGAGTCTGAGTGACAACAAGTCTCCTCAGGTCTCCAGGACTCTTCTAAGTATTCTAGCTGATTGCAGCAGTGCAGTAGTCTGGATGGTCTCAATTGTTCCTCTGATTTCCAGATCCTCCAGTCTTTTTTCCAAGTTTATTGGGACCGTTCCAAGGGCATCAACTACAATTGGTATCATTTTCACTCTCATATTCCAAAGCTTTTTCAATTCTCTGACAAGGTCCAGGTATTTATCCATCTTTTCATTTTCCTTCAGCTTCACCCTGTGATCTGGTGGGACCACAAAGTCCACCAGTTGGTATGTTCTCTTTTTTTTGTTAATCAATACTAGATTTGGTCTCCTGGCTGGATAAATACTTTTCATTTTCCTTCAACTTCACTCTGTGATTATTATTATTATTATTATTATTATTATTATTATTATTATTATTATTATTTTGGTTAGTGCTGAAAATAATTAGATTGAAGGTGGAAAGGGAAGTAATGGAGTAGAGATAAAGTCAGTGGGTAGTGACAAGTAAAGCTGAAAACTTGTCTTTTTATGCCAGATTGAAAAAATAAATAATGTTTGCCCATTGACATCAATAGTGACCTTTAAAATAAACCAAAAATTAGCAAATATGACTACACAGGTGATTTGTTTTATAACAATGAAAACATGTGCAGAACGGGTCACACTTTTTTGATGAGCTGATAACAGAACAATGCTGAACCACAGATCCATGTTTCTAACACATGTGGGCATGCCTACAAAATCAGAAAACAGCATAGCTCACATGACTTTCGGAAACATTTTTTTCACGCTCAGAGTTGCCAAGGCATGGAATAAACTGCCTGCATCCGTTGTAGGCTGCCGAAATACTGCATCTTTCAAAGCCTCCATGCTTCCTGTAATCTGCCAACACTATACCTTATACCCCCTCCACACACATATGCACACATATGTACACATACATGTATATTATTACTGTATGCTGTGCATGTTCCAGGTTAACAAACAACACCACAGTTACCTTCTTTTTTCTTTACACTTGCATTGTGATAGCCTTCAAAACCAACCAGCAAACCAATATAAACACAATGCTTCAAGCAAATTACAAAACCCTTTTAATTAGATTTTTGTTTTATCTATTTTTATTTGGTTTTATTTTATTTTTATCAATCACTACAAACCTCCCATCTATGGGTCAAATAGTTCTGTTTACACATTATTTGTATTAGGGTTTGGTTTGGTTTGTTGGATCTTATGACATGTCAACCCTTGTTGGGTTATTTTATGCCGAAGACATTTTGTTCTATTCATGCTTGATGGATATTCAAATTTCTTTTTATACTCAATTTTTTTTAAACACATTTTTTTAAAACTCATTTTTTCCTATTTATCCCATAGATAAAATGTACTACCACTCCAGGTCAGAGTAGACCTGGGAATATTGACAATAAAGGGGTACTACACACTTCCCAGGACTCCAGAATTGGAACTTCACCACTAGATGCAGTTTAACATCATACCCAAGGCACTAAGACCCTCAGCCACTGCCTTCTAGCACATATATGATAAAAAGGATTGAGGTTGGCCATAAGGGCAATACATTTGTGATAATCATATAGATGCTAGGGCTTGACGTGACCAGCCTAAGGGTGTTGCATGTCATGAAATGCTCAGCCACCAAGGTAAACAACACGTATGCAACAGATGACACTTCTGCAGATGAGTCGTCTGAGAAGAAAGTACCATTACCACGAAGGAGCGCTAGACGCAAGAGACCCACCCCGGGTTGTCATCTATGTGATCATCAGATCACGGGGGAGTGTAGCGAAATTGAAAGGCAAAACTCACAGACTCCTGCCTTTGATAAGCTAACTACGGTTCATCGTTCAAAGAGACAACGAGTGACGTGCTGCGTGGGTAGGCAGGAGAGCGGATGCTTACATAAATTTAGCAACCGTCCCTGGCTGGATAAAATACTGATGGTGAGCCGATCGAACAAGAGAAATGAAATGTGATGAGCAAAATGGCTTACCTTAAAGTCCGAAATGAGCACGAACGTGTTTTGCGTGCAGGGTGCCGAAAGTAAAAAGAAAAATAGAAGCGTGAGTGTCCTTGGGGGTGCAATTTATAAGTCATGAATCTCCTTGAACATCACGGTTTGCCACCCATGGTCAATAGGTGACCCCATTGGGTGGATTTTACCCCTCTGCAGAGGTATTCTTCTGCCCCAGATGACTGGGTGGTTATTTGTATTAGATAGAAAGACTTTCATATAACTGTGTCCAAAAAATTTAAGAAACTACACAAATAATTGTAAAATATAAATGTATAATGTAGATAATTCCCTAACCTCTAGCATAAAATAACCCCAGATGGGTTGACATGCCATTAAAATCAATCAATCAACCATCCAGAGGTTTGAATGCAGTCAGTATTAAAGTGTAATAATGATTGTTTCATATCTTCCCTACAGCTAAATTTTGATGCGATATTTATATCAACTCAAATCTAACTTTCAGGACCATGGTGGTGTACTGGTTAGAGTCGTAGGAAATGAACTCGCCAACCTGAGTTCAAATCCTGGACAAAGCTACAGTTCACATAGCACTAATACCCTTCGGAAAAGTATGAACTCAACTATTCTCTCTCCAGCTATGGGTAAATAGTAGGGCAGACTGGGCTCTTTAACTTTGGTTAAGCAACCAGTCTAGGAGAAGGAAAACTCTGAATTCAAACCTCTTAAATCCCCACTTGGGGTGGTCACTACTAGAATAGGCTCAGTCCTACTTAGTAATCTATTTCAATTTAAAAAAAAAAAATTTCAAAATGTGCAGAAACAATAATAAGAGGCTCATTCAATAAATAAGAGGAACTTTTTTGAAGAAAGCGAAATAAATTTTTTTACAATTTTTGTTTTACACAAGTATAAACTCTGCATTGTTTGGAATTGGTTCATAGCAGAAAATATTTTAATCTCACAAAAATATTTGCTTTGTAGCTATTCAAAATAGCAGCAAATCAAACAGAGTGCTCAAGGCCTGAACAAAGGTCTGTCATCAAATTTTTGGTGTCTGAAAAGTGCAAACCATGTGAAATTGACAGAATATGTGATGCTTATAGAGAAGCATGTTTCAGTAAAAAAAAAAAAATGTTTACAAATGGGTTAAACATTGTTTTGTCACCACGAGTCTGAGTCAAAAAGACAGTCCATAGAGTGGAAACATGCTGATTCTCTAGTGAACAAAAAATTCTAGTATTTCTCTGAACTTTTGAGATGAGACTTGATAATTAGTATTATTTGGACTATTTGGACTATTGTCCTCATCTTTATTGTTATCTGTACAATGTTTTGGTCGATGTGCCCTCCAGCCTTCTTCAGGTATTTCTTCTCGGAATCGGGAACCTTCTCAGACTCTGGAACCTTCTCAGAATCGGGAACCTTCTCAGATTCTGGAACCTTCTCGGAATCGGGAACCTTCTCAGACTCTGGAACCTTCTCGGACTCGGGATTACGACAGGAAGGTTCCCGAGTCTGAGAAGGTTCCCGAGTCCGACAAGAAATACCTGAAGAAGGCTAGAGAGCACATCGGTCGAAATGTACAGATAACAATGAAGATGAGGACAATAGTCCGAATAATACAAATAATACTAAAAATTTCTGGGTGTTGTATTCAGTAAAAGAAGGTCAGGCTGACAGTCTTCTGGGACAGGAAAGATTCTATCACCATTGATATCCTTGAAAAAGGGTGCAACTATAAACAGTGCTTCCTATTGTTAAATCCCAAGGCAAAATTCAGCTGACTTCTGATTCAGGTCGGAAAATTAAAACGGAAAGTTTTTTTGTGATCCCCCATGACAGTTTAACTACAGTCTATGAATTAACATTTTGTGAATTGGGTCACGGTTTTAGGAGATTAAGGTTGTTTTTAATAATGTATTGCTTAAAAAAAATAAACAACAAAAAACCCATATTACTATACATTTAATTAACCATTGAAATTAATTATTTAATCTATTATTGAGACAGTTGTTTGTGTTAGTATTGCAATGTATAATTTCAATTAAACTTAGTTTAAAAAAATATTTTTCAACATTAAATGTATAGTAATTCGGGATTTTTTATGTTTATTTTTTTTAAGCAATACCTTATTAAAAGCAAATACCTTATAAAAAGCCAAAACAAAGGTCAAGCAATTTGTCATTCGGGACATGCTATTTGCTGATGATGCAGCAGTGGTAGCACACTCTCAGGAGCACCTGCAAACACTCATGGACCAGTTCACCCAAGCCTGCCAGGACTTCAGCCTGACCATTAGTATAAAGAAAACCAAGACAATGGGTCAGGGAACTGGAAATCCTCCCTCCATCACCATCAACAGCTACACCCTGGAAGCCGTAAACACCTTCACCTACCTTGGATCCACCATCAGTGATAACCTGTCACTTGATGCTGAACTCAGTTGCCGGATCGGAAAAGCTGCCTCAACTTTTGGGAAGCTCACAACAAGAGTGTGGAACAACAGCAAGCTCACTATCCATACAAAGGTACAAGTGTATAGGGCATGTGTTATCAGCACCATCATGTATGGAAGTGAAACATGGACCTTATACTCCCACCAAGAGCGGCGGCTAAATACCTTCTACCTTCGCTGCCTTAGACGTGTACTGGGCATCACCTGGAGGGACAGGATCACTAACACAGCAATCCTAGAGAGAGCTCAACTCCCCAGTCTGTACTCTCTACTGAGACAATGTCGTCTCCGATGGTTGGGTCATGTACGTCGGATGGATGATGGATGAATCCCGAAAGACATCCTGTATGGAGAGCTAACATCTGGTAAAAGACAGATTGGTCGCCCCCTACTGCGATTCAAGGATGTCTGCAAAAATGATCTCAGGTGCTTTGGCATTTCCAGCTGGGAAAGTTTGGCTCAAGACCGCCCTCATCGGCGGCAGAATCTTCATAGAGAACTGTACATGTCAGAAGTCACCCTGATACAACATCATGAAGCTAAAAGGTTCATTAGAAAGCAACAGCAACAAAGCATCGGAACATCATCATCTACAGGGACAACCTACAAATGCAAAATCTGTGGTCGAGAATGTTTCTCAAACATAGGACTTCATAGTCACAGGAGGCGCTGCAACTTCAGGGGCACACAAAAACTTTTAACATAGTCTTTCGAGACTGAATAGCCAATGAATGAATGACCTTATTAAAAACAACTTTAATCCCCTGAAACCGTAACCCAATTCGCAAAATGTTAATTCATAGACTGTAGTTAAACTGTCATGGGGGATCACCAAAAAACTTTCCATTTTAATTTCCGACCTAAATCAGAAGTCAGCCCAAAATTCACCTTATTTATTGAATAACCCTCATATTTTATACACGTTCTGCTTTTCATGCATACATGGATGCACGTGGTCTAATGGTTAGAGACATAGGAAATGGAGTCATCGACCTGAGTTCAATTCCTGGACAAAGCTGTTTCCATTTCACATGGTGCTAATAGACTTGGGAAAGGTATGAATCCAATTCTCCCTCCAGATATGGGTAAATAGTAGGGCAGACTGGTCTCTTTAACCATGGCAAGGTAACCAGTCTAGGAGAAGGAAAACTCTGAATTCAAACCTGTTAATAAATTGACCTTGTGTTGCATCCTGCTCGTGCAGAGGGGTTGGTAAATATATACATGGGCATCTAATGCTCCCTTTCCTAGGAGGGACAAAAGATACATTTACTACTAGCTTAAAAGCTGCCCTATTTAATGGCAATTAAGCTACCCTGGCCCAAAAATGACACTTCAAAATTTCTAGCTGCATTTAAGTGTTGGCAACCTTCCGTCTATTTAAGACGATGGCTTAGTGTCCATTTTTTTAAATTTTATTTTTATTTTTTAAATTTTTATTTTTATTTTCATTTTTCTAACCTATAGCTACGTGAGTGGCTGAACAGACCGATCCTTGAATGGCAGTCTCTGGTACAGTGAATGCAAACAAAAGGTGATGCTTTCTGTAGGTGTTGGGGATGCTGTTGTCTCTCCTTCCTTTTAGCTCTCTTTTCTGTGGCGGCTTCTTTCCTCTCTTTTTCACCCCCTTTCGTTCCTTGTTTGACAAGGAGGCGCCAGGTCACACGGTCTTCTGCACAAGCCTCCCATGTGTTTATGTCGATGTGGCATGTCATCATGTCTCTCTTGCAGACATCTTTAAACCGCAGGCGTGGTCTCCCTACTGGTTGGGTGCCCTCTACTAACTCACCAGAACAGTAGTTCTTTGGGGATGCGGCCTTTAGATTAAATTTATTCAAAGAAATCCCCATTGCCTTCACCCATGGCCTCCAGACGGTTTTGGGATTTCCAGCAAGTTTTTATGTCAATGTGGCATGTCTTCATGTTTCTCTTGCATTGATATCTAAGCTTACCTTTTAAATAATTCTTCTGATTCCACTTAATTCAAAGACAATTTCATGTACATAGGTCCTTACTTTCTGTACCAACAAGTACATGTATGTCATGAGTGACTTTTGCTGAATTTTGGAATTAATTTCAATTATTCATAAATTTATTACCAATTCCTAAAAATTGTTATCATACAAAACAATCGAAGGTAATTAAAACTTGGGAATCCATAATTTCAGGATTACGTGTCTGGATTCCGCCCAAAATGTTTTTGATTTGCTCACAGCTTGATTCCAAAATGGTATGACATTTTGGGTTACAGCTGCTAGGAATAAAATTGAAGAAAAAAAATTGGACACACTGAGATTCACATTCATTATTAGATTGGTTTGGTTTGTTTTACGGCATATCAACCTCATTGGGTCATTTAATGCCAACAAAGTTTTGAAATAAATCAATTCTTAATGGATAATACAATTTTTTTATAGATACATTTTTCTATTTAACCCATAGATGGGACCCTAACAGGTACTACCACTCCGGGTCAGAGTGGACCAGGGAGCAATGGTGATGAAGGGGTGCTCCACATTCCCCAAACCTCCAAAACAGGAACCTCACCATCAGATAGAGTTTAATGTCATTCCCAGGACATGAAGACCCTCAGCCACTGCCTTCTAGTACCCATATGATAAAAAGGTTTGGGGCTTGCTATAAGAGCAATAGGGTTGGGGCAATCTTATAGGTGCTAGGGCTTGACGTGACCAGCTGATTGATCAGAGAGGGCCTCTCTGACCACCTGTCTAGCCTAAATAAAGTTCTAAGTTGAGTGTTGCAGGTCATGGACTGCTCATCCACCAAGACTCCATCCTTAAGTATCACGGGTTGCAACCCACGGCCAATAGGTGGCCCCATTTGGGGGAATCTTACCCCTCTGCAGAGTGCATTCTAACACCCCAGTCGTTGCATTCTAACGACTCAGTCGGTGCATTCTAACGCCCCAGCAGACAGGGCAGGTCATTATTAGAGATATATCTCACTAGCAATATTGTTGGTACATGCTATTCTTCTTGTGGATAAGAAGATATCTACTTATTTCCTTGTAAGTGCAGATTATCATATACAGCTTAATTTATTGTAGGTTTTTTTATATGTCGCACTCAACCAGGATTGGGCCCATTACTCAGTAGTTATAACTTTTCGAGACTAGCTTGCTAACTAGTATTGTCTAGTTTTAAATAATTGATTTTAATGGCAAGTCATCCTGTTTAGGGTTATTTTATGCCTTGGCTAAAGAGCCAGTTTAGCTCAGTCGGTAGAGCATCCGCCTAGAAACCACAAGGTTCCTGGTTCGATACTGGACCTTGTCAACTCAGTATATGAGTAGCACAGGGATCTGTGTGGTAAAGTGAGGAGCTGATGGTAGGTGTGGCGCTCTGTCTCAGATGCTAAAAATCAATCTCCTTGGTCTAGTGCTAGTGAAAGGGGGATAGACTCCCTCGCTGTCTGGCCACCCCAATGACTTAAATACCTTGGGGTTAGGGAATCAAATTCATTGTACATTCATACAAGGGCTGGTTGAAAAGTTCATAGGCTGACTAAGATATCCTCATGGAATGTGACCAAATGAGGTTTATTTTTCAACATAGTCCCCCTTGTAGTCCATACACCTCTTCTATCAGTGTTGCAATGCTTGGATTCCATTGGTGAAAAACATCAACAGCAGATATGACATCATCATATGAACTTTTCAGCCAACCTTTGTATTTACATTTTTTTGTGTAGTTATTTCTTAAGAGTTTTTTTTTCATCTCATGATCTTATCAAATATTAATGATTTTTAAACAGATCTCTTTGACCCATAGATGAGACCCTAACAGGTACTACCACACAGAGTGGACCTTGGAGTAATGGTAATGAAGGAGTACTCTACACTCCCCAGATCTCCAGAACTCGAGCCTCACCATCAGATGTAGTTTAGTTTTCATATCTGTTGTCGTTGTGGTGGCCTAAAGTTGGTATCAGCCAGACAGTGAGGGAGTCTATCCCCTTTTCACTAGCACTAGACCAAGGAGATTGTATTTTGACATATAAGGTGGACTGCCACACCTACCATCAGCTCCTCACTTTACCGCACAGGTCCCTGTGCTACTCATACGCTGAGTTGGCGGGGGCTGGTATCGAACCCGGAACTTTGTGGTTCCTAGTTTGACGCTCTACCGACTGAGCTAATCTGGCCCTGGGTGGAGGGGGGGTCATATTCAGGGCACCCTAATTTTGTGTGTGTGCATGTGAAGGGGTCTTACAGGGAGATGCAGTCAATGTATTTTAAGACCCACTAACAGGGTTCTGGCTTTAAATGAAAATTTCAATGTGACAAATCTGAGTGTTTAAGCTGTCACTTGAACAAAGCTCCGCCCTGTCAGTGGGGCATTAGAATGCACTGACTGCACCTCTGCAGAGGGGTAAGACTCCCCCAATGGGGCCACCTGTTGGCTGTGTGTGGCGACCCGTGATGCTTAAGGATAGAGCCCAGGTGGATGAGCAGTTCATGACTTGCAATATTCCACTTTGACCCTATCTTGGGCTAGACGGGCAGTCGGTTAGGCCCCCTCCAATCAATCGGCTGGTCACGTCAAGCCCTAGCACCTATATGATTTTCCCAACCCTATTGCCCTTATGGCAAGCCCCAAACCCTTTTTATCATATGGGTGCTAGAAGGCGGTGACTCAGGGTCTACATGTCCTGGGAATGACGTTAAACTCTATCTGATGGTGAGGTTCCAGTTCTGGAGGTTTGGGAAATGTGGAGCACCCTTTATCACTATTGCTCCCTGGTCCACTCTGACCAGGAGTGGTTTTACCTGTTAGGGTCCCATCTATGCGTTGAATAGAAAAACATGAGTTTATAAACAAAATTGTATTATGCATTAAGAATGAATTCATTTCACAACTTTGTCGGCATTAAATGACCCACCAAGGTTGATATGCCGTAAAACAAAACAAACCCAAAACCTTGACCAAAGCTGTCACTGTCCATAGTGACTCCTTGATAAGATTTCAACTTTCAAACATCCTTAGCCTTGTACTTTGTGTAGGAGTACTCTACACTCCCCACTACTGGGGAGTGTAGAGTACTCCTTCATTACCATTATTCCGAGGTCCACTCTGTGTGGTAGTACCTGTTAGGGTCTCATCTATGGGTCAAAGAGATCTGTTTAAAAATCATTAATATTTAAAGAACTCAAGTTTAATATAGTGGTGGCAGCGATGTAGGGGGGGGGCTTCAAATACCTTTTTGCTCCCTTTCACAGTGGACACCTAAGCTTACAGTTTCTAGATCTAATACAGAGTTAATTTTTATTTATTTAGGTTCTTGTTGTAGGCATTCTTTCGTCTACTAAAGACAATGGCGTAGTGTCCACTTTTTTTTTCTTTTTATCTGCAACTGCGTGAATGGCTGAACAGACCAATTTTTGAATGGCAATCTCTGGTGCAGTGATTGCAAACAAATGGTGATGCTTGCTGGGGATGCTGTTGTTTCTCCTTCCTTATGGCTCTCTTTTCTGCGGCAGCTTCTTTCCTCTCTTTTTCACTCCTTTTCATTCCTTGTTTAACGAGAAGGCACCAGGTCGTACGGTCTTCTGCATAAGCCTCCATGTGTTGATGTCGATGTGACATGTCTTCATGTCCCTCTTGCAGTACCAACTAAAAACAGAACAAAATTTGCAGCTGCTTATATGAAACAGACAATTTTTTACTCATTCCTTAAATAAAGCCATACAAAAGAATAACCCACTGCTGTGTATTCAGGGGTTAAAATTCTGTTTCAAGGCCACTCCACGTCGTATAATTGTTAGCAAGGAAGATTAACAGAACATTGTTAGTGAGTTCGATTTTCACTGAGTACCCCATACTTTTGGGCCTTGTGCCACTACTAAGTTAATCATAGTAAATAACTACTGATATCTCATGGGTAAAGTGGTTTTACTCTTATCTTTTAGAATACTGTCTGTTAATTGTAATTAAGTATATTTTTTTAGCTAACAGTATATCCGCTTTTTATCTATTTTTCTTTGTATGATTTTTTATAATACACCATTCAACTTAGATCGTTCTACACAGAGCTGTTCACCACAGCAAATATACAATTCTACACACTGCTGTAAGGTGATCTGGGGTGTTTGTCGTCCCCTGATTTATGGTCACGAAATCATTAATTTCCGGAATTCATTTTTGAAGTGATGGTTGTTGTTGTTGTTTGTTTTGGTTTGTTTTGTTTTTGTTTTTTCTATTTTGTTTGAATTTCGAGCTTACACAATTATTACTTGTGTATGTCAACGTCAAATTAGGTCTTCAAAAATTCGACCTATACACGAGTCCGCGGTATGCAATTATTAGATTTTGACGTATTTATTTAAATATATCCTGGGCGTCTTTACACGGTATAATAGTTAGCGGTGTCAGTTAACAAACTACTAGTGAGTTCGATTCTCACTGGGTGCCCCATATTTCTGTCAAAGTGCCACAACATAAGCTAAGCCTAGTAAAATAAATAAATAAAAATACAATCCTCTCCGTGATAGCACGCGTTATTACTAAAAACTGATAATATAATAAAGAACTAACTAGTATGATTTTTTTCTTCTTCATAAAATGACATTAATATTTAGTTTGAGAAAAAAATAGAATAATACTAATTTATTTAAAGAATCAAGTTTAGTTGGCACTGGTCTAACCTTGCATCAGTTTTCATTAATTATTCAACCTCCTTAAAATATTGTGCATCGGTTTCACCTCCTTAAAAGCCCTTAAAATTAATGTAGTCGTTTATAGCAGAGAATTATGAATATATAAGGAACATATTGACAACTGTCCATTCATGAAATTTGAAGAAGCATAAATGTTTTTGTTTTTTTACAAAAATTAAATTAATCTGTTTGTTTACGTACGCTTGAAAGAAAATTAGTTCCCTGAAAATTTACTTAAATAAACTTACGTTTTAAATCATGCATATTTATTTTTATTTTATTTTTTAACATGGTCAATGTAAAGATGAAGAATTTTTAAAAAGATGTTTATTGTACAAACAAAACAACAACAACAAATCAGGGCTTAAGATTTTCAACAACCGAAATACTAAAATATTTCAGATGTATATGAAAATGGGTTCCCCGTTTTCCTTCGATATTTTGTGTTTTTATTTTTGATTCGTATTCTACCGTTTTGTTCCTTATTTACCTAATAAAGTTTTTAAATGGATCCATCAAAATAAGACAGGTCGATAATTATCTTCTCAAAAGCTATTTTAACCTGGGTAACCTGAGGTTACCTTCAAAAGTTTCAGGTTGGATTTGGGATTAAGTAAATGAATAAATATTTAAAAAGAGACAGGATTTTGTTGTTAGTAACCTAAAACTTAAAAAGAAAAAAGACAATTATTTAATTTATAGGGTTAGATTTTTTAAATTAATTTAAAATTATTTAATGTTTTTTGTTTACATAACTCTGCACTAGCGGATTCGTTCATTTAATAATGAACTCAACAGTTAAAGTTTTAAAGAAATCATAAAACTAATATTTATTTTCCGAACGTGATAACACAGAATGAATTTCACACTAAAAAGTATAAAGCGAAACATCGTACATGGGTATAAAAAACCAGGAACCTTCCAGTTCTAATCTTTCAATTCAGTCCTGGTATCGTACTTTTTTCTTTCTTTTTTTAAACGCACGGTCAAATGTTTAACGTAGGTATTTTTTTATTTAAAGAAAGATTTATTGGTTTGTTATCAAGGATTATTTTTAAAGAATAAGAATAGTTGACTTCTACAATCTGGGAAACGTAAAATTAATTTCGTATTTTGGAAATTCAGGACATTTAAAAAAATGTGACCTCTCCTGCAAATTTCCCCCCACCCGGCATTTTCTTTCACGTCGTTCGTTGTAGCAGTCTGGATTCTTATATCTTCCTCTTTTACTGCAAAACATACTTACAAGCAGGTGCTCACCTGAGAGTATTATCCACCCCTGTATTATTTCCAAACCAAAAATTCTTCTAAAATGTTAAAAAGTTTCTTCGAACCCCTGATATTGTCCCCAGTGC
>CM042142.1:38084098-38126598 GCA_023376005.1 Doryteuthis pealeii
TACTTTACTTATGATACAAAATCTCTGATATTAATTTTTCAACTCCCATCCTCTCAGGCAATATTTATTTTATTTTTTTTTATTTTGCTAGTATTCTAAAAGAAAATTTTATTTTCAAGAGCACCCAGACTCTTTGTCTCTTTATCTTTTCATATAGTTTATATACTTTTTCTTTCCATAAAATTTTGCTGATTTCTCTGAATGTTTGAGATGAGGCTTGATAATTAGTATTATTTGTACTAGCAAATATATGCACCCTCCGGGTGCAAGTATTTAAGTTTTAATGTAATAAAATATTGTATTAAATTAGAAAGGCTAATGAAACTAAATAAGAATACAGATAAAAAGATTTGAAATAGAGGCAGTATAATTAAAGATTTGAAACAGAGGGAGTATAATAAAAAATGGAACAACTGAAACTTACTCTTCCATCACTCTCGTCTTTCATTGTTATTTTTTCTAATTTAAGTATTTAGTTATAAGAGGAAGTAAAGAATAAAATGACAGTTATTTTATCTTGTTAATGGATTTCATTTAAGATTCATTGAAGAGATTGTTGCTTATATTCATTAAAATAAAACCAAACAGTTAGAAATCAATAATACTAAGCACATATTTATTAAATTCGATTTTTTAATATTAATATGCAAATTAGCCTTCCTGTTCACACTGTAAACCGCTATTTTGTTGTATATATAAATATAATTGCATGTTGTCAGTATGTAGACATAGTTAACAGTATTAATAATGTAAGACAATTTTATTAATAATCGAGGTTTAGATAAAAAAAAATCATGGAGAATGTGATGTCAATACCTAAGAGAATTGTGACTTGAGTAGGAATATAGTTTCGGTTACAGACAGAAAAACACACAATCTCCATTATAATAAGATTATTCGAACTATTGTCCCCATATTCATTGTTATTTGTACAATGTTTCAGCCAATGTTCCCTCTGGCCTTCTTCAGGTATTTCTTGTCAGACTCGGAAACCATCTCAGACTCGGGAACCTTCTTTTTGAACTCGGGAACCTTCTTTTCGAACTTAGGAACCTTCTTGTCGTATTCAGGAGCCATCATGGTACTTTGAACCTAACCCTTTATTCAGTCCACAGACGTATCCTATTCTCATTCTGCTAACCATAGCTTAACACCTGTACCCCAGCTATGGTTAGCCAGAGGGCACATCGGCCGAAACGTTGTATAGATAACAATGAAGATGAGGACAATAGTCCGAATAGTACAAATAATACTAATTTTGCCGATACCTATTATTATACTAAATATGAGCAAATTAACTTTGTCTCCTAAAGGCTTTTTTACTGTTTAGTTTAATGACATGAAAGTTATACTAAATTATTCCTTACTTTTAAGATTGAGTTATGTTTGAAAAAAATTCCATTTTAATTGGTTCAAATTAGTTGTAATTTGCAATTAAGTCAAAAACTGACCCGTCCTTTACTTTACATTCTGCCTATCACTTTCCCCCTCTCAATGTATCTCTTGATTACCTCCTCGTTATATATGTTAGTTTCTCTGGGAGAGAGAGATATGCGAGAATTTGAAATGTATTTGTATGTTAAATTTCATAAATAGCAACCCATAGCTTAAATTAGGTCAAACCTTCCCTTCGTTAGAAATCTTACAAAATGATTTTAATGTTTTGTCTGAGCGTATTTAATTAACAAAAAATTTAATTCGCTTTGCAAACTCACTTTTCCCTAATTTTAATTATCTATCCAGAGCTCAATGGGTCACCCAATGTTACATAATCTATGGATAGATTATTGTCAACCCTCTGTATTTCTGAAGGGATGGCCACTTTTTATATCATGGGCGGGACTTTCCCTGGAATATTACAAAAAGCCAGCGAAATACGTGAAGTCACATGGAACCGAGTTAACCCTCAGTTCAAGCTTGGACATCAAGCAGAAAGCATGTCTGCCTTAGCTGGGCTCAAATGCACACACGCGTTGTGTTAGTTAGAAGAAGAAGTTTAAGCAATAAAAGTTTAAAGAAATAATATGGTGTTCTTGCTTGATGAATGTCTTGGCAAAAAGACTGACCCAGAAGAAGGAATGCATCAAAGACGAACAGCCAACAAGAATCTAGAAATAGAATTCAACATGGAGAGAAAGAATAGAAATGGCTAGAGATCACCAAATGGCCAAAGAAGTAAGTAATGCAAAATGCATATGCATCTCTCTGTTTACCTATGTCTATCTCTCTCCCCTCTCTAGTAAAAGAACACTTGTGTATATACCCAACATGGGTATATGTGTATGAGTATGTAACACCAACAGGTCACGTTTTGTCTAGTTTTATATAATCATAACATGATATTAAAAAATTAAAAAAGAACATCTGAATTTGGACCCTTGAAAAATTTATAGAAAATTGTAGAAAATTGAGATTAGCAGAATTCTAGCTAAGTCTCTAGACATGATCCAGAAATTAGAATTAAATCAAGTTTTTTATACTCTTCACGGTAATCTGAACATTAGCTACACAAACGAGTACCCTCCCCTTGTTTATTTCACTTTGAGGAAGCTGTGTGTTTTGGTTGGCCATTTTCATTTCACCATAAATCTACACTGAAAATACGAATTTGTACGAATCAATACAACTGCATGTTTTAACACGAAAATATCATAAAATGTGTTCTTAATAACAATTAAGTTCATGTCAAATAATGTGCAAGCACAATTAAGAACATAAGTGAAATAAACAAGGGGAGGTTACTCTCATTTATGTAGCTAATGTTCAGATTACCCCTTTCACCATTTCTCCAAATTTGGATTCAGGATTATAAGACATTCAAAAACAAAATACAGAAATTTCCTTTCAACTACAAATTCCAGCCTCACTTTAAAAAGCAAATGATTTTGTATGCTTGTAATTTTGCTTATTGTTTGATGTAATGAATATGTAAATACCTTGGTACACCCTCACTATAATCTGATTGGACAGTGTCATGTATAAATAGTCGACACTGTGTTGGTACAGGCACCTATACCTATACCTAGTGTGTTTCGGCCACTGGACAGGTTGATTTGGCTAATAGCATCAACCCCAGGGAGCCGTCCCCTCAGGCAATACCTGCCCCCTCGATTTAAAGGGGCAGGGCTGGGTTTATTGCCCAGCGCCTGAGGCGCCCCCCCCTTGAGGGGGAATGCCGACGGGATCGACACAATTTTTCTACCTGCAACCCATAAGTCTCGGCTTGTGGGTGGTGCCCACATAAAACGGCCTTGTGCCATATCGTGTGAAAGTGGGACACATGTAAATACCCCTATACCTATACCTATACCTAAGCCTACAACCTAAGCTTACTCGCCAGACTACCCCATGACAGCTCGGAAGATGAATTGCTATTCAACGTACCAATTACTAATGCGATAATATACCAAATACCAACTTCAGAATATATCCCTTAACCCAGATATATCATTGTTATACAAATTAGAATTGACAGCCTGAATTCAAATCCTGGACAAGACAGTTTACATTTCACTTCATCTGTTCTCCTTAATAAATAATGAATGAAACTTGTTTTTGTTTCAAAATAACCCTCTTGGTAGTCAACATTCTCTCCAGTGAACTTTTCATTAGTCAAATCACATCTGAGATGTTTTTGGATGTGAGATGAAGCTGTGCCATTATATTCTTTTCAATTTCCTGTTTTCTATAAT
Organism: Doryteuthis pealeii; assembly: GCA_023376005.1. Taxonomy (NCBI): domain Eukaryota; kingdom Metazoa; phylum Mollusca; class Cephalopoda; order Myopsida; family Loliginidae; genus Doryteuthis; species Doryteuthis pealeii. The sequence continues at coordinate 38,087,791 of CM042142.1, forward strand.
TAGCATTTAATAGTTTTCTTCCTTGAAAAATTATAATGTACAAACAAAAGTGATAGTGATTTGATACAAACGTGCTAATAAAAATCTCACTACAATGAGCCAGAATTGCTGTTACAGAAAAATAGATGCATAAACTACATCATTAGGATATAGATTTTGAAATATTTGCAAAATCAAGGTAATCTTGCATAAAAATCCCCCCCCCCCAACCTTTTTACAAAACAACGGTTCCTTATGTAATGAAAGACAAGGGAAGTAACTCTTCAAACTTTAATAGAGTTACTTCCCTTGACTTATAAAGTGACAGTAAAAAAAAAGAAAAACAGAAAGAGAACAATATAAAGTTAGTTATTTCCGATAATTCCAACATAAACAAAGGGGAACCACTCTTGACTGATAAATTATTTATCTATTTATTGATCTACTAGGAAAAAAGAAGACGGGGTTAGGGTTAGGGTTAGGGTTTAGGGTTAGGGTTATGGTTAGGGTTAGGGTTTAGGGTTAGGGTTTATGGTTAGTTTAATGGGAAAATAAATAAATAATTTATCATTCAAGAGTGGTTCCCCTTTGTTTATATTGGACTTATAGGAAATAACTATAACGTTTTATATACAAAATAATATTAATTTTATCCGAACACAACTTTAATCTGGTGGTGATGATATTATTACTTTGGTAACATTAAAAGCTCAGTGGAGGAAGATGTGTTAATAATCATCAAAAATATATCATTAAGAAAGATGAAATACAATTATATATGTGTATGTGTGTAACACTATGGTTAGTGTTATAAAGCAGACATTATATGACAGCTAAGTCAACAACCAGTCAAAATTACTAAAGGCTCTCAGAGTTGACACAATTTGATAAATGTTACATAATCTATGCGGTTGCATAAGATTATTGTCAATCCCCTATATTTCTAAAGGGATGGCCCTTTTCATATCACGGGCGGTACTTTCCATGGAATAGTACAGAAAGCCCGTGAAAATCACGTGGGACCTGGTTGGGTCCTCAGTTTCAGTTGGACGTCGATCTAGAAGAAGAAATGAGTTAAGTGCGACCGACCACCAAGACGAAGCCCAGACGCTAGAAGAGATGTTAGAAGAGAGGCTAGAAGAACTTAAGATATCCAAGCCGTTAGAAGAAGAATAGAAGTAAGTAAATAAGTAAAGAGGTATGCAACATAAAGAGTTAAAGATACCAATTAATAAAAACACACCCACACACATATATATTTACCAACCCCTCTGCACGGGTAAGATGTGACACACAGTTGATTTCTTTAGTGGAGTTTAACAGGTGAATTCAGAGTTTTCCTTCTAGACTGGTTGCCCAACCAAGGTTAAAGGGCCCATTTTGTCCCACTATTTACCTATAGCTGGAAGGAGAATAGTTTGATGAATACCTTTCCCAAGACTTAGGCATTCCATCATGGTGTAATTGTTAGCAAGTTAGTCTTGCAGATCTATTACTACTGAACATAGAGTTTGATCCTTGTTGGATGCCCCTTCCTAGCCTTCATAGATGGGTGGTTTGGTTTGTTTTATTTTACGGCATATCAACCTCAGTGGGTCATTTAATGCCAACAAACTTTTGAAATAAATTCTTTCTTAATGTTTTTTATAAACACATTTTTCTATTTAACCCATAGATGGGACCCTAACAGGTACTATCACTCCAGGTTAGTGGACCGGGGAGCAATGGTGATGAAGGGGTGCTCCACATTCCCCAAACCTCCAGAATTGGAACCTCACCATCAGATAGAGTTTAACATCATTCCCAGGACATGAAGACCCTCAGCGACTGCCTTCTAGAACATATAAGATAAAATAGGTTGGGGCTTGCCATAAGGGCAATAGGGTTGGGGCAATCATATAGATGCTTGACCAGCTGATTGATCGGAGGTGGCCTCTCCATGAACAGGTCGGATAAATACCTAACTTTCCCAAGAGTATTAGTGCAAATATAGTTATATTAATTATACTAGCTAGTAGTAAGACTGGGGTACTTACTACTCATATAATTCCCCAAATGGGTTAAAAGGGCTCCTTAGCCTTGGTCAGCAACCCATCTAAGTCAAGGAAAAGTCCGACACAATACCTCTGCTGCCTTTAAGGAAAGACTAGGGGAGTAAACCCCAAAAACAAATCAGGAGCCAGAGTCCCTAAGGTGGTGTGACGCTGAAATCCAGTGCTACCCATCAACTCCTGCGATACTACTGTTGCCAAACAGCATTGGTACCTTACTTTTCCTTTGGATCACAATGGCAGTGTAGAGAGGGGGGATTTGCTGCATGGGCAACAGCTTATCATCCATATTAACCCGCCCAGGCTATGTAGTTCAAAGATGAAAAAAAAACAAAAAAAAAAACAAACACTTTGACACTACTCCATCATCTCTTGTATATGGAAAGCTGCAAACCAATTATACTAGCAATGTAAATTCAAAAACTGCATTTTATTTTTACTCTAACCATTAACATTTTTTCACAAGTTTAACATTCAAATACAAAAATTTAAATATTTTAAATCAATGGTTATTTATTTTAATTCAAAAGTGTATAGTATTATTTGAATTTTTCAGACTATTGTCCTCATCTTTATTGTTATATACACAACATTTTGACCAAAGTGCCCATCGGCCTTCTTCAGGTGTTACTTGTCAAACTCGGGAACCTTCTCTTGAAACTCAGGAGCATTTATGGAACTTCAAACCTAATCCTTTATTCAATCCCCTGGGGTAAATTGTTGTCATTCCATTAATCATGACTGAGTACAAGTGTTAAGCTATGTTAATTAATTCTATATTATCACCCATGCTCAAGAATGAACCTGCAACCTACAGATGATTGTCACTTAGAACTGTATTAACTCATCCCTTATATTTGTCGTACCATGTGTCCAACTGGACATGGTTAACAGAATGAGAACAGTCTACCCCCAATGGATTGAATAAAGGTTCGAATTTGAAGTTCCATAAAGGCTCCCAATTATGACATAAAAATTCCCGAGTTCGACAAGAAACACCTGAAGAAGGCCAGAGGGTACATTGGACGAAACATTGTGTATGCAACAATAGAGATGAGTCTGAAAAGTCTAAATAATACAAATTATCAAGCCTCATCTAAAAAAATTCAAAGACTGAAATTCTGTTTTAAATTAAGAAAAAACAATGGATATATGCAGTGAATTTAGCTTTTCACTTTATTTGTTAGTAGGTATATACAGAGCTGGTCTCATCTTGCCCACCCCAAACCTACTACATGTCAATTTTCATAGAGTAATCTTCATAGAAAATATTAAACTTATCCTTCCAGGGTCCCTCAAGCAGGCTTAAACCTCCAATTGTAGGGTCCAAGCATAGTATACACCAGCCTTTGGCATGTACAATCAGCTTTTCTTTGAAATTTAACTGGGAGTAACAATAGACATCCAACAGACCAGCTATAATTAACAGCATTTTAATTTGTCAGATCTTACCATTTAGTAGAAAAGATGGGTAATCTGAACATTAGCTACATAAATGAGAGTAACTTCCCCTTGTTTATTTCACTTCAAGGAAACCTTATGTTTTGGTCAGCCATTTTCATTTCACCGTAAATCTACACTGAAAATATGAATTTGTTTGAATCAATACAACTGTATGTTTTAACACGAAAATATCATAAATTGTGTTCTTAATTGTGCTTGTGCATTATTTGAAATAAACTTAATTGTTATTAAGAACACATTTTATGAAAGAAACAAGGGGAGGTTACTCTCATTTATGGAGCTAATGTTCAGATTACCAAAAGATGATTTAGAATGCCTATAAAAATATTGATTATCTGATATTTTAGTATTCCAAATTATCAATTATTTAAATTGTCATACAGAAAAAATATCTGCTTGGTATAAGTTGATATGAAATCATTTTATGTTTATAAGATTTTGGGGTTATATTTCAGCTGAGGTGCCTCAGTCAGAAAATAGTCTTATTTATTTTGGTCTTTTGTTATACTTAAAAAAGGGGGGGGGGAGGTAATTCAAATACATTCATTACATATCAATTTAAAACAGATTACAATTCTAATTTAATTTTGGCCTGTTACAAAATAAAAAATATCAAAAAACTAATAAAATCCACTATAATCTCTTTGTATCATTTTTGTATATTTTTCTGTAATGATTTAAAAAAATATTCCACTTAATTCAACATGGTTAGAATAATAAAAACTTATCCCCAGCATTGACTAATTTTAATGTACTATTCGATTATAATTTATTATTAACAGTATCTTTCTTCACATACAACAGTAATTTATTTTGAAAAATCCTTTAATTCATGGCTTAAACATTCTAAACACTTTCAAAAGTTTCCCAATGATCAGTGATTCTAATTATGTTACTACAATACCTCCATGTTCCAAAATTTTCCCAAAATCATAATCTGATGAAGCTCATAAATGGTGAAACAATATATTAACTTTATCAAATTAATTTTTGTCTCATTTCTCTTTGATATTTAGGTCTGCTGTTTCAATTCTTTGTGAGATGATGTGCTAGGTTCAGTTTACAATATGTATAACCAATAATTTTTCTGCTGCCACAAGACAATTTGATGTACAGAGATTTTTACTTTTTGCACAATTATTTCTATTTCAAGAATGACTTGCTGGATTTTGCAATTACTTTTGATTATTCCTAAATTTATTTTAAAAATTTGAAAAAAAAAAAAAAAAAAAAAAAAAAATTGCAGTGATTAAAACTTAGGAATTTGAAGATTGCAGAAAATGTTTAATTTGCTCAGTCAGTCTGATTCCAAAAGTATATGTTGGCCTACAATCTTCTAGGAGTAAAGTTTTTAAAAATGCAATACACCAAGTCACATTTATTACTAGAGATGAATAACTGGAGAGTATTCGATTTTATGGCACTGTAAAACTAAAAGAGAGTCCATGAAGTAATGTCACTTACTTAGGCTGGCTGGGTGGCAAAGCCACTCATTTAAAAGGTGTAGACGTGATGTCTAACCCATGTGCGCGACTGTTTGCTGTCCTGGAGAGAAGAGAGGATTCAAACTTGGTGCTTCCCTGATTAAATAGTCAGGGCCCCTAGCGGTCAAAACCTGAAAACAGTTCAAACAGGGGCAGACAATCACTACACCACCAAACATTCAATGTGCAATGTAAATTTAGAGTCCACTAGTCCTTGTAGTTACTTTTCAGTTTATAATCTTCTCATGGCTATGTTGATATTAAAAAAAAATTGAAGGTAAATTATTCAATTGAAATAAAATATCTATTCCAAAATCAAGTGATTGAAATGTCTAAAATTGAATAAACTGATATATATATCCATAAGTTTGGAATTGAAAACTTACCATATATACAAGACTCCTAAATTTAATTTTTGGCCTATTCATTCTAGCAGCCATTTTATGAAGTGGAGCCTGTCAAGTAAAGCCTAACAAAATAATTATTTGGTGATTTAAAACGTCTTTCCTCTGTTTAAAGACCAAAAAATATCCATGACTTCATGGTTCAATAGTTTAAATATTCCCTAGTTTCAAAGTATTGTGTAGTTTACCAGCCACCAGATGGGGATTAGTTAGGTATACTCAATTTTGTTGAAATTTAGAAAAGGACTCACTTCCGGATACACCAGCTAGGGGGCAAATGTCCAGTTTCACCAGCCAAAACAAGCAGAGCTAGCCGACCCCGCCCTTATGATCACGTGATGTTGCCTATAAAAGCATACACTGCTTCCTCTCTCACTCTTTTCACTTTTTCCCTTAAAGGACAAAGCTCTCTTTTCCCTGTTTTCTCCTTAGTGGGACACACAAGGTAGGTCAGCATTTCTTGCTACTCTATTCTCTGCTAGTTCATTTTAAGGTTATAACGTACAAAAGAATATTAAATCCTTGAAGGAATTCTTGCCCACCCCTTTCTAAACTAAGGATTTAGAGACTTTATCAAAACCCTTGGCAGACGGATAAAACTGGCTTAATTACTTCCACACAGAAGAATTTGGAGATTCTTCGACAATTCCCTACAACCTTCGGATATAGCTAACCCCCTGATATATCCGGGTTAAGGAATATATTCTAAAGTTGGTATTTGGTATATTATCGCAGTAGTAATTGGTATGTCAAATAGCAATCCGTCTGTCGTGGTGTCGTCTAGCGAGTAAGTTTAGCTTGTAGGCATTAGGTATAGGACCAACACAGTGTCGCTACTTATACATGACACTGTCCAATCAGATTATAGTGAGGGGGTACCAAGGTATTTACATATTCATTATATCACCCCCATACAAACTCTGATACTCTGAAGTCTTTCAAGGACTGCATGCAGGATTTAACTCTTGCAACTTCACAACTAATCAATTAACTACGAGCTAAAGCTCTCACAGTGTTTTGAAGACCCATAACCAAACAAATCCCCGTTAGCTTATCCGACCTAACCTTAACGTATATTGAAATGAACATTCTCTAACTTATTTGTTCTAACGTATACATTTGTATGTATTGTTATACATTTCCACGTATTAAACCTGTTGTAGCACATTTTGTCGTCGTACGCTTGTTTCTTTGAATTTCCCGCCTATATCTCATGCTGCGAATTTGTTCCCCGTAAATTATCTCCCCTACACCATAGAGGCCAGCTTAATTTACAATTAAATTTCTACAATTTGTCGAAAAATCCGTGTTTTACAAAACAAATTTAACCCCCGCCCCCGTTTGAAATAAAATTATCAAAATTCACATTCTAAGGAAATTTTCAGTGTTGATTTATCAATGAATGAATTTTATAATGCATCAGTTATTTTATTTTAAAAATTTCTGATTTTTTTTCAGGTTGCAAAATATCGGTCGGGTTATATAAATCTGAAACTAATTACAGTATAAATAAAAAGACAAAAGACCAAAGGTGTGAATAGAAGAAAAAAAATTTAAGGGTGCTATCCCGGTCAAAAATAAATACCGAAAATCAGAAAATAAAGTGAAAATAAAAACTAAAAAATTAATTTTTGGAGATTTTTTTTTTACTCTTTTCGATAATTATTTAATTGGCTATTATCTTATAAAAGAAAAAAAAATATATGTCAATATTTGTTCTGTTTAAAGGGGAGGGCGCTAAATTTTCAATAGTTTTCGACAAAAAATTAAATTTGATAAAGTAGTTATAAATAAATGTTTTTAGAATCTAAAAATGACATTTTAAACTTATGCTATTCATATTTTAAATTAATTTTTTTTATATATTAATTTTTCATAGCAGCAATGCCTAATTAAATCAGAAAGTTTTGAAATAAATAACATGCATTAAAAAATTAATTCATTGATAAATAAACGGTGAAAATTTCATTATAATCGGATAATTCCCTGATTTTTGGTTTTTTTATCGAGTGAAATTCATTTTGTAAATACAGATTTTACGCCATCTTTACATAGCAATTATGGCAAAATTTGAGCAAAATTGACCGAAAAAAATAGTTTTAAAAGTATTAAAAATAAATTACATGCAATATTATTTGGCTTTTTAAATTTAAAAAAAAACTGATGCTCATTGTTACTACTTTTCGACTTAGACAAAAATTTGATCTTAAATAATTGATTTAATTAATTTTGATTCATTTTTAAAATGAAAAGCAGACATAAAATTGGGTATGTGTAGGATTAGTCTTCGTCTGAAAGATTTCTAGCAGTCACTCAAGATTGTAATACCCATCAAAATACATTATAAATAGAAGTGAGTTTATTTATGATCCACTTTCAATGTAACCAAATACCTTGTTATTTTGACTTACCAAATTTAAGTATATAGTGACTCTTCTCAAGACCTTCAAATCCTAATCAGTTCCTCTTTGGCCATGAAGTCAGAGTCTGGTTGATATTGAGTTAAAAACCACAGGTGTCAAAAATGGACAGAAAATGCCCAATCATCATCTGAACTTTACGACTAACTTGTCAATTTTTTTAAATCCTGAAAGCAAATAATTTTTTAAACAGACCTAAAAGCATAAATTCCAGTAATTTTTAAAAAATTTCGCTGTGAGAACCCAATAGACAGACTACAAATATCAGCATAGTCTAGAACAGTGGTTCTCAACCAGGGTCCATATGGACCCCCGGGGACTGTTGAGGTTGGATATTCAGCAGAGTGTTGCATAATGGAAATAATGCGTGAAATAACAGAATTTACAATAGGTAAAAATAAGGTGAGGAGATGGGCACACAAGGTAAAATATATAATGTCAGGAGACGTTAACACACGAGGTAAATTCAACAATAATTTATTACGAACTGATTTACTTTTTACAAGGGTTAAAAAGGTGGGAACAAACCTTGGGCGGAAGTGGGCGGAGTCTGAGCTCCTGCTGATGTCACATCAAATATATTTAATAATAGAAATATGGACTTATAAAAAAAAATTTTTTTGGTGGGGTATGGCCCTAGCAAGCAAAAAAAAAAAAAAAAAAAAATTATAAATACAATTGAATTCTTAAATATTGAATGGCTATGGGAGGGTCCACCAGAGTAAAATAGTAATCAAAGGGGTCCATGGGTAAAAAAAGGTTGAAAACCACTGGTCTAGAAGTTACTGATACAGAATAGCGCGCAAGAGATATCATTAGATAATGTACAAAAGGTATTATGTTTTATCACATGGAAATACCCGAAACCTTTGAGACGCTAGAATTAGTGTTGGGTGGTTTAATTTTCTCCAAATATCGATTTAATTAACAGTCTGTGACACCATTGAAGCCTATTTTGTGTTTTATGTACAATCATTTTAAAGAATTTATTGAGTCCTAATGGTTTTTCATGAAATCATTTTTTATTAAATGGGTTCATTTTTATAAATGGAATCCTAATCAAAGGAAACAGTTTCAGGTCAATACAAATCACATGTACAAGTCTTTAAAAGAAGGTATTTCGGACCATATGACCATTAGGCACCCCTTTTGGGATCTCGATTCATAAGGACATTTCTTTCATTTACTCCGTCCGGTTGTTTGTTAACAGACGATTTTTAGGTTTTTTTTTTAATTATAAAACTAACTCCTAACCCCTAACAAACAACCGGATTTTGACAGTGTAAATGAAAAAGTGTCCTTATGAATTGAGATCGCAAAAGGGGTGTCTAAAGGTCATATGGTATTTCGTATGAATTTAGTTTTTAAAGAAACATCTTTTCAAAAGTAACGTCATTACCAAAACCATTTTTCCGACAAAATTAGATGTCCGTTTAAAACCTTTACCAAAATAAAAAAATTAAAAAAAACAAAAAACAATCATCACAGATTATTTGGAACGCTTAACCGAGTTATCAAAGAATATCTGCAATTGGATTCATCTTGGATTGTTAAACAAAAAAAATCCTGTCCGAACCCAAAGTGGTTGGACCCTTAATGAAATTTAGGGGCTCATTGCAGAATTGTATCCCGGCCTCCTGCCTTAAAAAACGTTAAGTGGTGCCAGCTAAAAAAAAAAAAAAAAGTCTCTAGCTGAAGCAGTGCCTGCTGAAAAAACAAGTGGACCAAGTAACCCATAAGCACCCCAGCTGTTTGCTAGATTCAAAAGGACAGGTTTCGCTTTTCACCATCAACTTTTGGTTGTTTGTTAACTGACGTTTTTTGTTTTTTTAGAAACATTTTTTAGTTATTTCATGTTGTTGTTACTTCAGTAGCAATTCTTTTAAAATCATAAAACTATAAACGAAAGACACATTTTTATATTAAAGACACATTTTTTTTACAAATTACTTATTTCATGTTGTGCTAATTTAATAGCATTATTTTGAATTATAAAACTTTAAACGAAAGACACATTTCTTAGTTATTTCATGTTGTTACTTCAGTAGCAATTTAAAAAAAAAAAAAAAAGTATAAATGAAAGACGTTTTTATATTAAAGACACGTTTTTTTTACCTATTTCATGTTGTTAATTCAATAGCATTTTTTTATTTATTTAAAAAAATTTAAACGAAAGACATGTTTAACACAGGAATGGTTAACAGTTTTATAAGAAAATCCTAAATCACGCTCAATTGCTCTGGCAGAGATCTATTTAATTCTAAAATATTCTAAAATAGGGTTAGGGTTAGCAGTTATTATTATAACCTTATAATATGCTTTTTAGGGTAGGCCACATACTATAAGAAAGACAGGATTTCATAGGCCACATACTATAATGGTACCAAAATAACGTGTCTTTAATATAAAAACGTGTCTTTCATTTATAGTTTTATAATTTAAAAAAAAAATTCCTACTGAACTAAAAACAACAAAATGAAATAACTAAAAAAAAAAGGGGGTCTAAAAAATATCAGTTAACAAACAACTGGAAGTTGATGGTGAAAAGCAAAACCTGTCCTTTTGAATCTAGCAAACAGCCGGGGTGCTTATTGGTTACTTGGTCCCCAAAAAAAAAAAATAAGTAAAGTTGGCTGAGTTGCCTATTGTCGATATCAGCCAAACAGCAAGGGAGTCTATCCCCTTTTCGCTAGTGCTAGACCAGGGAGATTGTTTTTGCACCTGAGGTGGAGAGCCACAAATGATCATAAAAGAAATTTAAAAAAAAAATCACATTTTGTGTTAATAGTAAAACATTTATGCACAATTGAATGTTAATAAATTATACAAAGGTGAATCAAAAATTATCCGCACTTTCGCCATAACATATCCTTATTATTATCACACTGCATTCTGCACATGTGTGCTTATAGTTGCCAATGTTGTGGTCATTTGATAAAAGTTTGAGCCTGATTGTACCATTTTGCTTGCTGTCTTTACAATATAAACATAGCCGCTCCACTAGTTACATGCACAAAGGAAGTGACTTGATTTCTCTGGTCAGAAGGAGTGTCAGGGATTGAAATTCATCAAGGTCTTTGAGAACAATATGAAGACAATGCACTACCATGTAGAAATGTATATGAGTGGATAGAGAAGTTTAAAAGTGGCCAGACAAATGTGACGCATGAAGAGGGAGCAGCTTGAGTGTCAACCTCCACCACTGATGGGAAGATTCAGTAAACTCAGGAGATGGTATGGGCAAGTTATCATCAATGAGGTAACTTGTTCTCTGAAGATTAGTCATAGTCCTGCCTCTCAAATCATCCACGATGAGCTCGGCTTCTATAAAACAAGAGTGCGGATAATTTTTGAATCTCCATCGTATAAGAAAAAAAAAACAAAAGAAATGACACGAGAAATAGTTTGATTATATTTTTTATTTACCATTAAAAGCAAATATTTTGACATTTTTTTTTTTTTTTCATTTTAAAGTTTAATTTCATTTTTTTTGTCCCACAGATAAAAATTTATTTCCCAATAAAAAATATATATACAAATAACCATTATTAAAACAAACAAGAAACAGAATTGAGACCATTATTTGTATTTACCGGTCAAACGTTTTCCTAAAAAATATTAATATACAAAACATGACATTAAAAAAAAAAAAAAAAAATATTGCTTATAAGATTCTGGAATGGTGAATAATTTTTTCACATTTCTTTAATCTCCCTCCCCTACCCTTCCATTAACAGAACTTGAAAAGGAAATAATAATAATAATAATAATAATAATGATAATAATAATCAGAAGAAGAAACATACTGTTTTGACAGTGAATTAATGAAAAAAATATCATCTTAAAAAATTTGTTATTAGCACTGTAGACATATTTTAAAGCTTCTCCCTTTGATATCTGAAATATTAAAACTCTATTAGAAATTCCTCTAACTGAGCTTAGCATAACAAAATCAGTGAATAAAGAGAAATTTAGATGACAGGTTTAACATTTGCTGACAATAATGTACATTCAATGTCTGAACATGTGTTCTGTAATTGAAATGAAAAGATTTTTTGTAATGATTAATTATTTTTCTGTTAAGATTTTATAAAAACAATAAATATAACATGAAATCTGTACTGATCTATTGATAAAAACATTTTGAATTTATGATTTGCAACTGGATATCTCTAATGTAAGATTTGATTGTTAATGAACATAAATGTTAATTAGGTTTTTTTTTTGTCCTTCCAGCATTTGGTTTATTATAAAGTCCTTGGTTATTATAAAGTTTTGAAGAGGTTATAAAATTGTTGTTTGTTTAAAAAAAAAAAAAAAAAAAAATGTCAATACTGATTTGTTGATCATCGAAGCTTCACAAGTTTTCCTAGAAATGTAAATGTGTAACCCCCCGAGGGAAAATACAAATAATACAAACAAAAAACATTCCAAGAAATAGTTAATTCGGTTAAATTGAACTTAACGGACATAAATTCCACCATCGTCACCCACCGAAAAAAAAAAAAAAATCAGGGAATTAACCGAATTTAATGAAATTTCTAATGTTGATATATTAATGAATAAAAGATATAATCCACCAGTTATTTTATTTCCAAACTTTTACATTTTTTCAGGTCAGTTAACTTTGAACCATGTATCTTTGAGAATCTGTGTTACGCCTCAAAGATACGTGGTTCAAAGTTAACCGACCTGGAAAATGTAAAAGTTTTTAAATAAAATAACTGGTGCATTATATCTTTTATTCATTAATATATCAACACTGAAAATTTTATTAAATTCAGTTAATTCCCTGATTTTTTGGTATTTTTTTTTTTTGCGGGGTGACATACAATGGTGGAAATTAGGTCTGTTAAGTTCGATTTAACCAGTTATATATTACAAGGAAGCTTGAAAGAAAAAAAAAACCTTGGAAATAATAAGGTTTCTGTTGTTTAATTGAATTCATTTGAAATATAAAATACTGGAGATAAGAATATACTGTTAATGGTAATTTTCTGAATTTAATGACTAAAAAAAAACCAAACAAACAAACCTCAAAATGTATTATTTTGATTTTTGGGACTGTTGTCCTCATCTTTATTGAGAAATACGCATACACTACGTTTTGACCATTGTACCCTCCAGCTTTTTTCAGGTGTTCCTTGTAATCCATTGGATTAGACTGTTCTCACTATTCTACAAGTGTCAAGACTGTCTATCTGAGCAATGATTAAACATATTGAATAGTTTAGGCTAAAATAGCCAAAATGTTGTGTATGTATATTTCACAATAAAGATGAGGACAACAGATTGAAAAAAAATCAAAATAATACATATCAAGCCTTATCTTAAAACTTCAGACAAATAAACCCAAATTTCTTTTTATCTAAACTGAAAAAAATAAAAACAAACTTCCTTCCCCTGACCCTGCAAAATGCAATGATAAATGTTTTTCAATAAAATGAAAAACCAATCATCCTATTTAAAAGTTTTCATTTTGATTAAATCTCATAACACAAGTTCCAATCATTTATTAATTGGAAATGGCTGATAACAATCAAATAAATTCAGTGATTAAAAGAAGTTTTTAATCTATGGAAATAGAAAAACAAACAATAAACATATTTTTCAGTTTTTATAAAGAGAAAGCATCAAGTATGATTGTGTGTTATAAAAAAGAAATGAAAAAGTTTTCCCTTTTATTAACATAAGTAGTAAAGTCTGCAGAGTGACCTTGGTATCAACTTAATAACAAGGGAATATCCTCTTTTTGCTAGCACTAGATCAGGGAGATTGTTTTTTCTGAGGTGGATCCCCACACCTACACTCAGCTCCCAGATGCTTTACTGCACAGATCAGATTACCCAAGCTGTGCTACTCATGTGTTGAGTTAGTGAGGACCGGTATTGAACCCAGAACCTTGCGATTCCTAGGTGAATGCTCTACATTCCATGTTTAAAAACAAAAAATGTTTTGTTTAAAATACAGGGTGTCCATAAAATCCGTATGCACTTTAAAAGAATTTTAAATTTTAAAGCGCACACAGACTTTGTGGACAGCTAGTATTTTCAAAGTAAATGTGAATCCTTACCTCTTCACTGAGAATAAAGAAATTTTTTTAATAAATTTCCAATATTAAAAACTTCACATAACAAAATTAAAAAAATAAAAAAAATAAAAATATAATAGAAAAATTGGAAAAAATTTATTTAAGTATAAAACTAAAAATTTGATGAAAGGAATTGCTAGTGGCAAGATGAAAAAAACAAAAAACAAAACATTTTTCTCAGTAAATATATCATATTGATTTTTTTTCATTTGTTTTCCTTAGCATAAGAATCAGATTTGATAACCCATTTTATAAATCCTGTTTCAACAATTCTATCCTAAGAAATGATTCCTAAATTCTTCATGAGAAAGTGTTCCAACAAACACACTCCCTATTCACACTTATATAATTCTATCTTAAACTTGTACCAAATATACCAAGTTTAAATATATTAGTATTCAAGTGTTTTATAATTTGCTTGAAGCATTGTGTTCACATTGGTTTGTTGGTTGGTTTTGAAGGCTTTCACAATGCAAGTGTAAAGAAAAATAAGGTAACTATGGTGTTGTTTGTTAACCTGTGATTAGTATTCATTATACAGCTGTTTATTTTATTTATCTTTTTTTTTTAGTCATTAGTAAAATGAATTCCAAATTCTTTTCACTTGTAGATTGTTTACATTTTAAAAGTTGTTTCTATGGCTGATTGTAAAGAGTTAACTGCACACAATATCTGATTTTCCTTTATACAAATCTGTATAGTGCTAGCATGAGAACAAGAGATACTTTTTGGCAGTGTGTATTGATAGCTAGTGCATTTAAGTTTATACACAAATGCATTGAGAGAAAATGAAAAAAATAGAAAAATGCATGCAAAACTCTTGACAAATAAAAGAATGAATATTGGCAGTGGCTAGCAAAATCTTCTTTCTATTTATAAGGCAATTTACACAAGTTAAACACACAAAAAGTAAAAATTTTGTTTAATTTTTCATAATTAAATAAAATTTTGATGCTCTCAATTTCTTGATAGGCTTTTTAGTCCAGGTTAAAAGTGCAGTAAGTGTAACCCGAAGCCAAACTTTTTTAGACCTTATTTTTCTGATGCAAGTATCATTGGGGAAAAAAGAAAGATTTTGGTAAAAAGGCCAAAATCTAGCCTGTTTATGAAAACTTTTCTTGTTCCCCAATGATACCTGCATAAAAAAAAAATAAGATCTAAAAAAGTTTGTCTTTGACTTTTTTCTATTTTGTCTTGATATTTAAAGAACTTTAAATGAAAGGCATCAGTATGAAAGCCATAGCTGGTTGGTTAGATTTTACGGCATGTCAACCCTTGGGTTATTTTATGCTGAAGACGTTTTGTTTAATTCATTCTTGATAGGTATTCAAATTTTTTTCAACTCAATTTTTAAAAATTTTCTTTCTATTTAACACATAGATGGAACCTTAACAGGTACTACCACTCCGGGTCAGGGTAGACCTGGTGTTGCATGATCCATGGGTGGGATGGATTATTGGCAACACCCTGTAATTTTGCAGGGGTGAGAATACAAAGAGCCTAAATGGAAAGTTACAGACTGTTGGGAAACTTTGACTCCAGAGGCAGTAAAACCACAAATCATGTGAAGTCACATGAGATCTAGTTAGATCCTCAGTTACAGCCACAATGTTAAGTGAGAGCGACGTCTCTTGCTTCAGCTGAACTCAACACATTGCGCACACAGTTGAGTTAGATAAGTTGAATAAAAAGCTTTTAAAAAGACGACAGGCATTGTTAGTTATTGAGCATGCCTTTGCTAGAAGACCGGCCAAGCTAGAAAAGAAGAACCAGATGTGGACATCACGCTGAAGTAGAATCCAACATGGCGAGAAAGAATAAAAGACGACTAGAGATCACAAATGGCCAAAGAAAGAAGAATGTAACAAGTAAGTTATGCATCTATGCATCATCTAAATATCTATCTGTCTTCCTCTCTCAAAAGAACTCTTGTGTATATACCCAACATGGGTATATAGATATATAACACTGGGAGTAATGGTGATGAAGTGATACTCAACATTCCTCACAGTTTCAAAATTGGAACTTCACCATTAGATGCAATTTAATTCATATATATATATACAATATTCATATATATACATATATTAGATGCATAGTTATATATATATATATATATATATACAATATTCATATATATACAATATATTAGATGCATAGTTATATATATATATATATATATATATATATATATATATATATATATATATATCACTTTAAATCTTATATATATATATATATATCACTTCACCATTAGATGCAATTAGAGACAAATATGAAAATGCAGTTTCAAAATTGGAACTTTACCATTAGATGCAATTAGAGACAAATATGAAAATGCAGTTTCAAAATTGGAACTTCACCATTAGATTCAATTTAAGACCCAGGATATAAAAGTGATGCATATTCATATTAAATACTGATGCTTTACCCTAGCACATTTGTTAAAAGCTTATTCACCATACAATTATTGTATTAGGAGTTCATTCTTCATTGGGCACTACACATATGTGACCTTGTGCCACACGAAGCTAAACTTAATATCTATATCAAATGCTGAAAGACAATTATTCAATTTGAACTTAGAAATTGAAATGTGTAATCTAATATTAATATGACATATTACTAATGATTGAATATATTATTTATTCAATAATAATGTTTTTATTTACATTATTTATTCAATAATAATAATGTTGACATTATCTAATTTCAACTATTCAAATTATGCTCATTCATAGAAATGTGTAAAGTATTGTAGAATTTTAACAAAAAGACTCAACTGAACTTTAACAAAACATTTTCTCATTTTAGCTGCAACGAAGCCCCAACATATCATCAATTGAAAACCCAGAAAGTTTAGAAAAGATAGTCAAAATTGGATAGAGCAATATTATGAATTTCAATTTCAATGTTAACTTGTTATATTTATAATAAAACAGGTTCCAACATTCTCTTTCTCAAGAGAAGGCACCATCAACCACAGACAAGCATTTGCTTATTTCTGAATTTTAACACCTAAGATAAACTAAAATGTAAATATAAATTATATATATATATATATATATATATATATATATATATATATATATATATATATATATATATATATATTATTTGTATCTTTCCAAATATTCATAATCAAATTGTTAAAACTTGTCAATATTTACCAATTTAAAAGTTATTTTCAGAAAATTCTGTTAAAATTAAAGATTAAAAAAAAAATCTTAATCCTGGCCTTCTCAAGAAATAATGTAATACAAAAGTATTTAACAATACATTTTGAGAGCAATAAAGTAATACCATTAAATAGTATTCAAACATATTAAATTGTATTAAAAGCAGTACAATTAAATAGTATTAAAATGTATTAAATTGTATTAAAACAAAATTTACAATACATTTGTATCACTGGTATTTATTCTATCTTGGAAGGTTTTTCGACTGCCAAAATGAGTTTTTTAAACACTACAACAACTGAATGTTTTTAAACAATAAAATAAAATCTGTATTTATTTTTGCACAAGTGGAATATTCAACTTTGATGATAAATGTTCAATAGGGAATGTTTATTACATTTTGAGCAGGAAGTTTATGGACTTCCAATGATATAGTAAAAAAGAAAAAAAAAAAAATTAACTCTATCCCAATTTTGAATTTATAAAATGGCCTTTAATCTTTTTTTTCTCCAGAAAATAAACAAGATTGAAAAGAAAAAAAAAGCAACTTTATAATGGTTAGATCAATTTTGAATTGTGTTGTCAAATAAATGATGTTATTCCACCTTTTTGGAAGAACATACATACGCACATACATACACACAATCTCAGAATATTACATACAGCCATCATAAGAACACAAATAGTAGTTATCACAAATATGTGTTACAGTTTTCTCCTCACCGTCCATTATATTCAAATTTTTCATAGTTAATTTTTTCTTGTTAAAAAAAAAAAAAAAAAAATATATATATATATATATATATATATATATATATATAGGTAGATGATATCAAGAGTTTTCTTGAGAGGATTCAATCAAAATTGAGAACTCAAATGTACATATAAAGATTTGCGTATATATTTTTACATATACAGAGTATTATATATATATGTGTGTGTGTATGTGTGTGTGTGTGTGTGTGTGTGTGTATATATATATATATATATATATATATATATATTCTATTCATATTTGTTTGTATTTGAGATATATATATATATATATATGAATAAATGAAAAACCTTTGTTCATCTGTATAGCACAACAACAAAAAAATTGCTAAATATTGCTACACATCTCAACATGTCAATATCTGACAACATCCTCCTTCCTTTCCTCTTTACCCCTCCCCCCTCTCATCCTATTCTCTCCTATCAATTCATTTTGAAATCAAATCTGAAGAAGCAAAAAGCTGAAATAAATTTATAATTTGATAACCTAAAGGTTTTTCATTCATTTATTCATATTTTGCTCTGTATATATGTATGTACTTATATATATATATATATATATATATATATATATATATATATATATATATATTCAACCACCATCAGACAATTGCACAAATGGTAACATTTTTAAATTATTGCAAAGTCAAATAAGGACACTTATTCCTTGACCAGATATTTTAAAAAGTTTGTTTATCCAAAAGCTTTTTTTAAAAATTTTATATAAACTTGTTGAACTTTGATTTTTTTTTTTTTTAATGAAAAATTATAAATAAATGTAATCAAAAGTGACTTTGCATAAGGATGGCCAATGTCACAAGATTCAAATGTTTTCAAGTCCAAATATTTTCCGTTTCTTCTTTTTGTTTAAGGTGGTATTTTCGTCCATTTGAGCGCTTGAACAGAAGAATCTGAATCGTGTAATGTTGAAGAATTTGAATCTTGTAATGCAACACTTCCAGAAATGGTTTTTATGAAAGTTCCATTTTCCATGCCTTGTGGAATTGTCCATGTTTTTGTGAGGGATTTTGGCACTCTTTTTTCATTCTGAAAGAAAAACAAAAGAATCTTTTAAATGCCTTGACTTTGAAGACTGAAATATGGTAATAGTGGTTGTATGGGTTGTTGATGTTACGTTATTAAGGGGCTTGGATAATTAAGGGTTCCAAAAGAAGCAGTTTTAGTAAAAATATATTATGGGGGGGGAAAGAAGGAAAGAAATATTCTTAAAAAAATATTTTAAAAGAAAGAATCTATTTGGAATGCAGTGTTGTTTAAATTATTTGTTGAAATTCCAAATCATAGAAAATAATCAGGTTGGATATTTTCAGGAGAATTATAAACTTTCTTGCGAAGAATGTCGGATTCTTTGGCTAAAATTCCTATGTACTGATATAATACAATTAAAATATGATGTAAGAAAATAATCAGCTAATTAACGGTAATCATAAAAGAAGGGGTAAATAGTCGAAGGGGAAAAGTGTTGGCGTTTTTAATATATAAGGCGTGTGGTAAATGGTCACTTCTATTTATAGACTCGCCGATAACCATGTGACCAACCTATTGACCAACCACTGGCAGTATTCTGCTGCTGATATTGTTATTTATACTGGCTGTTCTGGTCATACCTACTCATAGCTACTTGGATCTTTGTGGACGACGGAACATAGGATTATATCACAGGACTTATTCACTTACCAAAGGATTCTATAACTCAGGACTTACTTACTTATTTACTTTAAGTTCTTTACAACTGGCCAAGGATGATGGCCAGATACTTAACAGGTTATGGGCCAAGGTACGCAAATAAGAAAGGCAGACCAGCAACGGTCTAGAGAAGGAAGCACTTGACGCAAGCCTGATTTAGCCTATATGAGAAAAGCAATGCACAGGAAGAAATGAGCCCATATATAAAAATGAAGACCCAATATGTTACAGCAAGTCATTCAATAAAATACTGGGTTAGTGTAAAATAATGTGTGTGGAAATCAGTGTGTGATGTCAGCAGTGAGTTGACGTGGGACAGATGTGGAAAAAAGTCTTCTGCACATTAATTGGTTAATATCAAACTTAAGATATTCTTACCTCTCCTTCTAGGACCATTCCATTATTGGTTATTCCTTGTTTAGAATTCTCTTTTTCTTTCTTTAATGGTGACTCTTCTGTTAATTCTCTTTCAGATGCTGTAGGATAAGATTTAGGTCCAACAACACTCAGCAACACGGGCAGATAGATTAAACCATGAAACAAACCAAAGAGGACCACAAGGAAAAATATCTGAAAAGGATGAAGTGGTAAGGGGGGTATTAAATACAAATTAGTTTTTCATTTATTTAAAAAATCAGATCTTGACACCAATAAGCACCCCAGGTGAGACCTAGATTCAAAAGGACATGTTTTGCTTTTCACCGTTAAAATCTGGTTGTTTGTTAACAGACGATTTTTAGACACACTTTTTTAAAAATTATAAAACTATAAATGAAAGGCACATTTTTATATTAAAGACACTTTTTTTTACTTATTTCATGTTGTTGTTAATTCAATAGCAATTCTTTTTTAATTATAAAACTTTTAACGTTAGACACGTTTAACACAGGAATAGTTAAAGCTATAAAAAGTATATTATAAAGTTATAAAAATAACAGCTAACCTTAACCCCTAACCATAGCAAAATCTAATTTTAAATAAATACTTTTTTATATTAACTATCCGTAGAGGCACATGGAAAATAAATAAACATGTCTTTCATTTTAAGTTTTATTTAAAAAAAACCCAAACAATATTAGTTTATCTTTAGTGCAAAATTATTTTTTCACATATGCTATCTACAACAACATGAAATAAATAATTTTTCTTTTATTAAAATCAAAAACTATTTTAGTATAAAAATGTTACTGGTTTTTATCGGCTGGCTGTTTTGTTTACTAACAACCGGTGAAAGGCAAAATTCAGTTCCTTTCAAAACAGATTTGGGTTGGGGTGCTTATTGGTGTCAAGGTCCAAAATCGATATCAAATCTCGGACCATATGACCTTTAGGCACCCCGTTTGCGATCTCGATTTGTGGGGACATTCTTTCCATTTACACCGTCAAAATCCGGCTAATTGTTAACAGACGATTTTTAGAGTTTATTCTTTAAATTATAAAACTAACCCCTAACCCTAACAAAACTGGATTTTGACAGTGTAAATGAGAAAAGTTTCCTTGTTAGTCGAGATCGTGGAAGGGGTGCCTAAAGGTCATATGGTCCTGAATTTCTTCAATCAACCATGGGTTGCAGTGACTTCTACAGTTGCCAAAAGTCTGGTTGAATGCCCACATTGTGCCCGATCTCAAATGAAATCTGCTGTAGAAGCTTGTACACTATTGCTAATGGCAGCTTGACGGTTATATAACAAGACAATGACTCTTTTTCAAATGTAACAAAATCATTTATAAAACAAAAACAAAAAAATACAGAGTCAAACTTACTTAAAACTGTGGGAGTGATGGATGTCTAATAGTGGTTTTCGGTCAGAATACAATTTATGGATTTAGAAAAATATTGCTCAGCAATTCTTAGGCACAAGTTTTCCACTCTGATCCAATCTGAGTGTGGACTATTTCTCTCAGAGTTATTCAGAGATCTCAGCTGAAGTCAGCTGGTCTGTTTGCCTCTTTTCTCTTCATTCTGACTCTGTCTTGCCATTCTCTCAGCATCCGTCTGACTAAAGCCTCAAAATACCCAGCTTAAATTGTAAATGCAAGAGAATTATCTCCCTTGCTTTGCCCGGCCATCCTGTTGCATAGGTACAAGCACCGTTTCGACACCTGAAAAGGTTACATGTGTGTGTGGCGCTAGATTTAATTCTTTTAGAAGGGAGGAAGCGAGAAGACAAGAAGGTGAGTGTCAACGTGTGAACTTTTCCCCCTTTGTCCAATTTTAGTAGTAGTATATTAGAGAAACTATATAGTCTTTTGCGTTTTATTGTAGTTTCACATTGAAGACCAGTTGCAAAAACAGGAGGACAAGTGACAACTCCCGTCTTTTAACAAATAAAAAAGTCTTTACCAGTCGACTCTGTTCTTATTCATTCCTTTGCCTGGGTGTTGCTGTCACATAAATAATATTTCAGCTGGAACTGGGTAGGTTCCAGTTAGCATAGAAATATCAGCTATTCCATTGTTTCAACTGTGATTTTCCAATTTTGTGCAATGGTTCAAATCCTCTTAGTGGCAGTAAGAGGGTTAATCCACTCATCAAACTCCAACTTTCATTCTTCAGCATCTGTGATTTTAACTCCTAGGTGCCACTTCGTCACTCCCAAGAATTAATCTATTACTACTTCTTTTTGGGTGTCACCTGACCTAGGCACCCAAGAAGCCCTCAACAAAAAGAGTTAAAGTCTTAAAAAAGAAAAAGAAGGTCTGTATGGATTTTTTATCTTAGTTAACTTTTTTATGTGAATTCCATTTATGGGAAAAGTCACTCATCAGATTTGTCTAGATAGATTTTTAAAAAATGTATAATTCAATTTCTCTACCATTCCTTTTTATATCCAAGTAAATTTTGACCAACTCATAAAAATCTCAAGTGCTTTCACATGGCCACAGAATAGCTGATATTTCTATGCCAACTGGAACCTACCCAGTTCCAGCTGAAATATTATTTAAGCTGAGAGTTTTGAGGATTTAGTCAGACAGAGGCTGAGAGAGTGGCAAGACAGAGTCAGAATGAAGAGAAAATAGGCAAACAGACCAGCTGACTTCAGCTGAGATCACTGAATAACTCAGAGAGAAATAGTTCACACTCAGATTGGATCAGAATGAAATGCCTATGGGGTGTTTTCCATATCCACTTGAAATTCAGACATCCCTTCACATTACTGTAGTCTAAGTAAATGCTGTTTCCTTAAGAGATGACAATATCACAGAACAATAATAATAAGTAAAGAGCCACTAGAACATTTTGATGTATATTGATGGCTTGAAGGAATTACAAGCAACTAAAGATAAAAGAAAATTACTAGTCACAATTAATAAGAGGAAGTTTTCAATACTTACTTTAAAAAACGTTTGGAAAGGATAAGTGATGCTGATAGACAAAGGAAGAACGGCAATGAAAGTGCTGAATCCACCATGAAACACGGAGGTCCAATCTCTCTTACTGTTACTACCATTCGATCTAAAACACAAAAAGAAAAGGTACATTTTTTTTAGATCTATCAAGAATAAAGAAATGAATACCAAATTTGACCAATTTTTTTCAATGTAAATGAATAATAGATAACTTTAAAATTCTATAATACCTAAAATCTTATAACTAGCAGGACCTGTGGATATACCACAGTATGATAATTTAATTATTACAACATTTGCTATGTTTACTTAACAAAAGTATAATAATCTTAATTTAACTCTCACTTTTTCGCATCTTTTCATCATTTCATTATGTTTGATTGAAACAGATTAGAGTTATTGCTTCTGTGAGCTCACACTCTCTCTTGAAAGATACTCTCTTACTTATATTTTTTCTGTAGCATCTCCCTTTTCTTTCCTTTCTTTCTTTATAATAAAAACTGAATGGTCCATCATTTAGCTGAGGTGATGACACTCATAAGAAATAAGAATTCGGCAGATAAGCAACACCAGATAATCGGGATTTACATTTTTGCATTTCATCTTGGATGATTTGGACAGTCTCATTTTTAACCAGAGGGTGTTTCAAGATGATAACAGTCAACAAATGAGTTAAATAAATGAAAAAAATGAATTTTAAAAATGTGTTTAAAAGAAAAAATTGAATACCTGTTATATCCCAATATGTAGGAATAACAAAAGATAACAAAAACATGGAAATATGTTTAACATATAACAATATTTGTTTTATTTATTCTCACTAACCGGGAATACAGTAGGATGAGTTTGGATAAGAGTTCAACTATGTACCATGTGATGAACACATCACAGCAGCTATGTTCTTGTTCTTGCTGTCTCTCTGCTTTGTCAGTGAGTTTCTCTTGTCCATTAGGGGAGATAACTCTCCCTAACAATACCCAACAAGAATAAATAAAACAAAAACATCTTCAGCATTAAGTAACCCAAAAGTTGACATGCCGTAAAATCCAACCAACCAACCAACCTTTTTTCTTTTGATTCCTTTGGTGTTCAACAACACATCAGATTCGTGTTCATCTATGCTTTTTATTTTTATTTCTTTCTAGCTTAAAGGTCATCTTTGGCCGCCATTAAACTCATTGTCATTTAATTGCAAATAAAGAGAACATCTTTATTATTAGCATTTTGATTTAGCTCAGTCAGTAGAGCATCCACCTAGGAATTGCAAGGTTCCAGGTTTGATACCAATCCCCACCAACTCAGTACAGGAGTAACACAGCTTGGGTAATCTGATCTATGCGTAAAGCCTCTGGAAGTTGATGGTAGGTGTGGCGCTCCACCTCAGCAAAAACAATCTTTCTGGACTAGTGCTAGCAAAAAGGGAATAAACTTCCTCGATGTTTGGCTAATATCGACAGTAGGCCACGCCACAGACTTTTACAAGTCATCTCACTAGATAATTATACCAATTGGGGTGAGCACAAGCACAGATCCCACCTATTATTATTAAGTTGCAAATTGGATTGATTGGTTGGTTTTAATGGCATGTCAACTTTTGGGTTATTTTATGCCTTGAAGTTAAGGAATCACATTCATATTTACATTTTTTGTGGAGTTATTTTTTAAGAGATTTTTTTTTTGCACACGGTCCTATCAAATACAAATAATTTTTAAGCAGATCTATTTGACCCATAGATGGGACACTAACAGGTTACTACCAGATCAGAGTGGACCTGGCAGTAATGGCAGTGAAGTGTTACTCTTCACTCCCCATTCTCCAGAACTGGAGCCGCACCATCAGATATGGTTTAGTGTCATTCCCAGGACACGCCTTTTGTGGAAATACAGTGAGTGTATTCTAATCCTGCTGACAGGGTGTGTGTGTGTGTGTGTGTGTGTGTGTGTCCAGAATTCTCATTCAATTGCTTCCACCAATTTCAAGTAAATCTTTTCTATAGCTTCAGCAAAAATATTCAAGATTCGTAAGAAATTTTGGGAAAAGATTTCATGGTAAAAAATACACATAGAATGCCAAAGTTTTGTTCTTCATCCTGCTGAAGTCCTGGTTTCGATTTCTGTCGGAGGGAGGTTGTTAATATACATCGCTGATGAGACTTAATAAAGTCGAAACAGCTGCTGTACGATGTTCTACACGCCGGGTAATTCTTTGCGAGATTCACTTGTCAATGTTATTTATCTTCTATAATTATCAAATTTTATGCGATATACCGCATTGTAATTGCCTTCAAGCAAAAATATAAATATATATATATATATATATATATATATATATATATGTGTGTGGTATATTGGTTGATAAGAAACGGAAGCACCATTTCAACCATTGTTCTAAGAAATGGAAGTATCATTTCAGCCATTTTTCATTTATGGTAATAAAAAGGCAGAAGTGGTTATTCCATCGGCTGATTTACAACTGGATTACTTGTGTTATTTATTCGATAAGCAAGCTGTGACAATATATATATGTATATATATATATATATATATATATATATATACATATATCAAATGTGTTTCTTTCTGCATTTACTTAAAAAGTAAGTTTTTCAATTCAAAATGCCACCCTGTCAGTGGGGCTGTAGAATACACCGACTGCACCTCTGCAGAGAGGTAAAATCCCCCCAATGGGGGTCACCTGTTTGCCATAGCAATCTGTAATGCTCAGCCCCTAGGATTCTGTCCTGGGGGCTGAGCAGTCCCTGACATGCAACACTCCATTTAGGCCCTTACTTAAGCTAGATGGACAGTCGGAGAGGCCCCATCTGATCAATCAGCTGGTCATGTCAAGCCCTAACACTTATATGATTGTCCCCACCCTATTGCCCCTAAGGCAACCCCCAAACCCTTTGTATCCTATATGGGCTAGGAGGTGGTGGTTAAGGATCTTAGTGTTATGAGTATGACATTAAACTGCATCTAGTGGTTAGTTTCCAATTTTGGAGCTCTGGGGAATGTGCAGTACCCCCTCATCATCATTACTCCTGGGTCCACTCTAGCCCAGAGTGGTAGTACCTGTTAAGGTCCTATCTATTGTTTAAATAGAAGAAAATGAGTTTAAAAGAAATTGAGTTAAAGAAAATTTGAATACCTATCAAGAATGAATAAGACAAAACTTCTTCAGCATAAAATAACCCAATAAGGGTTGACATGCCATAAACCTAACCAACCAAATTCAGAATGCTGCAATGCTTATAAAGGCAAAGTGAGTTTAAAATCTTTTGAGAAAATCCAGAGTAAAACAAATCAGACACAGCTGCTGCTGCTGCTGCTTTTATAATGATGATGATGATTATGATGATAGAAGAGGAGGACTTGTGTTACTTCCAATTATTATGTAATTTTCTTTCCCAGTCTTTCTGTATATTCAGTTCAAGTCATCTACCACCACTGCGACAGCCACCATTTATACCAAGTATATATATATATATATATATATATATGTATTTGGGCAGCATTCTTTCATTTATACATGTAGAATTAAACAAAAGACACATCTTTTTAACAATTTTATTTTGATCTTTTCGAGTTTTCTGGCCAACTTTTAATATTTGGGTGGAATTTGTGGATAAGTCCACCAAAGTTCAAGTACTTTTGGCACTTCGAAGTGCTGTCATTCCATATTAATGTGGAGGCTGGAAGGAGGAGAATT
The DNA here is from genome assembly GCA_023376005.1 of Doryteuthis pealeii. Taxonomy (NCBI): domain Eukaryota; kingdom Metazoa; phylum Mollusca; class Cephalopoda; order Myopsida; family Loliginidae; genus Doryteuthis; species Doryteuthis pealeii. The sequence continues at coordinate 38,114,404 of CM042142.1, forward strand.
GATGAGAAAGGTGTTATAGGCATTTTAAAATGTGCGTACTGAAAAAGTTAGCCAGAAAACTTGAAAAGATCAAAAATAAAATTGCTAAACAGGAGATGTGTTTTGTTTAATTCTACATGTATATATATATATATATATATATATATATATATATATATATATATATACACATTCAATTGTGTTAACTGGAAACCATCAGTCCAGCTAGTGAAACTGTTATATATATATATATATATATATATATATAAATGTAAGGTATCCAAAACTGGTGGTAAGATATCCAAAACTGGGATCTTCAAAATCTCACTGTATAATTATTGCATGTTTTAGTAGGTGCAAATACAAGGATTTTTTATAAATCCCTTAAGAGAGCTCAATGTATAATAATCTATTTTAGATTAAATACAGAGCAATATTTAACTTTGAAAGGAAGGAAAAACTCAATAAACCGTCATCCTGTAATAAATTTATTTCGACCAAAACTTAAAAGGAGTTTTAGAAATTTATTTAAATTTCTAAAAACCTTTTATCTGTGCCGATTCTGTCTGATGAAGCCTTGGTTTTGGTCGAAATAAATTTATTACAGGATGACGGTTTATTGAGTTTTTCCTTCCTTTCAAAGGTGTATATATATATATATATATATATATATATATATAGGGTCATCCACAGACACGTGTTTCGACTTATCAAGTCTCCTCAGTGTGGCTAGACATTTTGTAAGCTATCTACAGCCGGAATTGAAATCCGATCGGTTGGGTGTCAGTCCGGCACCGTAACCATTAGGCTGTCTTCACTTACAGAATGGGAAGGGGATTTTTAACTGTTTTAATACACACATCGCTTTGCGTGTAAAGGCCGTCACAAAGTGCTCCATTCCTTAGAAGAGCGTTGCGTTTACGCTTGAGTTGGCGGCCGTCAGCAAGATCCCCCCCAGAGTGCTCAACCCTAGGGATGGGGAGCATATATATATATATATATATATATATATATACACACACACACACACACACAGACGCAGACATATATACCCACACATGCATATATATATATATATATATATATATATATATATATATAAACAGTTTGACTAGCTGGACTGATGGTTTCCAGTTAACACAATTGAATGTACAATGTTAACTGCCTATCATTTAAAAATTTCTTGCTGTACTTCCTTAACTTTTCTAGTTAAAAAAATCTTTTTTTTTTTTTTTTTTTAATCGAACATCAATTTATTCAAAATAACACTTGATTGATTGATTCTAACAGCATATCAACCCATCTAGGGTTAATTTATGCCTAAGAGGTTAGGGAATCATGTTCATATTTATATGTTTTATGTAGTTGTTTCTGAAGATGTTTTTTTTGTTTGTTCTATCAAATACGAATAAATTTTAAACTATTTGACTCATAGATGTGAGCGTAACAGGTTCTAGCACTGTTGGTTGGTTGGATTTTACGGCATGTCGTCCGCCTGGGACCCACAAGGTTCCTGGGTCAATACCAGCCCTTACCAACTCAGTGTAAGAGTAGCACAGGGAACTGTGCGGTAAAGTGAGGAGCTGATGGTAGGTGTGGCGCTCCACCTCAGACGCTAAAAAAACCCCAATCTCCTTAGTCTAGTGCTAGTGAAAAGAGGATAGACTCCCTCACTGTCTGGCTAATACCGAATTTAGGCCACCCCAACAACTTTACTTACTTTACTTTAACCCTTATTGGGTTATATTATGCTGAAGACATTTTGTTTTATTCATTCTTGTTGGGTATTCGATTTCATTTTTTAAACACATTTTTAATACTCATTTTTTTTTATCTATTTAAACCCATAGATTGGACATGATTCTTTTGTCTTTGATCAAAATGAAATACTTATCCAAATACTTGGTTAATGTAGTTTCAGAATATATATATTTTATGGGGGGGGTGTCTATCTCCAAAATCCTAAGAGTAGTTCGTGAAAAAACAAACAGCAACTACAACTTTATATATGACAGTAGAGGCACATGGTGTAATGGTTACCATCGTAGGAAATGGATATGACGAGTACAAGGCTGGTTGCATTTCACATATATATCACTACAATTAAGTATCTCTCTGATAAGATAGGACAACATATACAAGCCCCGAAAGGAAAGTCAATAGTTTCCATCTCCGATGTCTACAACGTATTCTACACATCCGCTGGCAGGATAAAGTGCCCAACAGAGTCGTGCTGGATTGCGCCGACATGAACAGCATGTTCTCCATTCTCTGGGAGAGGCGCCTTTGCTGGCTTGGACATGTCAGGAGAATGGAAAATGGCCGCATCCCAAAAGATCTTTTGTACGGTGAATTAGTAAAAGGCTCCCAATCGGTTGGTAGACCACACCTACGATTTAAAGATGTCTGCAGGAGAGTCATGAGGATATGCCATATTGACACAAACACGTGGGAGGTAGATGCAAAAAATAGAGCGACCTGGCGCCTTAATGTTACGCAAGACACGGTGAGGCGGAGAGTCGAGTAGCCCCAACAAAGAGAGCCAGAAAGAGGGAGAAAAGACAGCAACCCCAGAAAGCATCACAGTTTGTGTGCATTCAGTACACCAAAGACTGTCACTCAAGAATTGGCCTGCAGAGTCACTTGCGCAGATGCAGATAATTTTTTTTTTACCCTACGCCATCGTCCTTAGTGGACGGAAAGGTGCTAACTATCAACTGATAAGATAAAGCAACAATTCTTCCAAGCTGTAGCTGTGTCTGTGCTACTGTATGGCTGCACCACTTGGACTCAAAACGTTTGAAAAAAAGCTAGATGGGAACTGTACAAAGATGCTGTATGATGTCTTGGACAAATCCTGGAAGCAGCACCCCACAAAAGAGCAGCTGTATGGCCACTTGCCTCTAATCACACAAACCATCTAGGCAAGATGAACAAGACATCCTGGACACTGCTGGAGAAGCAAGGATGAGCTCATAAGTGACATTCTCCTATGAGCACCTACACATGGACATAGTATGGGTTGGCCAGCAAAAATCTATATCAATCAGCTCTGCGTGTATACTAAATGCTGTGCAGAGGACTGGCCATGAGCAATAGCTGATAGGGACGGGTGGGGAAAAAGTGTTATAGAGATCTATGCTGTTGGCACGACTTGATGACTTATAATTGCAGTTGATTAATAAAGCCTAATAAATCACCTAGAGAATAAATTAGATAGGAATTGTACAAGAATGCTGCATACGGGCTTGAACAAATCATAGAAACAGCATTGCACAAGAAAGACGCTGTATGGCCACTTGCCCCTATCACACAAACCATCCAAGAAAGATGAACAAGACATGCTGAACACTGCTTGAGAAGCAAGGACAAACTCATAAGTGACATTCTCATGTGGAAACCTGCACATGGGCACACCAGCTCTGCATGGATTCTGAATGCTGCACAGAAGAGGAGATCTCAGGAGTGATGACTAACAGGGACGGTTGGCGAGAGATTGTCATGGATATCAGTGCTGCCAGCACAACATGATGATAATGATGATGATGATGAAGGCATTATAAAAAAGTTTTATTTTATTCTAGTCAATTCTTTCAGATGTTTGTGGAAAAGTGATGTAGAGTTTTTGCAAGTTATGAATTTTGTTGATAAATAAAATTAGAAAATATTTTCTTCTTTAAAACAAAATACAAATCAATGTTAGAACTTACGATTCTTCTTGCCAGCAACTGTCATGAATGTATGACCAATGTGGACGGAATAATCAACAACCAGACCCACAGAAATGGTGAGGATGACACATGAGGTTGTCTCAATATCAATGCCCCACAAATACAAAGTACCAGTAATGTTTATCTGAAAATAAAATGATGATAGAAAAAAATAAGAGAAAGAAAAACTGAAGAAGCAGTAGCCATAGAAAAGTTTATGTTAAGTTTGGTTTGTTTAATGGCCTATCAACCCTATGGGTTATTTAATGCCAAATATTTTTTGTATATATAATTTGTTTGGTTTGTTTGTTTTACAGTATATCAACCTCAGTGGGTTATTTAATGCTGATTAAGTTTTGAAAAAAATTAATTCTTAATGGATACACAATTTTTTTTTATAAATACATTTTTCTATTTAACCCATAGATGGGACCCTAACAGGTACTACCACTCCGGGTCAGAGTGTACCAGGGAGCAATGGTGATGAAGGGGTGCTACACATTCCACAAACCTATAAAACCGGAATGTCACCATCAGATAGAGTTTAACGTCATTCCCAGGACATGTAGACCCTCAGCCACCGCCTTCTAACACCCATATGATAAAAAGGGTTGGGGTTTGCCATAAGGGCAATCATATAGGTGCTAGGGCTTGATGTGACCAGCCGATTGATTGGAGGGGGCCTCTCCGACCACCCGTCTGGCCTAAGTAAGGGTCTAAGTGGAGTGTTGTAGGTCATGGACTGCTCATCCACCAAGACTCTGTCCTTAAGCATCACGGGTCGCCACCCATGGCTAACATGTGGCCCCATTTAGGGGAGTCTTACCCCTCTGCAGAGGTGCAGTCGATGCATTCGAACGCCCCAGCGGACAGGGCGGTATATAATTTGTAGGTAAAGAGTTTGTTATTGGGTTGGTGCATAATAAGTGACTTTTTTTCAACAAATTTCATTCAATAAAAACAATAACAATTGGCAGTTTGTTTAATTTGTTTCATAAAAATAATCGTCTCTTTTCAGTATCTTTGCGTATCAAAAAACCATATCCACGTTTGTCAAATTATGCTCTATCACTTTGAGAAAGGTTGGATACAGCACAGTCATTTTGTGATCTCAATGAACTTTTTGCTGAAGGAACAATCAGCAAAAGCCAAGTTGAAAGATGGTTCAGGAAGTTCAAATCAGGGGATTCAAACCTTGCAGATGAAGAAGGAAGAAGTCGACCATCAAATTTCAACAACCAGCCACTTTTGTCATCCATGGAAGAGGACGAAAGCTTAACAATGAGAATGTTAGCCAAAGAATTCAAAGTGGACCATTCGACCATCATTCTTCATCTCAAAAAGCTTAGAAAATTATGGAAATTGGCTGAGTGTGTCCCCTATGAACTCTCCGATAACAGCAAAGCTGAATGTGTCTGAATTTTAAAAATTGAATAATTTTGTTGGAGGTTGGAGCAAGAGGATTTGTCATGAGCACCCTGTATCAATTTCTGGGCCAAGTAGGAATCAAAGGACACAAAATAACCAAGTGTGTAAAACGCCTCACAGAAATAATGGAAAACAGCTCAATGTGGTTATAGATAAAAAGAAATGTCCTGTGGAACAATTCGCAGTAAAAGCGTCATCTCACCACCTGCTTGTGAAAGCGTAACACAATTCACGCAACATTTCCATAGACGTGCTGTTTAAAAACATTTTTTCGCCGTTATTCAGTTGTATATTTGATTGTACAATACACTGGATATTTTTGCAGGGCCTCACATCGGTGTGTAAATAAAACCTTTGAGAGGAAAGCCCCGAATACAGTGTACATTCTCTCCTGATGACCCAAATACATAACAAATCAAAAACAAACAAAATAAAGCAATCATGGAGTTGATCTTCTCGTCGGTTTTACTATTGGAACGAGGAGCATTCTACAGCATTCTGGTGAGTTCCTGTTACTTATCGAGTAATTTTCTTCTGTTGAAAAAGAACCCCAATAATTATGTACCAACCAATATTAAACAAATTGCCAGAGTACAAGACAAACAGTTGGTAATCAATTTTGCTTTACAGGTGGATTTTTGTTAAACTCATTTTTTGGTAATCTGAACATTAGCTACATAAATGAGAGTAACCTCCCCTTGTTTATTTCACTTTGAGGAAGCCATATGTTTTGGTCGGACATTTTCATTTCACGTAAATCTACACTGAAAATACAAATTTGTTTGAATCAATACAACTGCATGTTTTAATACAAAAATATCATAAAATGTGTTCTTAATTGTGCTTGCGCATTATTTGAAATGAACTTAATTGTTATTAAGAACACATTTTATGATATTTTCATGTTAAAACATGCAGTTGTATTGATTACGGTGAAATGAAAATAGCTGACCAAAACATATGGCTTCCTCAAAGTGAAATAAACAAGGGAAAGTTACTTATGTAGCTAATGTTCAGATTACCAGTGGACCTGGGAGTAATGTAATGAAGGGGTACTCCACACTCCCCAGAGCTCCAAAATTTGAACTTTACCATTAGTTGCAGTTTAATGTCATACCCAGGACACTAAGGCGTCAACCACAGCATTCTATGATAAAAAGGATTGGGGTTTTGCCATAAGGGCAAGAGGGTTAGGACAATTATATAGGTGCTAGCACTTGATGTGACCAGCTGATTGATCGGAGGGGGCCTTTCTGACTTCCCGTCTAGCTTAAGTAAGGACCAAAGTAAAGTGTTGCATGTCATGGGCTGCTCCGCCACCAGGATAAATATTTTGGCAACCTCACCTTTGGGATTACTCTTGTGAAAAAAAAAAACAAAACCTACACACTTTCTACGGTGAATTATTGATTAATATATTATGATCTCTAAAGACAAGCTGAATAGATGGGTCCAAAGAAAAAGATTTATCCAAAGTAGAAGAAGAAGAAGAAGAAGGTAGTAAAAATGTGTTACAAGTATGAACATGTTACTGACCATAGTGAGAATAACACTGGATCCAACCATTAATGAAGTACGCACATTACTAATTAAAATTAATGTGATGATCAAGACAGATGCAAAGGCCAATGTGATGTTTCTAATCAGTTCTTTTTCAATAATCTGAAATAAAAACAATAAAATCCATTCAAATATTTCCAAAAATTATCATTTTAAAAACATCATTAAAACATAAATTATTAAAATTAATGTATTTTGTAAAACAATTTAAAAACATGATATATAAAGGGTGATTGAAAACTAACTATATATATATATATATATATATATATATATATATATATATATATATATGAAGATAGGAGGGTTGGAGTAAAATCCAACAGTATGAGGTAAGGTAAAGGGAAAAGTGTACATTTGTATTTATAGAAGAGAAAGTGAGTTGGTGATGAATTCAGGGGAAGGGAAAGTTTGGGAAGATTTGGTTGATCAGAGGATATCTTCCCAAACTTTCCCTTCCCCTGAATTCATCACCAACTCACTTTCTCTTCTATAAATACAAATGTATGTACCTTGTTTTGAATAAATAGACTGATGAAGTTCCTCGCTTAAAGTAGAACAAAATATTTCTCTCCTACTTCTACTTGTTTAAGTCATTATTTTTTGTCCACTTTTTTTTTTACCTTACCTCATATATATATATATATATATATATATATATATATATACACACACACACAGCTTAATCATTTCAAGCATCATTATCCCCCATTATCAAGAATATATATATATATTAAAAATATATATATAAATATATATATGTTTGTATGAGAGAGAGAGAGAGAAGTGGTGGAGTGTATCCAAAAAGAAAATAGACTTCTAAAACAAAAATGCCAATGAAATATTTTAGCATGCTTATGACTGAATTGTGTTGGAAGTAAACCTTTGACATTTTGACCTTAAAATAATAAGTTCACATTGGGTCGTATTAAAGCCAGATGGGCTAGTGTAAATGTATGTACAGCATACTTGCTTTTTTCCCCTTTTTTTATTTCACTTGAACAATGAAGGTTGACTGCGTGAAATTCTATTTGAATTTAGGAACATCTTTTATGGAAACTTTTCTGATGTTGAAAAAATCTTTTGAGCTGGATGCATTGTCATGAGTGATATGAGCATTTCAAATCAAGAAGAATATCCATTAACTATTTGTAACAGAGAGCACGGGGTAAGTGGCAGAGGTGGGGACTGTGGAGTTGAGGATTCCCTGCACCCAAGTAAGGAGCTGATGGCAAGTGTGATGCTCCACCTCAGGTGCAAAAACTATCTCCTTGGTCTAGTGCTAGTGAAAAGGGGATAGACTCCCTCGCTGTCTGGCTGATACCGACGTTAGGCCAGCCCAACAACCTTTTTAACCCCTTTACAGGCTGAAGCACATTTTTATTGTCAACCATACACAGACTTCTGTGTACAGTTGATAATAAAAGAATTCATTTTCCTATAGAAACAATGCTAAGAAGCCTCACTGTAGTGTAGAATTGTATAAAGGTTAGTATTATCTGCGTTATTTGGACTATTGTCCTCATCTTCATTGTTATCTGTACAACATTTCAGCCGATGTGCCCTCCAGCCTTCTTCATGTATTTCTTGTCGGATTCGGGAACCTTCTTTTCAGACTCGGGAACCGTCTTGTCGTAATTGGGAGCTATCACGGAACTTTGAACCTAACCCTTTATTCAGTCCATGGGGGTATCCTGTTCTCATTCCACTAACCATAGCTGGGGTAGAGGTGTTAAGCTGTGTTAATTATTATTCTATGTTACTGCTGCCCATGACCAGGATTGAACCTGCAGTCCAGAGATAACTGTCACTTAGAACTGTCTTAACCTAACTCTAGGCCATGTGTCCAATTGGACACATGGCCTAGTGGATAAAAGAGTTAGGTTAATAGTCTGAATAACGCAGATAATACTAATCATCAAGCCTCATCTCAAACATTCAGAGAAATTGTATAACGGTTGTTTTGTAAAATACCATAAACAAAAGTGAGTGCTTTATTTGTTTCCTTGCTTTTTTGTACTTATGACACACAACTGCTGATCAAATCATCATGCTCTATTTGTGTCATATAGTACCTAAATAATGAAAATGGAATTGTCTGTTTTTCCTATAAAAAATGTCTGATAAAACCTTGGAAGAGAGAGACAATGAAATCTCACAGGACTTGTTAATTCAAAAAAAAAAAAGTAAAAAGTCATTGGAGTTGTCTATTATTAGTATCAGCCAGAAAGTGAGGGAGTCTATCCCCTTTTAGTAGTGCTAGATGAGGGAGATTCTTTTTACATCTGAGGTGGTGCACCACACCTACAATCAGTTCCCCCACTTTACCGCATAGATCCAAGCTGTGCTACTCATGCACTGAGTTGATAAGGGATGGTATCGAAACTGGAACCTTATGATTCCAAGCCATATGCTTTATCGAATCTTCAAACAGAAATTAAGTATTCATTTAGTAATTACTTTCAATTTAGCAATTGTTAATTACTCTGTTCACCTTGTATCTTTGCTTATTAAACCTTTTTCCCTATCCTTAATACTAATTGTGTTAACTCTGATACTTGAGTTACAACAGTTTTTTTATATATATGATTGACTTGCTTGAAGATTTCCCTCCATAAACTTTCAAATTTTCTGAAAATAATTTGCCCACTTTCATAATTATCATCATGCCGTGCTAGTAGCATGGATATCTATGACAATCTCTTACCAACCGTCCCTATCAGTCATCGCTTCATGTGGTCCTCTGCACGGCATCCAGAATCCACACAGATTTCAGGTCTTTGCTGAACTGCCCACACTGATGTGCCCACGTGCTGGTTTCCATAAGAGAACATCACTTATGAGTTCGCCCTTGCTTCTCCAACAATGTCCAGCATATCTTGTTCATCTCACTCAGATGGTTTGTTTGATAGGGGGCAAGTGGTTGTACAGCTGATTTCTTGTGGGGTGTTGTTTCCACGGTTTGTTTAAGATTGCAAACAGCATTCTTGTGCAGCTCCCATCTATGTTATTCCCTAAGCACTTTGTTAGGGTCCAAGTGGTGTAGCCATACAGTAGCACTGATACAATTATGGAGGATTAAAATAATGATCTGCCTGCAGCAAAAGAGGTAAAGATCCATCAGCAAATAATAAGCAAAAAAAACCCCAGCAAAATCAACTTACATTATTGATACTCCACTGTAAATATTTGGTAGCATGTGCAAAACATTCTTCATTAGCAAAATAAGGAGAAACCCTTGACTCCAAATCTTGTATAGTTTCAGCTTATATGAAAGATCGTAGTGCTTTATTTTCTGCACTGCAATTTTAAAAGCCTGGAAAAATAAAAAAAATTAAAATAATTTTAAAAAGTTAAATGATTTTTAAAAATCTGTAAATATATTCATCTTTAATAGAATAAATGGTTATTTCCTATAAGTCTAACATGATCAAAGGGGAACCACTCTTGACTGATACATTATTTATTTATTTATTGATCTACTAGGAAAAAAGAAGACAGGGTTAGGGTTAGGGTTTAAGGTTAGTTTAATGGGAAAATAAATAAATAATTTATTAGTCAAGAGTGGTTCCCCTTTGATCATGTCAGACATAGGAAATAACGAATAAACTTTGTCAAATGTTAACATGCAACACTCCACTTTGGCTCTTACTTGGGGTAGACCTATTGTTCTGACCATATAGCACTGATGGCAAACCCCCAACCCTTTTTATACTAGAAGGTGGTGGCTGAGGGTATTGGTGTCCTGAGTATGATAAACTACATCTTGTGGTGTTGTTGGGAATGTAGAGTACCCTTCATTGCCATTATGCCCAAGTTCACTCTGACATGGAGTGGTAATGCTTGTTAGAATCAAACTAACCAAAATAAACAGACATCTATTCTTAATAACTCTGAAATTTACAGGCAACAAAATGAATTTATATTTTTAAAGAAACTTATGAGATTTACAAAAAGTTAAGAAATTGGTTAGAGCCGCATGGTGTAATAGTTACCATCATAGGAAATGGACACAGTGAGAGGAGTTCAAATCTTGGACGAGACTGGTTGCATTTCACATACCGCTAATACCCTTGGGAAAGGTACAAATCCAACTATTCTCCCTCTAGCTATGGGTAAATAGTAGGGTATATTGGGCTCTTAAATATTGGTATGGCAACCAGGAGAAAGAAAACTCTGAATTCAAACCAAAGAGGCTCTCTTCTTGTTAGTCAAAACTATTTTGAGAACTCCTTCTCCTCCTGTTATCTATTTTATTCTTGTATCCCATGGGAGGACAAGAAATTTAAAAAAAACAACAATTTGAATGCCCAACAAGAATGAATAAAACAAAATGTCTTCAGTATAAAATAACCCGAGGTTTGATTTGTTTGAACATACTGAACATATTTTGAACATATACCATAAAATCCAACCAACATAGACATCTATATTATTAACCTTTGTATAGCAACTGACCTAAGAGAAGGAAAACTCTTTTATTCATTAATGTATCAACACTGAAAATTTCATAAAATTTGGTTAATTCCTTGATTTTTAGTATTTTTTTTTTCTTTGGCAGGGTGATATACGATGGTGGAATTTATGTCCATTAAGTAGGGTTTAACGATTTTGATATTTTGAAAGAGCTCTTCAGCTCTGAAATGTAAATGATAACTTACCCAAACTTTTATTTTATTCTTGTAGCAATTCATATCATATGCCAAAACAGTTTGGTTGTTTGCCTGTCTATAATTACATATATTACTTGTCTCCTTGTAGCATGATACATTGAATGATCTTATATTTGATGGTGCACAACTTGGTGGTCTGCAAGCACATAACATAGAATAATAGAGTTTGCAAGAGCATAATGCGTAGTATGAATTATAGTGTACACTTCCTTCAGAGCATGGAACTTGGTGTGGTGATTTTATAAAACTTGGAGTTGTTGTACGTTTATCACAGTCAGGAATCTTTTGACAGAAGGAGGAATAACGCACAGCAGTTGAACAAAATTTGGTCATTTCTCTCTCAACGTAAGATCTATATAGCGTTCCAGGTTGTGACCGTAGAAAGACTTCTAGTGTATCATCATTATAGATATCATCTGGAATAAATAAAAAAAAAGTATACATGAAAAAAAGTGTACATTTTTTTTTACTTTAAAGACATGCTTTCTCACTACATTTGGGGCGCTGGTAGGTGTCGTCAGTGATGTAATTTCTTGGGTCACTGAGAAGTTTCGGGTCTTTCAACATCATACTCCCCTTGCCAGGATGACCCTATCAGGGATGATCAAACTCTGATCCACCTACCACCTTTGAGACGCTAACAGACATTTGGCTTTTATTGATTTTGTACAAGTGTACAAACGTTCTACCGAGCATCTGATTGGCTGATACAAAAAACCAGTCAAATGTGCGGAACAGACTATTTAAGTGGTCTACAGGGACATTGGCACTTTTTTACTTTTTTGAAATGGATTCTAAGCCTTAGAGAGAAAATGTAAGGTAACCCTACATTATTACAATCTTGA
>CM042142.1:38131598-38371598 GCA_023376005.1 Doryteuthis pealeii
GGCAGGTCCTCCACACGGCATCCAGAATCCACACAGAGAAGATTGATGTAGGTTTTTGCTGGTCGGCCTACACTGATGTGTCCATATGTAGGTGTCCACAGTAGAATGTTTGTCTTAATTGAATGATTGTGTGATAGGAGGTAAGTGGCCATACAGCTGATTTTTTGTGGGGTGTTGCTTCCAGGCAACATGAAGCAATCTTGTGTAGTTCTTGTCTAGCTTTAACTACCAATAGCATATAAATACCATCCCCCCCGCCACGTATTCCACAAAGAGCAAGTCTCACAGCTCCAATGTGACTTTGATAGACAGTAGCTCCTTCACTCACCTCAATTGCCAAGCAAGAAATAACACTCAGAACATATTCTTTTGAGACCAAGCCACCTTACTTCACATACACGAATCGACATTCAACAACTTAGCTTCTTTGTAAACCCTTTGAAATAATAAGGGGAAAAGAAACCCCTTTGTACATTTCTGTATATAAATTCCACCTTTATTATTCCATTTTTGTCTTCTTACCATTTTTCCCCCACCCCTGCTATCAAGCAGACAGCACAATATCCTGGTCATTCAGTTTCCCCTCTTCCTCTCTCTCTCTGCATTACCATTTACCAATATAACATAAAGGAACCAACCAAATTTATTTCCTGTAAATGAAAGTTTACTCTTCTATGAATGATTGCTGAATAATATCAAACAGAAAATTTAGTGAATAAGATGATTTGCCACTACACAATCATTCCGATGTAGAATTAAAAAAAAAAAGAAAAAAGAAAAGAGTCTTACTGCAGTATATAGCAACCTGAAGTGATGGGAAATACTTTTCATTGACTGTGTAGAATTTGTAGTAGACATGTGTAGTTGGGTACATTACACGTTGCCAGTCATCGTTTGCTTCAAGTCGTAAAGTACACCAAAGATTCAGACCTCCAGCACAAAACGTGATTAAAAGGACCAAAATCTGATTAAAGAAAATTAAAAACAATTTGGTTATTTTTTAAAAACTAAAATCATATTCTAAATATCCATTCTAAAAGAAAAAAATACTATAACTTATGAGCAACACAGACCGTCGGGGAAAACATTTTAAAAGTTGGTTACATCAATCATAATAGGGGCGGCTTAGCTCAGTCGGTAGAGCATCCAGCTCAAAATCACAAGTTTCCGGGTTCAATACTGGCCCTCACCAACTCAGCATATGAGTAGCACACGGATCTGTGTGGTAAAGTGGGGCTTGGAACCACAAGTTTCCGAGTTCAATACCGGCCCTCGCCAGCTCAACATATGAGTAGCACAGGGATTTGTGCGGTAAAGTGGGGAGCTGATGTGGCACTCCACCTCAAATGCAAAAACAATCTCCCTGGTTAGTACTAATAAAAAGGGGATAGACTGCCTTGCTGTCTGGTTGATACCAGTTGACTTACATCAATCATGACTAGGCTTCAGGAATAAAAATTAGAAAAAAAAAATAATAATGAAATTATTGAATACAGTGCACAGGTGATCCACAACTCATCAAAGGTTTGTTAAAGCAATTAAAATAAAATATATAAAGCAATTAGTATCGTTAAGCAATTATTTATCTATCTACAGGTTTAGAATTAACTGAAAACAAAAAACAGAAATAAAAATAATTTTTCAAAAATATGTAAAAGTTATAAGACAGAAAGTGAACTAACCTTGACAATACGTTTACTAAGAACGCATGAAGCAAATTTTTCAAAAATCAACTGCAAAATGTCCATTTGGCTGCAGCCATTGGGTTTGTATCCATAATATTTGAGGTAACAGCAGCAAGCATTGCGACTGGCCATAATGCGACGCAAATCTAAACTAATGCAACTGGCAAAAAATGTGATTTGATAAAAGTAAATGGCAAGGATTCCAATGGCGTTATAAATACAAAATGTATTTAGACCAGGAAATACCTGAAATTAAATAGAAAAAAAAATATTCACATTTATAATATAATTGGGTATGGTTATTGATTACGTAAATGGAACTGCTAAATAATAATTTTAAAATATGTTCTTGATTATAATACAGATTATAAATTCCATTTGGTTTAAAGCTTTTCCGCATTTCTATATTAAAAATTACATTAAAAAAAAACTGGTATATATTGGGTAATTATGAACTTTTGTTTAGTAAATTAGGGTGTCCCAGAAAAAACAGAACCCACAAATTTTGTAATAAAACTGTTAATTTTAACTAGGGGGGTTTAGGGTTAGGGTTAGGGTTGGGGTTGGGGTTTAGGGTTTGTTTAATGGGAAAATAAATAAATAATTTGGGCTGTTTTTTCTGGGTCACCCTGTACATTTTCTGGGTTACCTGTAATTTACTAAACAAAAGTTCATAATTACCATATATTGAACTTTCCTGTTGTAATGGTTTAGCTCAGTTGTTAGAGATCCACAAGATGCCAGGATTGATACCGGCCCTCACCAACTCAGCACATGAGTAGCACAGCTTGGATCTGTATGGTAAAGTGGAGGGCAGATAGTAGATGTAGCCTTCCACCTCAGACGCAAAAAACAATCTCCCTGTCTAGTGCTAGTGAAAAGGAGATAGACTACCTTGATGTCTGGCTGATGCCGAGAATAGGCCCACCGACAACAACTTTATTTTTTATGGTATTTAAGTATAAAGCATAAATACAATGGTATTTACTTACGTGTTTAATCTATTCTGCTTGTAACTCAATTTTCTCATATATTAAATAAATTTTCCCCATTAAAATAAACTGAAATGTTATTACTCCCCTCTAAATACCCTATTTTTTTGTTACATCTTTTTAAATAAGGAAAATAGCACTGTATTGTATAAAATAGAATGTAATGAATTACGTGTTGTAATATATTTCAGTGTTTATTTTTTTATAAATACTATTTTTCTTTGGCATAATAAAGTTTAGAAACTTAAATGTTTTTATTGAACTTATTAACATAAACATATCTGAAGCTCTTAACACAAAGTAAAAAAATTGGACGAGTGAGAGCTTGTAACTCAGAATACTTGGAAGTTGGGGCACACACAAGTCAAGATACCACTGTATTAACTTTGAATGAATATATATAAGTAAGGAAAATATAATTAATAAATGATATATTTCTTGGTTATTTCCTATAAGTCTAACATGATCAAAGGGGAACCACTCTTGATTGATAAATTATTTATTTTCCCATTAACTAACCCTAACCTGTCATCTTTTTTCCTAGTAGATCAATAAATAAATAATTTATCAATCAAGAGTGGTTCCCCTTTGATCATGTTAGACTTATAGGAAATAACCTATTTCTTTTATTGAAATATATTGATTATTTAGTTTAGTTTTCATAATTATCCGTCATCCTGACTGGTCATCTATATGCTCGTACTTTTATTTCTGACAATATTGTACCAGACTTAGAGCTGTGTGATCTCCAGAGTATCCTGTATTGGATACCTAGAATTTATCCTATTTATGCACTATCTCTTCAACAATATCCTGTATTGGATATGCCATTATGCTATTCAAGGTAACACCTTCAACAATATCCTGTATTGGATATGCCATTATGCTATTCAAGGTAACACCTTCAACAATATCCTGTATTGGATATGCCAATTATTATGATGCTTGATATTTCTTTATTTAATAATTTTGGATATTATGATCAAAAGATTTTTTTTAAAATGAACAAAAGATTTACAATGGGAAAGTTCAATATAACCAAAAACTATAACTGGATTCTAAGGTAGGTTTCTCAGGTTTGCTAAATGTTTCATCATATATATATATATATATATATATATATATATATATTAAATCTGTAATAGAAAACCATGAGTACAGATGGATAAAAAAGATAAGTTTTCGCCCATTTGGATTTAACCAAAAAGTAGACTCATTACCCTGGCAATAAAAAGTTGAGGTGACAAAAAATGTGGGGGTCAATAACACCTAAATAAATAAACACTGACTGTCCCACATCAAACAAACCACTCTTGACCCATTTGAAAATCTAAAAGTTTCGCACACAGTACCGAGATACACACACACTCACATACTTATATGTATGCACACACATACATTTATATGTGTATATATATGATCATACACATAACTCCAAAGAACCCTCCTCAAAGAGTTTTTTTTCACAGAACTCCAAAGAACCCTCCTCAAAGAGGTTTTTTTCACAGAACAGATGGACTTGCAACTACTAACACACTCCTCTACCCGGATTATAATAGCATGTCAAACCCTCAAAAAATATTTAAATTTCTATAATTCTTTTATAATGCCCCCTTTCAAAAAAAACTCTCTAAAAACAATTTCTTCAAACAAAAAATCTTCTCCTAGCAATGCAGCAACCTATAAAACATCAGATATCTCAGCACAGGTTATCCTTTAGGATAAAAAATATAGAGAAACAACTACACTTGCAAAATATGTGTGGGATTTAAAGGAAAAGTATGGTAAGATCCAGAGGTGGAGTGGAGAATCATTAAGAGGACACCTTCACATAAAGGAAATGAAAACCCTTGTATGCTGTGCTTGCAAGAAAAACTGAAAATAGTGAATACAGGGACCCAGATATGATCTTGAACTTGCGATCGGAATTGACAAATAAATGTAGGTACTTAAACAAACATAGACTGTGCCTGGTGGGTTCAGGCATTACGTAGGGTGGGTGGCACATCTACGTACTTAAGAATGGGTACAACCAGGATATAAATACAGGTCGATGGTTAGAACAAAGCAATAAAATTCCCTGAAGATTCATTACTGCGTGAAACTGCAGTCGGAATATTTAAACCATTTGCTTTTAAAACGTATATATATATATATATATATATATATATATATATATATAAATTGTATGTGTATGTATATATCCATGTGTATGTGTGTGTATGTATCAATTTGTATATGTATGTGTCTATTTGTATATATGTGTATGTATGAATGTATGTGTCTTTTTGTATATATATATATATATATATATATATATATATATATATATATGTGTGTGTGTGTGTGTGTGTGTATGTGTGTGTGTGTCTTTATATATATGTGTGTGTGTGTGTGTGTGTGTGTGTATGTGTCTTTTTGTATATATATGTATATGTGTGTGTGTGTATGTGTCTTTATGTATATATGTCTTTTTGTATATATATGTACATGTGTTTTTTTTTAATAGAAGTTTTGTAGCCCAAATTTAATGGTATGTGTTATATAGAAATAATTATGGTAAACATTAAGTTTTATCTTTGATTTTTAAAGTTTACTTACCGATACAGCTCCAATGCCAAAAGCCACAACGTCACTAAGTGTGGTGATGGTGATAGACACTCCAGCATGTTTCATAACATGTCCCATTTGCTCTGGGACAGAACGACTACGGATTTCAGGAGAAAGATTCCTCAGTGTTCCAAGAATCACAAACATATCATCAATTCCAATTCCTAAAAATTAAAAGTGAATGAAAAAATTTAACAAAACGGCAAATATTGAAAATTAAATAATTAGAATTCCTATTTCATTTAATTGGTTGGTTGGGTTTTACGGCATGTCAACACATTGGGTTATTTTATGCCAAATACGTTATAAAGTTGTGAAATAAAGTCATTCTTAATGGATACTCAATTTTTTTAATAAATACATTTTTCTATTCAAAACATAGATGGGAGCCTAACAGGTACTACTACTCCGGGTCAGAGTGGACTAGGAGCAATGGTGATGAAGGGGTGGTCCATATTCCCCAAACATCCAAAACTGGAACCTCACCATCAGATAGAGTTTAACATCATTCCCAGGACATGTATTTCATTTAAATATTCTTTAATCTGTTTCTTGCAGGTGTCTCATATATAAAGAATTTAATTTTAAAAGAGTTTTATAATTTCTCTTGAAGCATTGTGTTTATATTGGTTTGGTGGTTGTTTTTAAATTGTCTTGCATTAGGATAGCCTTCAAAACCAACCACCAAACCAATTTAATTCTATATGTAATTAATTTCATATGTAATTAATTTCATTTTATTCTTATTTTATCTTTATTTTCATTTCTATTTCATTTTATGATTAATTTTATTGTAATTAATTTAATATGCAATTTAATATTATATGTAATTTTAAAATTACATGCAAATAAAATTAGGAAATCATTTGCAAAAAAAGCATTACAAAAATGTTTTAAATCAAAAATAAATTTTATGGGTTGGGTTTAGCTCAGTCAGTAGAGCATTTGCCTAGGAATCACAAGGTTCCAGGTTTGATACAGGTCCTTGCCAACTTAGTGCACGTAGCACAGTTTGGGCAATCTGATATGTGCAATAAAGTATCTGGGAGCTGAGGATATGTGTGGCACTTCACCTCAGCAAAAACAGATGCTTTATTGCACATATCGGATTACCCAAACTGTGCTACTCATGTACTGAGTTGGTGAGGACTTGTATCAAACCTGGAACCTTGTGATACCAATGACTTCAATTTTTTTTTAATGTTTTATTTCCTGAGCCACAAACTCTTATCTGCACAGAGAAGAATTCAGAGGACTTCATTTTTTGCATCCCACTCCATAGAGCACTTAAGCTCAATTCAAAAACTTTCCCACCAATTCCAGCCATTCTAATCAAATCAGAATATAACACGCTAAAGGGCAATCAAGGGGTCAGTGTCTGCCTATCATACCAATCAGAATCTAATGTAACTTTACATGGACTCTTCTAAATAGAATGTTAACTTTTTGAATTTCAGTATTTTACACTACATAACAAAATTGTTGGCGAGTTGTTTTGTTATAGCATATTAACCCTTTTCGGGTCATTTAATGCTGAATCAGGTTGTTTTTGATAAATCGGGTTGCTTACAGTATCTGTTGTTGCTTAAGTGATCACCCTGTGAAGTATTGAACAGGCTAATTGCTGCTTAACCAGTGATCTAGCAGGAACCAGTGGTTTCAGCATGACTTGATCATAAGCCTAATTCATTATGTAATACCTACAACAACTTTAATCTCAAATGAGATGGAAGATTTTTTAATTATACTTAATATTTCATGAAATTTATAATAAAAGTAAATTAAATTAAATATTTTATACTAATTAAGTAATTAACTTTTATAATAATTATTGTGAATCATAAAAAGCAAACAAACCAAGAAGCATGAGAGCTAAGATGTCATTTAGTTTGCCAGTTTTGACACCAAGAAGTGCTCCCATTCCAACAGTGAATCCGTATCCCATCGTGATACACATCATGCCAGCAATGGTCAGACCAATCTGAAAATTAAAGATAAAGAATTGACAAAAATCATATATATTTTTTTTTATGTTGATTAAATCTCTTCAGTTAAAAAATAAAAGGACAACATTAAAAAAATATTATTAAAAAAAAAGATTGGGGTAAAAAAATAAAAGTTTTTAGTCAATAACAAAAAAATATATAGAAATTATTGCAATAAAAAATATTAAGCAAAAAATATGAAAACCTGTAATGATTTTTGAGACAGTCATAAATCTATATTATAAAGATCTGATTTTTGTTTGTGTTATATCCGAGATATAGGAATAACAAATTGATAATAAAAACAGTGAAATATGTTTAACATATAACAATATTTGTTTTATTTATTCTCACTGACAGGGAATACAGTGGGATGGTTTCGAATAGAATTTAACTGTGTATTCACACATGGGCCAGTCCTTTGTCTGCTGACTCTCTGCTTGTCAGTCTTTATTTAACACAGGGTAGAAAATGCTTCTACCCTAAAATGTCTTAACTAGCCCAACCGTGCTGATGCACGTCTGTACAATCCAAAACCCCAGTCCAAAGTAACATGGCGGAATTCCCATATCCGGGTTCCCGTCAGTCCCTTACTGATCAAAGGGGAGCAACTATTTTTGTTAGGTCTACCTAACAGTTTACATGTTACTATAACACAGCAAAAAATGCACATCTTAGTGAATTTTTTTTATTAGTACAATAGTGTATCTTAATACTACAAGCAGGACATATGGATATACCAGAGTATGATGATTTAATTATTACAACGTTTGATATATTTACTTAAGAGATACTGCAAGATAGTTCAATATGTAAAAAGTATAATAATCTTGATTTAACTCTTTCACTTTTTTTTTCTCTCTTCATCTTTTCATTATGTTTGATTGAAACAGATTAGTGTTATCACTTCCAATTGCTCATCCTCTTTCTATATATCTTTTCCCTACTCTCTTTCTTTCTTATATTTTTTTCTCTGTAGCATGTCCTTTTTCTTCCAATTTTTTATAATAAAAACGGAATGGTCCATTATTTAGCTGAAGTGACGACACACATAAGAAATAAGAATTCAGCAGATAAACAACACCAGATAATCAGGATTTAAAATTTTGCATTTGATCTTGGATGATTCGGATAGTCTCATTTTTAACCAGAGGTTGTTGCAAGATGATAACGGCTGTATTTTAAGGAACACAAGTATTAATATATCGATACTATTGTACTAATAAAAATTCACAAACTTCAGCATTTGTACTAATGATTATTGCTTTCTGAGTAATCCCCAGTCTGGTAACAAAAATCCCCCCTGCAAAGCGTTGTGTCATACTTTTCTATCTTAATACAATCCATTCGTACACATGTGCTGAAGTCACACACAAAACAAAAATGTTCTTTCCTCAGTAATCCGCTCTTTTATGATCTAGCAGGAGGAGCAGAAATCTGCATATGCCACTAGTTCATCTTCTGAGATTAACTTCAAACACAAAACCAGTGTTTATAAATTGTGACTTGGGAGCAGCCATATTTCTCTTTACTGCCATATCTTGCATGCAAGACATGTGTGCACCTGATTTGCCCCATGAGTTGTTTCTCCTCTTGCCACATTCTCCAACACAAGTTTCTCAGGAGAGATAAGTATCAAATGCTAATCATAGCATAGAGTACTGTGTCTTATTTATTTATTGGTAATTATGATAAAAATTCAATGATTAGAATTAGGCTTCATGACAAACTGAATGGCCATTGAAGCATGTTCTCATAATTCATTTTTATTTTGTGAAACTTATTTTCCTTCTAGTATTATTTGTATTACTTGGACTATTGTCCTCATCTTCATTGTTATCTGTACAAATTCCCAAAATTCACACTGGATTGTCCAATTGGACACATGGCCTAGTGGTTTAAGACAGTTCAAAGTGATAGTTATCTCTAGACTGCAGGTTCAATCTTGGTCAGGGGCAGCAGTAACATAGAATAATAATTAACACAGCTTAATGCCTGTGCCCCAGCTGTGGTTAGCAAAATGAGAACAGGATACCCCCGTGGACTGAATAAAGGGTTAGGTTCAAAGTTCCATGATGGCTCCCAATTAAAAGAAGGTTCCCGAGTTCGAGATGGTTCCTGAGTCCGACAAGAGATACCCGAAGAAGGCCGTACAGATAACAATGAAGATGAGGACAATAGTCCGAGTAATACAAATAATACTAATCATCAAGCCTCATCTCAAAAATTCAGAGAAATTATTTTCCTTCTATTTGATTTTCAATTCTAGACTTAAGTCATTTTACCTGTTAAAAAGAATATCATTAAAAATTGAACTTTTTAAAAAATTATTAAAAATATCAAAAGTTGTTTATTTCCTAGTTCAACCAATAAACTAATACACAAAATATGTTTAGAGATTTTGGGTCAGTAAAATATGTTTATTTCTATGTGTGGAGTTGAGTGAGGGGGGGGGGGCTTTTTGTGATTAGACATAGTAATTATGGGATGTTGCTAGTTTGGTCTTATCATATAATAGTTTCAAGTATAATTTTCAAATCCAATATCGTTCTTATATTCCAGCAAGATTCACTATATATGGAGGTGCACTTAGCGTAACAGTTATTAATGTAAAAAATTGAATCAAGCCTAGAGTTCAAATCCTGTTTGTGTTTCACTTCACAGTGATGCCCTTGGGAATGACATGAATTAATCTGTTCTCCCTCCAGCTATAGGTAAATAGTAGGGCAGACTGGGTTCTTTAACCTTAGAGTTGTATACTGGAATATAGAAAGTTTTGGCTCCAATATTCAATAGACATCTTTAGACCAGTTCCATGACCAGTCAACCAGGTGTCAAATATCAGCATCAAAACTTCTGGGTGCATCACGTGATTGCTATGTCCAAACAAAGAAAGGCTCTCCCTCACTTAAGTCCACACATAGAAATAAATAGAGATGTGCGGTTCAACTGAAAAAAACGCGTTTTTTCATTTTCCTCTTCATATTGAAAAACCATATCGAAATATTTTACCAAACTAAAACTGTCCAGTTTAGTGCTATTACTACTGAAACAAGAAAACAGAGTTGAAAAAGACTTTCAGATTTTTATAAAATGAAATTTTATCAATATTTATACTATTGGAAGAGGAAAAGATTGAATAAAAATAAGATAAAAACATTTAATTGATTATTTTTTAGAAAATAAATGTGAAATCTATTTGTTTACAAAATAAACAGTGGGGGGGGGGTCAAGTAAATAGGTAAATATGACAGTTAGGAAATCTATTTTATATATTAGTGTAGAATTTTTTCAAATAAAAAAGGTGTGTGTGGGGGGGAATAGATGACTGATGACTACATGTTTGAAATCTATTTGTTTCAGTTACATAAGTTAAATGTTTAATTCTATGTGCAAAATTGACCCCCCCCCCCCCACACACACACACCATATTTAACACAATGATAAAAGTTGATATCATCATCAAAGTTTTTGGACCATTCAAAAGAAGGAACATTGAAAAAACTCCTGATAATTTTTTTTTTTAATTTCAACTTACGGAAATGATGAAAATTTAAGTTATTTTCTTAAAACTCAAAAAATAATTTTTGTAGTAAGTTTTTTCTTTGCATTTTGATATTTAGGGGGTCGAATTTTCTGGATTTGTGGAATCATTAATCTTTAATGGAATCTGGGTTTTTAATGGGATTTTCAATAATAAATAACAAAAGTAATCATTGTTTTGGGGGTTGTTTTTCTTTTTTAAATTGATTTAATTCTTTCAAAACTTGTTTTAAAAAATGGGGTAACTTTTACTTGAATTATGCCATTATTTTCATAAAGACAGGGTCAACTTTGTGACTCAATCATAAGTTTTATGGAGTTGTCTGTTGAAATTAAACTTATATTAGTTTTCAACAGTTAACTACTTTTATTTTAAAAAATTCATTACTTTCCTTGAGTAAAATTGTACATACCTACTAATCATCATTACACAAGATAATGAATGGTTTCCTTAGAAAGAAAAAAAATACTAAATTAAGAGGAATCAAGGAGGAAAAAAAAAAATTGAAACTGAAAGTGAAATCAAAATTGCCAAACCCTCAACTCTAAAAATAAACATTTTACTGACCCAACAACAAAAAAGAAATTTTGCTTATCTGTAGATAAGATTTTAACTAATCAGTGATATTGAATGCTATTCTTCTAATATAAAGTGTATTTGAAAAAAATTATATCCTTGTGATGTAAATATCTTAGTAACTACAAATTGTCCTGGCTAATTAAACTAAACAGGTTTATTATTTTTAAACAACCTGTATATACAGGCATAGGTTATTTCCTATAACTCCAACCTAAAAAAAGGGGAACCAATCTGATTGACTGATGAATTATTTATTTATTTATTGATCTACTAGGAAAAAAGAAAATGGGGTTAGGGTTTAGGGTTAGTTTAATGGGAAAATAATGGGTAGATTAATTAACAGATAAAATTCATTCTGAGTGGTTCCCCTTTTTTGAGGTTGGTGTTATAGGAAATAACCCAGGCATATCTACTATTTCTGGGGCAAAATGTGTATAATTCCAACACAATAACAAATTTTGTAAATAGAATCTATGCTCCTGATATCTCGTTCCTTTGACCTGGTGGCTGATCAACACTAGCTGAGTCAGCCAGGTGAAGGTGTATGATGTTGCAAGACCCAAAATGTCTAATGATCTTGGGATTACATCACTGATGACATGTTCAGGATGTATTCCTTGATAATACAACAAATATAAGTTTTAAAGAAAATTCATTAAATGTCATGAAAAAAATGTGCTTTTATATAATGATCAGAGTGTAGTATCTGTGTGTGTTTTGCCTATGATCAAAGTGTCACTCCCCAATATTTAGGATAAGAGTGTATCACTTTCAGGTTAAGACCCAAATGTATTATCAGGAGATATACAGGGTGTTTTAAAAAATTGCTATCATTAAAATGAGGAAATAACAGATTGGGTAAAACCCAACAAAATGTGATTAAAAATTGAAGGATAATAGATAAAACACAAACAACTTTATTCAATTGATATTTCCGCATCATTGTATTTGAGACAAGAACTGCTTGTATATATATTAAAAAGGTGGAGGGAGGGCAGAAGAGGAGGGGGAGGGCGGATGCGTCGGAAGGTGTGAAAAAAGCGCGAGAAGAGAAGGGGGGGGGAAAGTGTCAACAAGGATAAAGTGGTTTGTGAGTTCAAAGCTGTGCATTCAGGGTAACTGAAAGGGAGGGCAGAAGAGGAAGGGGAGGGCGGTTGCCTCTGAAGGTGTGAAGAAAAAGAGCGAGATGGGAAGCGGGGAGGGGCAAGTGTCAACAAGGATACGGGTGGCTCGTGAGTTCAGAGCTGTGTGCTCAGGGTAATTGAAAGACTAGAGTGGTGGGAGGCATCAGATTGAGGCTGGGGTCTGTTGGGCTAAAGTTGTGATGGTAAATTGGAATTTTTTTGTTAAACGCATAGCAGTTCTTGTCTCAAATAAATTTCTGACAAGCCTCGTCAACACACCGAGCCGAAATATCAATTGAACGAAGTTGTTCGTGTTTTATCTGTTATTCCTCAATTATCATTAAAATGTAAATATCTGAGTAACTACATAGTCTAGACAAATGAAACTAAATAGGCTTAATGTTAAGCAAAATAAGATTTATTTATTCCAAATGATATCAAATTTCTTTTTTGTTTTTTTAAAAAATCCTGTATTTTAGATAGAATTACTTTCTTGTCATTTACCTTCTGTTCAAGGCAGTTGCATTGTCCTAAAGAGATAAGGACATAAAACGTCATTATACCATAACCAATAATTGCATAAGTGATATCTTGGTCTATTCCACTTCCGTAACCTGTAAAGTCACTAGAAAGAGAAAAAGAAAAGAAAAAGTCAATATATTAAAAATGCAAGATAAATTTTACTATAATTCCTATGTTGTTCTTTTTGGGATTTCTTTTTCTATCCTCAGATTGTTACATAGTTTGTGGGTTGCCTACGATTTATGACAGTAGTGTAGTTAGATTTTGAATTAAAATTCCTTGAAATTCAAAATTGGAGGGGGTTAAATGATTGATATTCGGTAACATCAAGTTGACCTCACGGCTTCCGCCACTGAGAAGTGCGAGAGCGGAAATAAATTTTAGGGGAAGACGCTATGATGTAGACATTGTCTTCTGCTTCACTGTGGCCACGGTTGAGAAGTCTGGTTGAAAATAAAAAGATGTGATCACTCAAAATATAAGCCTCATGTCATTTTATGTATATGTATATATATATATATATATATATATATATGCATACATACCCAGTAAAAGGGTTATATAATAACAAAAGCAATGCTAGAGTTATGACCACCAAATTTTCTCAGGTTACTAATATTTTTTTTTTTTTAATTTCCAAGTTTTTAAACATGGGTGTGGAATTACCTGCCCTTGCCTGTAAGAAGACTTTTGTAACAACCACTAGAGTTAGATAATAGATTGACTGAATCTTTTATTTGGTATGTAGTACAAGGATATTGAGTGTTGTTTTGAACAAATCCTGGAAGCAGCATCTCACAAAAGAGCAGCTGTATGGTCACTTGCCTCTTATCACACAAACCATTAGGGTAAGATGAAGAAAACATGGTGGGCACTGCTGGAGAAACAAGGATGAGCTCATAAGTGATGTTCTCCTGTGGGCACATGTACATGGACAAACCAGTGTGGGTCGACCAGCAAAAGCCTACATAAATCTGCTCTGTGTGGATATTGGGAAGAGAACCTTCCAGGAGTGATGACCAATAGGGACAGGTGGCGAGAAAGAGTCATGAAGATCTGTGCTACTGGCACGACTTGATGATGATCATGAGGATATATCTACAGTATAAGGTTTCTGCTTACTGATGATTCAAAATTTGGACAATGAGCTATAATAAATGGCACATTTCCTTCAAACACACATACACATACATACCAACACACATATACATAGACATACAGTAATAAATAGCACATCTCCTTCACACACACACACACAATGATAAATAGCACATTTTCTTCACATACACACACACACAATGATAAATAGCACATTTTCTTCACATACACACACAGAGACACACACAATAATAAATGGCATATTTCCTTCTCTCTCTCTCTCTTTCACACACACACACAGATTCTAGGATCAGCATTAACTTACATGGTTGACTGGCTTTTCACTAACCATAACATGACAAAAAGAAAATAAATTTATAACTTGAATAAATTATCAAAGAAAAACTCAATTTGCATTTAATTTTTTCTTAGCAACAACATGAGTATAGTACATATATGAATATGCACACACACACACACACACACACACACACACATATGCATACATGCAAACACACACATGTGTATACATGCAAACACACACATGTGTATACATGCAAACACACACATATAGTGTAATAAAAAAAAAAAAAAAAAGAAGAAGCTATGTATTAGTAGAATATCGTATATCTGAATATTGCAAAAGAGGTTAGTAAGCTGTAGTTTAAATTTTGTTTTTTATAGGTCACTTTTACAAAAAAAACTTATCCTAATAGTGCACTAGTACTGGCAAAAGAACAATAGATTTACTGATACAACATCAGACGTTATGCTTGATGGCCCGACAAGTTATATTTAGAGAACCATCCTTAAAAATTAAGTATCATTTTGAGACAGATGTTTTCAAAAGCATTACCATTACAAGAGACTTTTCAGTCATTGCAACTTTTTCAGAGTCAAGTTTTTTTTCACAAGTTTAACAAACACACACACATGCATAAACATCAAATTAAACGGCGCTATTCGCAGAATTATGCCCCGGCCTCCTGCCTTAAAAAACGCTAGGCGGGATAGCTGAAAAAACAACCCTCCCTACAAATGAAGTCCCTAGCTGAAGTGGTGCCTGCTGAAAAAAAACAACCAGTGCTTAAGACATTTTTCCCGAAAAGTTAATGCGATATTTTACCTCCTGCAGTCTTTTTTAGACAAGTGAATGTAAATATTCTAACCATCCCCCTCTTTAAAATATTTTAAGGAGGCGGGGTCTAAATATTTACATTTACTTGTCGATAAAAACATGGCTTACTTTTAACTTCAAACCACTAAAAAACAATAATTTGTTGATAAAAACGCCTTCAATCCGCTAAAAAAAAATCTTTCTTTTTTTTTTGGTATTTTCATTTTTTTTTTTTTTCGACAATCAATTACAAATAAAAAATCAAAACATTTCTTTCGGTATTTTTATTTCATTTTAATATATTTATTTCCAGCAATCAATTGCAAATTCATATGTAGGGAGGGTTGTTTTTTCAGCTATCACAGCCTAGCGTTTTTTAAGGCAGGAGGCTGGGATGTAATTCTGTGAATAGCACCAATTAAACTAGCTATAGGTTTTTTATTGAAACAAAAATTTCTCTTGTAATTAAGATGAAAAACCAACAGAACCTAAAGTTTAAATAACAGCTAACATGTCCAATTTAAAACCCAGATACACTAAATTCAACCAGTCAATTAATTTCTTGATCACAAATGCATAGACAAAAGCATGACAATTCCTCATCTATTAATAATGGAGATTTAGACTCGGTTTGTCTGTAACCAAAACTATATCACTACTTACGTAACATTACCCAAAATTGTCAATACATAGAATAAAGAACAACCTTATATTATATACACTTAAAATTTGAGTATGCAAACTTAGACGGACCTTATTGTCTTTTAAAACAAGTTTTGGTAAATACATGCCCAGTATTATACATTTGCATACAGTTTGTTTTATTCTAATAAATATTATATAAGTTAGATAACTTATAGAGTTTTATATATATATGTAGTAAAGATTAGAGGAAGAAATATGGACAAAGGAACAAAACTCAGACACGTATATGTAGGATATATATCTTGCCGTGCATTGAGCTTGGCTTCATCAGTCATTTATTTGATCATTAAAGCATCATACATGTGTTTTATAGAAGAGAAAGTGGATGGGAGAGGGGTGGATTTGGGGATGAAGTTGGGTTAATCTTTACTACATTCTGTCGGATTAACTCCTATCTCCTATATACATATACATATATATGTGTATTTGTATTTTACTGTTTTTTATTATAAACGTATAGCATTCTCTCTTTAAATAAGGAGCTTAGACATCATATTTTATCTACGGTTTAGTGAGAATCTGACAAACTATTTCAATGTTAATTTTCAATGCACTGAATTTAAACTATAACTTTTTAGAATTGATTACTTTGCATTTCATTCCAAATATAATGTTACATTTGTTTTTTTTATTACTACATTCTTTTTTTAAAAATATATTCAAACTCATAATTAAAATAATATATAGTGGAATATAATAAATTATATTCAATTTAATTTTTTTTTGATGGTGTACATCTATTTTTATATATATCTTAATATGCATTTGTTTAGATATCTGTATTTAGATATCAATTAGCATATTTTATTGATAAGTTTTTGGTTGTTTATAGTAGATAATTGTTCATTTTCCTTTTACATTTTTTTTAGAACTCATTGTATGGCTGAGCTTTTGAAATCATGATCCAGATTATAATTGTTTTGCCTTTTCTTCTTTTTTTTTTTTTTATCTCCACATGTATTTCCATATATTATGATAGTTGATGTTTTTAAAATTGCTATTGTTAAATGACATTTTATTGTAATTTTATCTTGTTCTCCATGCTTTTTCAGTTGTCCCTATGTATACTTTCTCATTATTTTTGTTATTTCATTTGTTACTGTTATTTTATATATTATTTGTTAGGCACTGATTTACAGAGGGAAATGTGATGTTCTTATTTTACTCTTTGTGAGAATTTCATACTTGCTGAGTTGATGGGTTTTCACTGGAGTGAGTTTTCTCTGACTGTGATACCAGAAAAACCAGCTTTTTAAAAAAAAATCCACTGTTTATTGTTGTGGACTAGGATGGGTTTCCTGTAGTGTTGAATACTTTTAATATGGTCTTCTTTTATAGAAATATATTCACTGGTCAATGTCATAGCATTCCTTAAAAGTGTCTGGGTAAAAATCATTTCTGTCAATTTCAATAACAAATACCATATGAATTTATATAAATAGATCAAACAATATATATATATATATATATATATATACATATACACACACACACAC
Organism: Doryteuthis pealeii; assembly: GCA_023376005.1. Taxonomy (NCBI): domain Eukaryota; kingdom Metazoa; phylum Mollusca; class Cephalopoda; order Myopsida; family Loliginidae; genus Doryteuthis; species Doryteuthis pealeii. Next base: position 38,149,056 of record CM042142.1, read on the forward strand.
ACTAGACAAAACGTGACCCACTGGGTCACCCATTCAGCTCTGGGTAGATAATTGAGATTAGGGAAAAGGGAGTTAGCAAAGCAAATAATATTAAACGAAAAAAAAAAAAAAAAGAATACGGCTTGACAAAAGCTTAAAATCATTTTGATAGCTTTCTAAGAAAGGAAATGTTTGATCTCATTTAAGCTACAGATTGCTGGGTGTGAAATTTAACATAGAAATACATTTCAAATTCTCCCAGCTCTCTCTCTTTCTTTCTCTCCAGAGAAACTAACATTATATAATCAGGAGGGAATCAAGAGATACATAGAGGGGAAGAAAGAGATAGAAACAGAGTAAAGTAAGAGATTGGTCGTTTTTTGACAAATTACGACTAATTAGAACCATTTAAAACAGAATTTTTTTCAAACATAATTAATCCTAAAAGTAAAGAATAATTTAGTATAATTTTCATGTCATTAAACTAAACAGTTTAAAAAGCCTTTAGGAAGCAAAAGTTGATTAACTCAGCTTTAGTATAATAATAGATATATATAATGTAACAGATATACATAAGGTAAGTGCATATATTTTTGCATTAAATCAAAGTTTCTTTGAATATCTTAGTTATTTATCCTTTTTAGATTGCAATGAAAGAAAGAAAGACAGACAGACAGAAAAAGGGCTGGAAATAGATTATTTAACAGACTCTTTCAAAATACCAGCAGAAGAATGTTGACATTTTCACAAGACCAACTTTAAATTATCTTCTTTTTTTTTAATTCAATAAAAATAAAACATCTATAACATTGACTTAGTTGTAAAGTCTACAGAGTGGCATATTGTCACTTTTCAATAGTGCTAGACCAGGGAGTATGTTAATGTTTTTAAATATAAGTCTTACATAATAACATTCCATCGCATGAGCATACTTCACGTTATATAAATGTTCCACTTTTTTTAAATATTTCAATATTTAACCGTCTGAAGATTGCATAATATGCACAAAACTATTGTTATGGAAAATTAATACCATAATATTTTATTCCTGATTTTATATATATCTATTATTATACTAAAGCTGAGCGAATCAACTTTTTTATCCTAGGTAGTTTAATGGCATAAAACACATTCCAAAATATGATTTAATCCTAAATCTAATTAACGTTTGAAAAAAATTTCATTTGATTCAAATTAGTTGTAATTTGCAATTATGTAAAAAAAAAACACTGTTCACTGTCTATACTTCTAGCCTGTTTCTTTCTTCCTCTTTCAATATATTTAGAATACCTACTTGGTATATGTCTTACTTTCTCTATTTGCATCAATGTTGGAGAGGGAGAAAAACTAACTTTCTTTCCAGCAATGTTGACTGACTGCTGATTGAATCTCTCTCTCTCTCTCTTAAAATTTATCGAGGTAGGGTAAACATAAGATAATTGTTTGATTTCTAAAAAAAATGTAATTAAGATTTGTACACAATATGACTTAAAATTGTTTTCTTGGTTGTAAAAAAAAAAAAATAGATAAATAGAATTGATGTCATGTTTTAAAATAGATTTTTTAAAAATTACTTTAATTATCAATTTTTAAAATTTATAGGATCAGAGGAAACAAAATGATTGTGAGTAAAAATTTAGGAAGAGGCTATTATTAAGACAAACCTACTTTTATGTTTATTTTACCGACCCTGTAAATATTTTTATTATGAATGCAAGTAATGTTAAAATAACAATACAGATTTAACACAAAAGTTTATTTATATTCATATTTTTTGAAGAATAAAGATACAAAAATTCTTCTAAATGAAAAATATTAGACACTGACAAAGTTGCCGTAAAATCCATATTATATAAAATAAATTTACCCCCCCTCCCGATTGAAAAAAAATTACCAAAAATCAGGCAATTATCTGATTTTAATGAAATTTTCAGAGTTGATTAATCAATGAATGAATTTTATAATGCATCAGTAATTTTATTTAAAAACATTCTGATTTTTTTCAAGTCACTTAACTTTGACATGTTTTATTTTTGGTGGGGGCGCAAAATATCAGTGGGGGGTATATAAAGTTGAAACTAATTACAGTATAAATAAAAAAACAAAAGACTAAAGGTATAATAGTAGAAAAATATTCAAGGGAGCTATCCTGGTAGAAAATAAGTACCGAAATTGGAAAATAAAATGTAAAATAAAAAATAAAAAATAATTTTTGTAGATCTTTTTTTTTAACTCTTTTTGATTTAATTGGCTATTATCTTATAAAAGAAAAAAATATACATCGATATTTGTTCTGTTTAAAAGGGGTGAGGGCTAAATTTTCAATAGAGGGTTTCTACAAAAATTATTAGATAACAATAATAAACTAAAGTAGTTATTAAATAAATATTTGTTTTTAGAATCTAAAAATATGAAATTTGAAAATTAAAATTAGGTGTTTCGTATTTCAAATGAATTTTGATATATTAATTTACGATAGCAGAAATACCTAATTAAGTCAGTATGTCGTAATTTTGCGGTCGCTAACAAAATCCTATGCTAGGTAACAAATAAAAAAATAAACAAATAATATTCAACCGGAGCTAAAAAAAAAAAGAAAAAAAAGAAAAAAAAAAAAAGCAAGACACTCTCAATTAAATATTTTTATTCCACAATTTTTCTACACCTGATGATGGCACTAAGTTGTGCAGAAAATGCTCACGGTAAAACCTTTATTGGTTTCATACACAAAAAAAGATGGCCAAACACTTAGAAAGGATCGAATAAAAACTCATCAGACAAGAATTGTCCGTTGAGTTCAACAAAACATGTTTAATTATATATATATATATATATATATATATATGAGTCAAGGTAACACCACCTTAACTCAAATACAAACACTTTCAGTATTATTGAGCACTGTCTGCTTAGAAATATAGCACCCATATTATCTACATATATATATATATATATATATATATATATATATATATATAGATAGAGAGAGAGAGAGAGAGAGAGAGAGAGAGAGAGAGAGATGTTGAAGACTGGGAGCAGATGGCAGAAAATCAATTGATGTGGAAAAAATTGATATACAATGATTGTAAACCATTTGAAGTGCAGAGAATCAATCACTCCATCTAAAAACAAACACTTTGGAAATAAGACTTGACTGTGGTTTAGGACACTTTTCAACCTAAACATGTTTTTAACATCTGAAATAGGGATTGTTTGTGCACAGTTGGACTTGCTATTCATAGGAGATCTCATGACAACAAACAATTGCAGACTGATATTACATAGGTCCTTTCTCAGCAGCCCACAATTAATTCAAATTTTGAATGTAGCTGTTTGCATTTCACAGAGCACCAATACCCTTTGGAAAGGTATGAATACAAATATTCTCCCTCTAGCTATGAGTAGGGCAGACTGGGTTGTTTAAGCTTGGTATGGCAACCGGTCTAAGAGAAGGAAAATTCTGAATTTAAACCAGTTGTACTCCACTTAAAAATTAACTTTGTGTCACATCCTGCTTTTGGCAGAGGGGTTGGGTAAATACATACATCTATCCATGTAATCATTGGTTATCTGATTTAAAATTGTAGTTTAAGATAAAAAATGAAACTCCTCTTACCTTGGACTTGGAATAAAATGGCGCCCAAAATTTAATTTCTTTTTATAAGAGTACAGACCGGAAATGAGGGGGTTGGTGGCGGTGGAGTGGAGTTATAAATAAGCCAAATTTTTTGGCAGTCGGGAGTTGTTATTTAGAAGGCAAGCTATTGCGAGCTTATCAGATAACGGAAATTATTTATTTATTGTTGCTGAATGACTGATTTAAATTCATATCTAATGTGAGTGTGAGTGTGAGTGATCCCCCTCTTCATACACATATACATACGCACACACACACACATACATGTATATCATTACTGTACACTATTCATTTTCCTGACATTAGTACATTGTTCTATGTACTATACATGAGCCTTTGATGAGTTGTATTGAACCTAAGCACTCTATGCAATAATTATCATTATTATTTTATAAAGGAACCTCATGCATCAGTAAGGTAACAACAAAGTAGTAGTAGTTGTGGTAGTATTAGTAGTATTGACACTCAGTTACTTTATTCAGTATCAAGCATAAATACCAATTCCACAGCTTCTAAAGTCCAGGCTCTTTTATATCCTCGGAGGAGGTAACTTCTATAGTTCAGTGCTTTCCTGTAGAAACCTCTATTCTTTAATAGTCTACTTCTACTCTACTGCATCTTTACTCCAAGTCTATATGGATACAAATACTTGTAGTGAAGGGTGCTGGATATTAAAGAAAAACGAATTAAGACTTTGTACTATGTCAAACAGTTGAAGATTTAGAAAAAGATTTATGTTAGTTAACAAGTCAGAATGAGAAGGAAAGAGAGGATATGTTTGTTATCCCAGTAAAGCAATTTGTAAAATACTAAATCAGAATAAGAAGGAAAGATAAGATACTTTTGTTATCCCAGTAAAGCAATTTGTAAAATACTAAATGAGAAAAAGAAGGAAAGATAAGATAATTTTGTTATCCCAGTAAAGCAATTTGTAAAATACTAAATGAGAATAAGAAGGAAAGATAAGATAATTTTGTTATCCCAGTAAAGCAATTTGTAAAATACTAAATGAGAATAAGAAGGAAAGATAAGATAATTTTGTTATCCCAGTAAAGCAATTTGTAAAATACTAAATCAGAATAAGAAGGAAAGATAAAATACTTTTGTTATCCCAGTAAAGCAATTTGTAAAATACTAAATGAGAAAAAGAAGGAAAGATAAGATAATTTTGTTATCCCAGTAAAGCAATTTGTAAAATACTAAATGAGAATAAGAAGGAAAGATAAGATAATTTTGTTATCCCAGTAAAGCAATTTGTAAAATACTAAATGAGAATAAGAAGGAAAGATAAGATAATTTTGTTATCCAGTAAAGCAATTTGTAAAATACTAAATGAGAATAAGAAGGAAAGATAAGATAATTTTGTTATCCCAGTAAAGAAAGATAAGATACTTTTGTTATCCCAGTAAAGCAATTTGTAAAATACTAAATGAGAATAAGAAGGAAAGATAAGATAATTTTGTTATCCCAGTAAAGCAATTTGTAAAATACTAAATGAGAATAAGAAGGAAAGATAAGATAATTTTGTTATCCCAGTAAAGCAATTTGTAAAATACTAAATGAGAATAAGAAGGAAAGATAAGATAATTTTGTTATCCCAGTAAAGCAATTTGTAAAATACTAAATGAGAATAAGAAGGAAAGATAAGATAATTTTGTTATCCCAGTAAAGCAATTTGTAAAATACTAAATCAGAATAAGAAGGAAAGATAAAATACTTTTGTTATCCCAGTAAAGCAATTTGTAAAATACTAAATCAGAATAAGAAGAAGGTAAGATAAAATACTTTTGTTATCCCAGTAAAGCAATTTGTAAATATTTGAAATAATTGAAACTTACTAGTAAGTGTAGAAGTATAATTCTTTGAATTTTGTTGGGTTCACATGAAAATATTCAGAAAAATTTTTCTCCCACAGCCAAGCCTGAAATATAAAACAGTAAAACTAAGTAAATATTTAAAAGAGAAAAAAATAATTTTACTCTTGGTCCAATTTTGAAAACATATTCATAACAAATTTAATTTTATAAAATTTGCAAATCAGAAACACAGATAGTACATGTTTGGTAGACAAGAGAAAAAGAAATGTGAAGACTGAGTCGAGGGATTCCAAGAAAAATTAGCCCTGTTGGTGGGGGCTTACTGACTGTATTCCTTTGCAGAGGGCTAAGACTCCACCTCCTAAAAAAATAATGGAGTTCTGAGTATGACAGTTCTGGAGAGGGAGGGTATTTTCTTGAAATCATAACAGGCCAAAATTTAAAAGTTCATTTTAATGTGGGGAGCCACAAAACTATCGTCATTCTCCTTTTGTGGTGCCTCAGGCACTGGGCAATAAACCTGGCCCTGCCCCTTTAAATCAATGAAGCAGGTGTTGCTTGTGGGTACAGCCCCCTGGGAACATGTGGTTAATTTTCTCTGGATTTGAGGTCTAGTGGCCAAAGACACTGGTAACCAGAGATCCAGAGTTTAGAGTACCCCTTCATTGCCATTACTGCCAGGTCTCTTCGGCCTCAAAGTGGTAGTACCTGTTAGAGTACCATCTATGGGGTAAATAAATCTGTTTAAAAATTTTTTGTATTCAATAGGACTGGAAAAACAAAACCCTCTTAAGAAACAACTACACAAAAAAAATATAAATATGAATGTACTATGAATGCGATTCTCTAACCTATAGGCATTAAAATAACCCAAACGGGTTGACAAGCCATTAAAATGAATATATCAAATCCCTCCAAAATGTTCCAATTTTTTTAAAAAGGGATCTGATTTGATTGACAATAAATTATTACAAAAAGCAAAACTATGTTGGTATACATTCACAATAATGCTAAAGTAAAGTGCTTATAATAGCAACTCCCTAGGAGCCACAAGGTTCTGAGTTTGATACCAGCCCTTGCCAACTCAGCACATGAGTAGCACAGCTTGGATCTGTGTGGTAAAGTGGAGAGTTGATAGTAGGTGTGGCACTCCACCTCAGACCCAAAAACAATCTCCCAAGTCAAACACTAGTGAAACGAGGATAGATTCCCTTAGTTTTCAGTTAATACTAACAACAGGCCCCTACACCGACTTTACTAATATACTATATCTCTATTAATAATGGAGATTGTCTGTATTTCTGTCTGTAACAAAAACTATGTCGTAGCTCTACGTCACACTATTCTTATGCTATATACACCCAAAATTTGAGTAAGCAATTTTAAAAATTGTTTTTTACTCTAGTCTTTTTTTTTTTTTTTTTTTTTTACAGTAACAAGAAGTTAACTAAAAAGTTTACAAATAAATAAATACCTACGATTTTGTAGAAAATTGATGTGGAAAATATTCAAAATAATTGTTTGATTATTACATGCACACAACATTTTATTTGAGAGGGACGGGGCTCAGTTTTTATTTCAAATTGTTTTATTTGTTTTTTTACCCCTTTAATAAATATGAGGATTTTGCTTACTTATGATACAAACCCTCTGACATTGAATGTTTAACTCCCACCCTCTCAGGCAATGGCTTTCAAAAATTAATTTTTACGACGGCCGGAGGGTGTTTTCTGTTGCTATTATATATATATATATATATATATATATATATATATATATATCTCAACTCCTCCACATGAGCAGGATGTGACACAAGGTCAATTTCTTAACCGGAATTCAGAGTTTTCCTTCTCCTAGACAGGTTGCATAACCAAGGTTAAAGAGCCCAGTCTTCTGCCCTACTATTTATCCATAGTTGGAGGGAGAATAGGATTCATACCCTTCCCAAGGGTATTAGCGCAAAGTGAAATACAATTACCACATTCAGGATTTGAACTCGTGGCAACGAGTCCATTTCCCATGACTTTAACCATTACACCACATGCTTCCTATATACATACATATATATACATACATACATATATATTATATATATATATATATATATATATATATATATATATATATAATATAAATCTTGGCATCAAACATCATTAGATCCCATAAAAGAAAAAGGCTTCACCCTAAAAAAAGGCAAGAAGCTCGCAATATCCTGCAGAGCATATTACAGATGTTGATTATGCAGATGATCTAGCACTTCTCACAAATACACCTGCACAAGCCAAATCACTACTGCATAGCTTAGAGAAGACAGCAAGAGGCATTGACCTCTATGTAAACACAGATAAAACTGAGTTCATGTGTTTTAAACAAGATGGAGGTATCTCCACACTGGATGTTATGCCTCTAAAATTAGTAGACCAAATCACATATCTAGGTAGTAATATCTTATCTACTGAAATTCATGTCAATGTTCACATAGAAAAGGCATGGACTGCAATAGACAGATTATCAATCATGTGGAAATCTGATCTCACTGATAAGATAAAGTGAGAATTCTTCCACATCGTATCAGTGCTATTGTATGGCTGCACCACATGGACTTTAAAAAAACACCTAGAGAAAGAGTTAGATAGGAGTTGCACTAGGATGCTGCATGCTGTCTAAAAGAAATCATGGAGATAGCACTTCACAAGAAAGCAGCTTGTTGCATAGGGCCAAATTCGAGTTGTAGTTGTAGTCGTTAGTAGTAGTAGTAGTCATCGTTAGTTCAGAAACAACATACGCGTGTTGTATAGTCACAAAGGGGTTGTTTATTTCTTACTAGGCTCGTGGGTTCTTTTGCAGAGAGAAGGAGAGAGAAAGAGGGTAAGGTCAAATTATTCTATCGTAAATCATGTTTGGTACTACCTTGCGAAACCCATCATGGGGAACCCGGGAAGACCCGTCTGCCCCTTACGAAGGCCCAGCTGAAAAGGAAGGATTTTTCTCTACTTCTGTTTCTCGTCCTGGGAGTGGGAGGGTCACATCCGTTTCCAGTCAAAACCCGGAACTACATGTTACCCCACATGGGTCCACTACTCATGTAGCTATCTTAAGCAGGATTAGCTTGGTGGAGCAACTGGTTTGAATTCAGGGTCTTCCCTCACATACACCAGTTACCTTACCAAGGTTAAAGAACCCAGTTTTTCCTACTATTTACCCATAACTAGAGGGACAATAGTTGGATTCATACCTTTCCCAAGTGTATTAGCGGTATGTGAAATGCAAACAACCTCATTCAGAATTTGAACTCAGGTAGCCAAGTCCACTTCCTATGATGATAACTATTACATTGATCCAGTAACCTAATTTGGTTGTGAGGGTGCTACTCATGTAGTGTGTCTTAACCTGGTGGAGCTCATCCCTCCATAGGTCTACAACTGGTTTGAATTCAGAGTTTTCCTTCTACTCCACCAGTCGCTGTACCAGGGTTAAAAAATCCAGTCTGTGCTACTATTTACCCATAGCTGGAGGGAGAATAGTTGAATTCATACCTTACCTTTCCCAAGGGTATTAGTGCTGTGTGAAAATGCAAAAAGCTTCATTTAGAATTTGAACTCGGGTAGCAGAGTCCACTTCTTATGGCGATAACCATTATGCCCTGAGTGCCTCAACATTTACATGTCTCCAATTATATGTGTCAAACTCTTTTGTTTGAAACTCTTTTGTTAGCCAACCCCTAAATCATAAAATTGATTATCGTGGGTAAAAAATGAAATCACCAATAACCACTTGAATTGTCACTTTGTTGTGATGTGGAAATTTTGTAACAAAGCCGGACTAACACCACACATAAACTCACAGGCCTTCACTTTCTTTTACTGCTGTTAATAAAGCCATACACACACACACACACACAAATATATATTGATTTCTCTTTCTCTCTCTCTATATATATATATTATATACATATATATATATATAATAATAAATAATATATATATATATATATATATATATATATATATATATATATACATACATACATATATATTGATTTCTCTATATATTTCATATAAAGGGCCAGATTAGCTCAGTCGGTAGAGCATTTGGCTAGAAGCTACAAGGTTCCTAGTTCAATACCTGCCCTCGCCAACTCAGTGTATGAGTAGCACAGGGATCTGTGCGATAAAGTAAGAAGCTGGTGGTAGGTGTGGCGCCCTACCTCAGACACAAAAACAATCTCCTTGGTCTAGCGCTAGTGAAAAGGGGATAGACTCCCTCGCTGATACTGACTTTAGGCCACCCCGACGACTTTACTATATATATATATATATATATATATATATATATATATATTGATTTCTACAGAGAGCTACAATAAAGATTTACAGCTTTTATGGAATAAGTGCATCCGAAATAATGAAAGTGGATTGTAAGAAAAGGACTAAAGGAAATTAATTAGCAGCCTATAGTTTTCAGCAGGAAAAATAGACAATGTCTATTGAGTAGTGTCTATATTATATGTGTCTTATGTCCATAACAAGTAAAAGCTCAAATAATATTGATGTATAGGGACAAAAATTAGAATTAGATAGAAGGAGAGAAGAAAAACATTTCTTTGTTATATTTATCTATTTGTGGTGTAAGGAGGTCCTCGTGGTGTAATGGTTATCATCATACAAAATGGACAAGGTGAACCAAGTTCTAATCCTGGATGAGGCTGTTTACATTTCACATCACACTGATACCTTGGGAAAGGTATGACTCCAATTAGTCTCTCTCCAGCTGTGGCTAAATAGCTGGTTAGACTGGGTTCTTTAACCCTGGTATGGCAACCGGTCTAGGAGAAGGAAAACTCTGAATTCACATGATAAACTCTGCTTAAAAGTTGACCTTGTGTCACATCCTGCTCATACAGAGAACTTGGGTAAATACACATAAATGCATGTATATATATATATATATATATATATATATATATAAAATAGTCAATAGAGAAAATGTAGGAGGTGTTTGTGGTGTAACAGTTATTATTGTAGGAAGTGGACTACCTTGAGTTCAAATCCTAGATAAGGCTGTTTGCATTTCACATACCACTAATACTCTTGGGAAACGTATGAATCTAACTATTCTCCCTCCAGCTATGGGCAAATAGTAGATTAGTCTGGGTTCTTTAACATTGGTATGGCAAACGGTCTAAGAGAAGGAAAACTGAATTCAAATCTGTTAAACTACACTTAAAAATTGACCTTGTGCCACATCCTGCTCATGCAGAAGGGTTGGGTATTGTAAAGTCTGCTGTGGCCTATTGTTGGTATCAGCTGAACACCAAGGAAGTCTATCCACTTTTCACTAGCAGGAGATTGTTTTGCTAAGTTGGGGTACCACACCTATTGTTAGATCAGATAACCTAAGCTGTGTTACTCATGCACTGAGTTGGCGGTGACTGGTATTGAACCTAGAACCTTGTGAGGTGGATGCTCTACTGACTGAGCTAAACTGGCCCCAAACAAAAGCTCAAATAATATTGATGTTTTGGGATGGGTTATTTTCTGAACTGAGTAAACCTTTTATTTCAGTGTTAGACTAATGGCCAATACACAATAGAAAGTCAATAGCAGCAGCAGCAGCATGAACTGAATGGCAGCAAATAGTAATGATTGCAGAAATTAGAATTGGATAGAATGAGAGAGAAAAGAAACAACAGGTTTTTGTTATTTTGATCTATTTGTGGTGTAAGGAGTAATGTAATGGTTATCGTTGTAGAAAACGGACACGATTGCATGAGTTCAAATCCATGATGAGGCTGTTTGCATTTCACATAGTGCTAATACCCCTGAGAAATGTATGGATCCAATTATCCTCCCTCTAGCTATGGGTAAAAAGTAGAAAAAAACTGGGCTACTCATGCTTTGACACAAAGGAGTTTGATGAATATAATTGGAGACATGTAAATATGTGGAGGCGCTTGTGGCATAATGGTTATTGCAATAAAAAGTAGACTCTGCTACCCGAGTTCAAATTCTGGATGAGGCTGTTTGTATTTTACATAGTGCTAATACTTTTGGGAAAGGTATTAATCCAATTAGTCTCCCTCTAGCTATAGTGTTGCATGTCATGGACTGTTTAGCCACCAGGATTAGTACTATTAGTATTTTTATAATTTAACCATTATAGTTCTTTTAGACAGACAACAACAAAATAAATAAAATTATTCTAATTAATTATTATTCTGATAACATGCACTTAAGAAGAATTGAAATGATTTATTATAAATTATTTTAATGTATTATATAGATATATGAATAAATTATTTATATTATATTTACTAGTACAAAATAAAAAACACCCTTCAGGTGATGTAAAAATAGATTTTTGAAACATATTGCCTGAGGGGTGGGAGTAAAAAATTCAATGTCAGCGAGTTTGTACCCTAAGTAAGTAAAATCATCAAATTCATTAAAGGATTAAAAAATAAATCCATTTGAAATGTAAACTTGAAATATGTATTAAAATAAAACAAACTATTTTTAAAAAAACAATGAGGACTGTCTAATGTTGCATGTTCAAATTTTGAGTGTATTTATTCTATGTTATGACGATTTTGGGTAATGTGACGTAAGCAGTGACGTAATTTTTGTTACAGACAAAAACCGGAAGCAAATCTCCATTATTAATAGACATCTAGGTAATAAATGTTATGCTTAGGTAATAGGTACCAGGTACTTTTTACAATAGCACCATTTTTCCTTAAGCCTCCCCCCTTCGGCATACGCGGTTAAATCGAACTTAACAGACCTAAATTCCACCATCATATGTCACCCTGCTGAAAGAAAAATTAAAAAAAATAAATAAATAAATATCAGGGAATTAACCGAATTTAATGAAATTTTCAGTGTTGCTATATTAATGAATAAAAAATATAATGCACCAGTTATTTTATTTAAAAACTTTTACATTTTTTCAGATTAGTTAATTTGAATCACATATATATATATATTTGAAGCGTAACAGATTCTCAAAGATACGTGGTTCAAAGTTAATTGACCTGGGAAATGAAAAAGTTTTTAAATAAAATAACTGGTGCATTATATATTTTATTCATTAATATATCAACACTGAAAATTTAATTATATTCGGTTAATTCTCTGATTTTTGGTATTTTTTTACTTTCGGTGGGATAACATACAATGGTAGAATTTATGTCCATTAAGTTCAATTTAACCCATGTTCAGTACCAAAACATTGACCCTGCTCCGGTGCTAATTTCTAATTCTATAGGAGACACACCAACCATCATAAAGATGCAGAGAGAGAGAGAGAGAGAGAGAGAGAGAGAGAGAGAGAGAGAGAGAGAGAGAGAGAGTGTGTGTGTGTGTGTATGTATTTTACTTACATCAGTAGTGTAAGCAAATCTCCATTTCAACCTTGTTACTTTAGCTCCAGTGATAAATCCAGCAGCATTTTTTGTCACCTCTGCAATCATATTATCTTCCAAATTACTGAAAAAGAAATCATTAAACTATTACTTTTCAAATCTTGAGATAAAGGAAATTATAATTAAAAACAAAACAAAAACAATAGTCTAATTTGCCAGTTCTGGTAAAATAGACAAACATGCTTTTCAAGCTTATTTTACCGGTCCTAGTAAAATAGACCACAGGCTATTTTGCCAGCAAAATATTTAAATATATTTCCAATTATCTAAAAGCTAAAAGATTAAAATGGTTGTTGATGAGCAATCTGGGATTATCTAAAAGGTAATTGCTTAAAAAGTAGCTGTGCAATTCTGTGATACAAACAAACTTTAAAACAATCTATATAAAAGCTAATTTCTTAAAATGGTACTTGACAAGAATTCATCTGACTAGGGCTAGGGTTAGGGCTGGGGTTACAATTTTATGTTTTAACAATTGATAGTTAAATGATATTTTTCCACTTTGGAAAAAATTCATGATAGTCAAATTTATCTTTATCTTTATCATTTCCTTTAATTTTTTTTTAATTTTGTAAAATTCACGTTTCATCACAAAGTCATTAACAGTATCTATATTTTTCATTTAGAAGAATTTTTTGTATCTTTATCCTTCACAAAATATAAATATTAATAAACTTTTGTGTTAAATGTGTTGTTATTTTTAACATTACTTAGCATTTATAATAAAAATATTTATAAGGCCGGTAAAATAAGCATAAAAATAGGTTTGTCTATTTTACCGGACCCGGCAAAATACCCTCTTAAAAAAAATAAATGCTAAAAACATTTTGAAAATGCTGTATAAAGTAGAATGAATAAGTTCTGTTTAAAAAATAATTTTTTTCCAAGTTGACATGCACTGAGTTGACACACTCACCAAATTCCTGGAATGTGACTGAGTGTGTGATTAATCTGTAAAAAAAAAATCAACCTTTTATCTTGTCAAACAGAAGTGGACACTTTGTGATTTTTAATGATATACACCATTTTGAATTTTATACATTAATTTTATATGTATAAAAATGTATAAGTTGTATAATTTTATATGTATCTTATTTTATACTCCTAAATTTCATACATTATTTATACATTTTGAATTTATACATCATTTTGAATTTTGATGATATACACCAGTGGGTTATTTCCTATAACTCCAACCTAAAAAAGGGGAACCACTCTGAATGAATTTTATAAATTATTTATTTATTTATTGATCTACTAGGAAAAAAGAAAACAGGGTTAGGGTTAGGGTTAAGGGTTAGTTTAATGGGAAAATAATGGGTAGATCAATTAACAGATAAAATTCATTCAGAGTGGTTCCCCCTTTTTTAGGTTGGAGTTATAGGAAATAACCAACCAGTGATTCTCAAACTTTAGATGTTGTGAACAGGTTGACATTTTTTTTATTGATGCACAGACTGATGTATAAAATTAAAGAATTTGTTAAACTTCGAATAAAAAGTATTTATGCAGGCATGTTTAAAATTAGGTTTACTAGCAGGACCTGTGGATATACCTGAGGCCTATAATTATTACAACATTTAATATGTTTACTTGAGAGCTATTTCAAATAGTTTGATATGTAAAAAGTAAAATAATCTTGATTTAACTCTTTCTCTCTCCTCTTTTTTTTCTTTCTTTCCTTCTTTTCATCATGTTTGATTGAAACAAATTGGCATGATTGCTTCCATAGGCTCACCTATTCTCTCTATGTTTAGCCTACTCTCTTTCTTTCTTTCTTTCTTATAACATTTTTTCAGTGTAGCATGTCCTCTTTCTTACCTTCTTTCTTTATAATAAAAACAGAATGGTCCATTATTTAGCTGAAGTGACAACACTCATAAGAAATAAGAGTTCGATAAATAAGTAACACCAGATAATCAGGATTTACATTTCTTAATTTCATCTTGGATGATTTGGATGATCTCATTCTTAACCAGAGGGTGTTACAAGATGAAAACAGTTGTACAATTAAGGAACACGAGTATCAATATTAGCATTATTGTTCAATACAGAAATCTATCATCAATATAAACTAAGCCCCTAAGTGTACAGTCAATGGGAACAGAGAGACTGCTTCTTATTTATTAATTTGTCAAGTCTTAGCTCAATAAAAGAGAGTGCCACACACAATGGTTATTAAATATCCAAATTGTTCCTGTACTTCGTTTTTATCACACACATTGTTGAAAAAAAACAGTCTCGCATAAACATGTTGATGGAAATGGAAGAAGCATATTTAGAATGATTTCAGCCAGTTGATATTTTTATAAATATACTAGACAAAACATGACCTGTTGGGTCACCCATTGAGCTCTGGGTAGATAACTGGAATTAGGGAAAAGTGAGTTTGCAAAGTGAATCAAATTTAAACAAACTTAACATACAAGCATATTTCACACTCTCTAATCATTCTATTTAAATTCCCAGAGAAACTAAAATATATAACAAGGATGTAATCAAGATATACATAGAGAGGAGGAAAGTGACAGGCAGAATGTGAAGTGTGATAAAAAATACCAACCAATACCAAGAATATTTTATAAATTTTGGCTATATAAGTTCAATGTGTCCCATAAAATTTCTAAAAAGTTTTAATGTGGCCCACAAATAAAAATCATTGTCCACTCCTGTTCCAAAAGGTTACCAATTGTGAATTCCTGGAATTAATTTTGAATAACTAACTCTTATAATCAGTTTAGTGACTGAAAATCTGTAATATTAAAACAATGTAAATTATATATATATATATATATATATATATATATATATTTAAATTTTGTGTATTTTGGCAGCAAGTTATTCTCAAGGCATGTGTTATTAAACAATACGGAGTGTTCCTTTTTCATTTTTTGTATTATATTTTTTTCCAGTCCTCTGGCTATCCTTTTTTGAGTCTGGATCGAGTTGATTTATGATATTTCCCATACTAATATCCCGAGCGCTTTCGACTGTTTCGCCAGTCGTCTTCATGGGGTTACATAATTTGGTTTTTAGTTAATTTTTTTAGTTCTGTTATCTATGTTTTTATCAAATTTGGAGAGTCTATTATTTTTAACTGGATAACACATGCCTTGAGAATATATATATATATATATATATATATATATATATATATATATATAGGTAGATTTAAAAGAATAAAAATAATTGTATTCTGATGTTTTACTGGTTTAGTTTTCCACTCTGGAAGCCAAATGAAAATAACTCAAATAAAAAGATGAGACATGATGTAAGACAACAATACAAAAAAAAAATCCAATATTTTATAATCAAGTCTAAAGAGGCATTATTTCTAATCAAGTTTTTTCTAATAAACATCAATGAATTGAAATTTCCTGTCTGATCCAATCTCATCTATCAACTGCCAACTGTTAGCCCACCAAATGGAATGTTAAATTCAATAAGAAACAAATCAACAGAAATGGTAAGTAAATGAAAAGATATTTTACTGGCAGAGGTTCTAAGAAGCCATCCTGATGTGTCTGTAGTTTGAGTGATAAGAAAACCTTCAAGAAATTAAAATAATTAATCAACAAATATTGAATTGAACAGAAAACAAAACAAAGTCTAAAGCTGAAAAGGTTGGTTAGTTCACAATTTAAGAAGATGAAGAAACCATCAAAATAAATAAAATGCAGAAGAATGATAGTTGTGTAGTGTAATTATGGTGGTCTATGGGGATTGAAAGGAGAAAGAGAAGAAAAAGAAATAAGAGCAAACAAAGGTTAAAATTTGGAAGAGTAAACACTAAACAGGGTGTCAGTAATGTGACCGACGAATGACCCCGGAAATAGATTTAAAAATAAAAACAGAAGTTCCGGGTTTTGACCGGAAACAGATTTCTTCTTCTTCCGTTTCTCATCCCGGGGGTGGGAGACACCCCCGGGACGAGAAACGGAAGAAGAAAAAAAATGGGCTCTTTTCAGCCAGGCCTTGTGGGAAGCAGATGGGACCTTCACAGTTCCTCCGATGGGTTCGATATAGCAGTAGCAAACATGATTTACGACAGAGTAAGTTGACTGTACCCCTTCTCTCTTTCTCTCTATCTTTCCTTTTCTCTGAAAAAGAACCCACGTGCATCAAAGAAATAAACATCCCCTGTGACTATACAACCTTTGTGTGTTATTTCTGAACTAACGACTATTACTACTACTAATGGTGACTACTACTACAACTTGAGTTGGTCTATGCGACATACATCGTTCTGGTACAATGGTAGACTATCATTTCATTCTATAAAGTAAATACAAGAACTATGGAGGCATGTGGTGTGATAGTTAGAGTTGCAGGAAATGGACGACCAGAGTTCAAATCCTGGATGAGGCTGTTTGCATTTCCCATAGCGCTAATACCCTTAGGAAAGTTTTGCATCCAACTACTTTCTCTCCAGCTATGGGTACATAGTAGGATTGACTGGGCTCTTTAACCATAGCTAGGTAATCAGCCTAGGAAAAGGAAAACTCTGAATTTAAACCTGTTAAACTCCACTTAAGAAAATGACCCTGTGTCAGATCCTTCTCGTGCGGAGGGGTTTATATATATATATGTGGAGAAAGGTAGACAAACACGAGATGTTATGGAAACTGGATGTTTATTGTCGACGATGCAACGTTTCGGGCTATTAGACCTTCTTCAGGACTTGAATATAGTTCTTGCTTCAATGATGGACATTCTCAAAATGGTGAAAACAGTAGGTTGTCAGTAGGGGCAGGGGTGATTGGGGTGGGTAGTGGATTTTCTTCCCTCTAGATGGGGAGTGTTAAAATGGTGATGCAGGTGTTAGTCCAGAATGTTGGATTGTAAGGATTGGTCAAGATAAATATGTATATATATATATATATATATATATATATATATATATATATAAGAACCAGACATGACAAAGTGATAGCAAGTAGATTTTATTGGTTGATTGGTTGAATTTTATGGCATGTCAACCCTTGTGGAATATTCTATGCCGAAGAAGGTCTGTCTTATTCACTCTTAATGAGTATTCAAGATTGTTTTTTCAAACAATACTTTTTTTAAAACACATTTTCTTAAAATTCACCTTTTTCTATTTAACCCATAGATAGGACCCTAATAGGTACTACCAGAGTAGATCTGGGAGTATTGGCAATGAAGGGTTACACCACACTCCCCAGAGCTCCAAAATTTGAACTTCACCATTAGATGTAGTTTAACATCATACATAGGACACTAAGATCCTCAGTCACTACCTTCTAGCATATATATGATAAAAGTGTTGGAGTTTACCTTAAGGGCAAAGGCGTTGGGACAATCATATAAGTACTTAAGTTTGACATGACCAGCCAATTGATTGGAAGGTGCCTTTCTGACTGCCCATCTAGCCTAAGTAAGGACCAAAGATATTTTAAGAATTCTTAACTTTGGTATTTCATGCTGAAGATTCTATTATATTTGGTCAATAGCAGAGGAAGATTGGACTGTTGGAATATTGGGCAAAATCCCAGTGGGCCAGTAAGTGTATGGATCAGTGCCAATTCAGTAGGTTGATAATCAGATTTGGCATTTAGTTTAGATATTAAATACTAAATTAATTGGCTGATTTTAGTTATTTGCTCAGGTTGTTTAAGGCTTCTAATCAGCCCCTGGTCAGACTCAATAATTGGATGGGATATTATAAAAAAAACAAAAAAAACAAAACATTACTGTTAAACATAAAATGTATCCTAGATATTTATTAAGTATTTCTTTTACTTTTAGTCAAATTATAGTAATAAATGTATCAAAGAGAGAGAGAGAGAGAGAGAGAGAGAGAGAGAGAGAGAGAGAGAGAGAGAGAGAGAGAGAGAGAGAGAGAGAAGAAAAGCAGTTGTGGTTTATATGATTTAATTTACAATTTATCTAATTTTATACCAAGAGAGGCCCTTTATGATTTTGGTTTGTAGGATTTTATGGCATATCAACCCTTGTTGGATTATTTTATACAGAAGACATTTTTTTCTATTCATGCCAGATGGATATTCAAATTTATTTTTTTAAACTCAATTTTTTTTTTAACACATTTTTTAAAACTCATTTTTTGCCATTTAACCCATAGATGGGACCCCAAAAGATCCTATCACACTGGGTCAGAGTGGACCTGAAAGTAATGGCAATCAAGAGGTACTACACACACAACTTCACCATGAGATGCATTTTAACATTATTCCCAGGACACTAAAGCCCTGACCCACCTCCTTCTAGCACATATATGATAAAAAGGGTTGGGGCTTGTCATAAGGGCAATAAGGGTTGGCACAATCATATAGATGCTAGGGCTTGATGTGACTAGCTAATTTATTTTAGAGGGGGCCTAAGTAAGGGCCAAAGTGGAGTGTTGCATGTCATGGACTGCTTGGCCACCTTGGTTCCATCCTTAAGCATCACAGGTCACCACCCATGGCCAACAAATAGCCCCATCGGGGGGATTTTATCCCTCTGCAGAGGTATAGTCGGTGTATTCTTCTGCACTAGTTGAGAGGACAATCTTGAATTTGGTAGGATTATCTTTTTTGCTCCATGTTGTTTAGTTTTTATTTTGAACTAGAAGCAGATACCCGGCATCGCCTGGGTAGAAGAGGGGGGGGGTAAAAATTTAGTCTCGCAGGTTCATTATTACTGAACCATGAGTTGGACCCTCGCAGGATGTCCCATTAAAATCTCTTTGTAAAATAAAACTGGCGTTGTTCAGCCTGGTGAGGCGTCAGAAAAAAAAGTGCACAGATACTCTGAAAAGAAAAATTAATGTCTCCTATTTGAATATTTAATGTAAAAAACAAAAAAAAAAAAAAAAAATCCATGCTATTTGAATTTTAGTTTTTAATTATCTTCACAAATATAAATCAAATCTTCATTATTTTTGCTCAAAAAGCAAGATCTAGTGATAGTGAATGTGTATGTATATTTACTTTGCCATTGTTTTATTTTCATAGTTTCCTCCAGACATGCACACATACATACATACACACACTGCCCTTTATATATGCATAGATAGATATATTTTACATACTTTTCTTCTGGTGTTGTGTTTAAAAGAAATGGGATATTTAGGGGATTTAAAAGTATTTTCAATATATTTAAGTTTGTCTTTGGCATATTAGGAACTACATATCCTAAAAGCTCTTAAATAGAAATATATTTTAGGAATTGCAAGGTTCTAGGTTTGATAACAATCCTCACCAACACAGCACAAGGGTAACACAGGTAATCTGATCTGTGCAGTAAAGCAGCATCTGGGAGCTGACAGTAGGTCTGGCACTTCACCTCAAATGCAAAAACAATTTCCCTGATTTAGCATTAGAGAAAAGGGGATATACTCCCTCGCTGTTTGGCTGATACCGACAATAGGTCACTCTGCAGAATTTATTTGTACCATACTATTTTTTTAACCAAGTAGAAATGTACATGATCCTTTTTGTTGTTGATTTTCGGTAAAATTTTGATACTAATTCATTGTTAGTTCAAATTAGTATAATATAAATACTATAAATAGGAAGTGATTTAGCTGCAGAAGGCAGCATATAAGTTGAAAACTTTAAAAGTATTTAAATAAAAAAGGAAAATTTCATAATGTTGAATTAAAACTAAAAAAAAAAACTAAAACTATAAAATGAAATAAACAGGAAATTGAAAAGTTTAAAAGTAAAATTTAGATCTACATTCAAAAAATAAAATAAATCAAGAAAAAACAAATAAATAAATGGAAGGCTAAAATATAATTTAACAAAGGAAGTATATATATATATATATATATATATATATATATATATATATATATATGAGCATGCACGTGTGCGTGTATGTGTAAGGCATTTTATTTTGTCTTATCTCAAAAGAATATCTTCAACAAAAAAAAAAGTGCCAACCCTTCTTCTGTCTAGAATGTAAAATCACACCTACTCTTTCTCCTTAATATCCTGTTTCCTGTCCTACAGTTGAAGGTCTTTGCATTTAGAGGGGGATAGAGTTACCAAACTCCATGCAGTGGTAAGGACTGAATGTAGGCACGCCTATTAGTTGGTATTTATTGAGATGATGTAACAAAAATGGCTGAAAAGTGTGAGGAGTATTAGGGAAACAAAAGGAAGAAACTTTTTGGAAAAAGCAATTCTCTACAAAAATGTATCTTTCATTGTATCACATTTATTACACCCACAAAGTATATATATATATTTACCAAACCCCTCTATACAGACAGGATGTGACACATGGTCAATTTCTTAAGTAGAGTTTAACAGGTTTGAATTCAGAGTTTTCCTTCTCCTAGACTGTTTACCTAGCCAAGGTTACAGAGCCCAGTCTGCCCTGCTATTTGCCCATAGCTGGAGGGAGGATAGTTGGATTCATACCTTTCCCAAGGGTATTAGCGCTATGTGAAATTCAGCTTCGTCCAGTAATTGAACTCGGGTCGACAAGTCCATTTCCTATGACTCTAACCAAACAAAGTGTATATAATTATGTAATGCCAATGGTTTGACAGACAAAAATAAGACTAGAAATTGATGTTAGCAAAGTTTTCAATGATCATTCCATATTTAGATTCAGTGCCTGTAATCTGATTTCAAATCCAGATAGAAGTCTGAACTTTGAATACTGATTATATATATTTACCAACCCCTCCGCACAAGCAGGATGCGACACAAGGTCAATTTCTTAAGCGGAGTTTAACAGGTTTGAATTCAGTGTTTTCCTTTTCCCAGACCGGTTGCCTAACCAAGGTTAAAGAGCCCAGTCTGCCCTACTATTTACCCATAGCTGGAAGGAGAGTAGAATTCATACCTTTCCCAAGGGTATTAGTGCTAAGTGAAATGCAATTAGAACGTCCAGGATTTGAACTCAGGGTGACGTGTCCATTTCCCATGACTTTAACCATTTGAATACTGATTATAAGGTAGCCAACTAACTCTAATTGTAATATCCTCTAACACCAGACACTATGTTACTAAATTAAACTATAGATACTATAGGTTACTTTACTACACTGCAGATACTATAGGTTACTTTACTACACTACAGATACTATAGGTTACTATACTACACTACAGATACTATAGGTTACTATACTACACTAGATACTATAGGTTACTATACTACACTAGATACTATAGGTTACTATACTACACTACAGATACTATACTATAGGTAGCCAACTAACTCTAATTGTAATATCCTCTAAAACCAGATACTATAGGTTACTATACTATACCAGATATTATAGGTTACTATACTATACCAGATATTATAGGTTACTATACTATACTACTGATACTATACTGTAGGTAGCCAACTAACTAATTGTAATATCCTCTAATACCAGATACTATAGGTTTTTTGTTGTTTTTTTATCCTAAGAAATGTCCCATTTTATTTTCGTTCAAAATCTAGTCTCTCTATTTGCAGATTAATCTGACAATATTATTCAAGCAATATAAGACAATTATAATGTTTTGAGCAGCTACATTTGAATAATAGAATTAATAAATGATAAAGTTAATAATCCTGTATTGAAATTCATAATTTAGCATCTATTCATGTACCGTGCTACTTTGGCTTACAAGTTTAATTCATTCCACTTGTAACTCAATTTCCTCATATATCAATCAGTTTTCCCCATTAAAATAAACTGAAATGCCATTAATTTGTTCGAGCCCTGCCCCACCAAAAAAAACACCCTAATTTTTTTTTATTTTTGACATTTTTTTTAAAATAAGAAAAATAGCACTGTATTTTATAAAAATATAATAACATAGAATGTAATGAATTATGTGCTGTAATATGTTTTAATGTTTATTTATTCATTTTATAAATGATGCTTTTCTTTGGCATAATAAATTTGGAAGCTTAAATGTTTTTAGAGAACTTGTTAACATAAGCATATCTGAAACTCGCTTCTACCTCAAATTTTAGCTTGCAACACAAAGCAAAAAAAATCAACTGAGTGACAGTTTGTAATTGGGAACATTTGTAAGTTGGGGAACTCGTAAGTCAAGGTACCACTGTATCTCTTTTGTTTGTTTTTGTTTATTGATTTTAACGGCATATCAAACAGTCTGGGGTTATGTCATGCCTAACAGTTAAGAAGTTATACATATCGTGTATTTATATTTATACTTTTTAGTAATTGGTTTTAAAAATGTGTTAGCATTATTGGGAATTATGTTGTATGGTATTGATTAGTTTCATGTCTATATTCTATGGTATGATTTTATTTCTCTCAAAAAAGAGAGAATATCCTCCATATTAACATTTTCAAACAGATCTTTCATATTGTTTGCTTTATAATAACAGTTTCTGATGTGAGCAAGAAACCTGCATTCCATGAATAAGTGTTTAACTGTCAAAGGTGTATCTCTTTTGGTAACAACTTGTAATTTGTAGTTGCAGTCTTTTTAATTTGGGTTTTTGCCTATGTTACTCGGGTTATAAATAGCACGATCGTTGTTTGGAAACGACTAAGTGTATCACCACATTTTCTTGTTTCCATGGCTTCAACAAAATACTGGATATTTACCTCATCAATTATTTATTGATTGAATTCATTATCCAAAAATAATTTAAAAAATGGTTGCCTTGGTAACAGGTTTCTAATATTAAGAGACAAGTAAAGTTACCCAATAATCATCAAATATTTGTTGGGTGATCTTATTTTATTCTAATTCAAATTTAATACAAAAAAGAATAAAGAAATATGTTATATATAAGAAATAAATATCAATTCCTGTTTGACATCTTTAAAGTAGTATACAAAATATCTATTTCTGATTTGTTTAGAAGGACACTGATATAAAACCTGTAGTTACAATAACATCCAATGATGTATATTTGGTCTTCTTTTTGGATATGTGTAATTGAAACTTAGTAAGTGAGACTAACTCAGTGCACTGTCTTTTCTTATTATAAAAGTATAAAGCTTTTGTCTGTAATGAAATGGCTGGCCATAGCAAAAAAAAGCAAAACATTTATATATTAGTCCAAGAGCAGGTAATCCCTTCCATTCACTCCTCAAGGATTATTTTTCATGGGTACCAGACTGAGAACTAGATGAGAATCAAAAATGTTCCCCTGAAAAAATCTCAAATGAACTCTGGGTAATTTAACCATTTTCAAATCTGTTTGTCTGCGTAGATATATCATCTAATTTTCTTAAGAAAACATACTTGTGTTTTCTATATATTCAGCAGTTGGAAGTTATTTTAACTAATCTGACTTGTCGATGGCACTAAGTATAGCATTTCATAAAAACACGGCTGATTTTACCAAAATGATTTTGCTTCCAAGAACAAATGCCCACTCAGAGGTGCCCAAAACATTTTATCTTAATATTGATTAGAAAGTTATTTGTCTGAATTTTTAAGATGAGGCTTGATAATTTGTATTATCAAGCCTCATTTAAAGATGTTTCAGCCAATGTACCCCCGGCCTTCTTCAGGTGTTCCTGGTTGAACTCTGAAGCCTTCATGGAACTTTGAACTGAACCCTTTACTTGATCCATTGGGGTGTGATTGTACTCATTTTGTTAACCATGACAAAGTACAAGTGTTAAGCTATGTTAAGTATTCTATGTTATTATCCCATGTAGCCAAGATTGAACTTACAACATACAGATGATTGTCACTTAGAACTGTATTAACTCAACTCTTATATCTGTTGCGCCATGTATCCAACTGGACTGATTAAGAAGGTGTTAATTCATCCAGAAAAACTAATAAAGATCTCCAAAATGAGGGTGGGGCTGAACTTTTTCGAAGAAGCTTAATAAAACAGAACTTATTTGTATAGAAAACAAATAAAATTAATTTAAAAAAAAAAGAAAAAGAAAAAGAAAAATGTACAGTCATATGTTATTTTTGTATCTCAGGTAACGCTGGGTTCTTCTGCTAGTCATTTATATATACCAGAGAAGTACGCCCCACGTCTCTGACACACAAAAATCTAAAAGGCAGTAAAATTTTATCCATGCATCCCAGTGTTTTTCTTTTTTCTTCCCTCATCATTTCCCGCTAACTGTAAATACATTTCAATAGTTTCTTAGAAATTAGTTACACAGGATAGGTTACATAGTAGTTAGACAGCTTTAGTTGTTTCCCCCAGATCATAAATAAAACTCCCACAATCTATTAAGAAACTTTAGTTCAGACCCATTAATTTTCCCCGGGGACTCATTCAAAGCAAATATGTTCATCCCAGGACGCACTAAATCAAAAAGCTATCAGCATCACTGTATACAGATGATTAATATTAATTTTTGATAAAAGTAATCTGATTTTAAGTCAGTTAATGCGTATTTAGTCTAACTGTAACAAATAAAATGCTTTAGTTGTAGAACTAGTCAAGTATATGCAAACATACAACAATTACTGCAATAAACTGCAATGTACAAAACATCAATAACCGAAATAATGATTAATTTAAGGAATTATTGTTTGGTTTTATTCATTACTTGTTAATGTTTGCACATACAACATCTGTCCATTATCCAGTCATTTTACAAATCTTAAGAACCAGTTGGGCCACCTTAATGTAACTTGGGAACCAATCAGTGAGGAACTTATTGTGCATACAGGAAAGAGGCACTTGTAATGAGAGAGAGAGAGAGAGAGAGAGAGAGAGAGAGAGAGAGAGAGAGAGAGAGAGATATAGAAAAATGCACAGAAAAACTGCAAGTTGTATATCTTGATGCAAAGTAAGGAAAGTCCCAAATAATGCAAAAATGAACTCAAACTTATTGTAGCTAAATAAATTCAAATTATTTTAAATGTATTTTTATTGAGTATAAATCTATAAATGTATTATTTAGATTTTTCGGACTGTTGCCCTCGTCCTTATTGTTATATACACCATGTTTCTAAATAATACAAATTATCAAGACTCATCTAAAAAATTCAGACAAATAAAATTTATATATTAAGATTTAATATCTAAAAAAGGTATGTTTTTTTTTAAAAAGAATTTTTGAAATGCAGTTACATTTCTTTTTATTCATTAAATCTTATCTAAAATTATTTATCTATGAGATTATTCAAAATCATTATGTATTTATTAAATCATTTAAACTAATTTATTTATTAAAATATTTAAAACCATTATGTATTTATTAAATCATTTAAACTAATTTATTTATTAAATTATTTAAAATCATTATGTATTTATCAAATTAGTTAAAATTATTCATATATCAAATTATTTATTTACTAAATTTTATTCAAAATTATTTATTCATTAAATTATTTGAAATTATTATTTATTCATTAGATAATTTAAAATTATTCTTGTATTAGATCTCATTTAAAATGTTATTTAATTTACATTTCTTTTTTTTTTTCATTAAATCTTATTTCCGCCCTAAATATTTGATAAAATACAAGGTGTAGTTAAATATATCAAAACTGAAGGTTTGATACATTTCTCAAAGCTCTTTAACCTTGCTTTAGGCAACTGGTCTAGGAAAAATTAAACTCTGATTTGAAACCTGTAAAATTCCGCTTAAGAAATAGACTTTGTGACACATCCTACTTGCACAGAGGAATTGGTGTACCAGAACAATATATGTCACATAGAGCCAAGTTTGAGTTGTAGTAGTAATGATTTAGTAGTAATAGTCTTTGTTAGTTCCGAAACAACACACGCAAGTTGTATAGTCACAAGAAGCAGTTTATTTATTTCTAGGCTTGTGTGTTCTTTGAGAGAGAGAGAGAGAGAGAGAGAGAGAGAGAGAGAGAGAGAGAGAGAGAGAGAGTATATGGTCACATTATTCTATATTCTAACATAGTATCATGTTCTGTACTACTATCCCCAAACCCATATGGAGAACCGGGAACTACGTCTGAATCCCACTAGAGCCCAGCCGAAAAAGGCTGATTTTCTTCTCCCGTTTCTCATCCTGGGGGTGGGAGAGTCACATCGGTTCCGGTCAAAACCTGGAACTTCAGTTTTTACTTTTAAATCTATTTCCAGGGTCATTCTTCAGTCATTGCTGGCACCCTGTTTGTGTTTACTGTTCCAAACTTTAACCTTCGTTCTTATTTCTTTTTCTTCTCTTTCTCCAGAAATCAGATTACCGTTTTATTTTTCAATTCCCGAATTCCCCGCAGACCATAATAATTATGCTACATTGGTAAATATGTATAGCCCTGAAAGACAAACATTTCCATCTGATCATGTAAGACTCAAAAAGAAAAACAATTTATGCTTACCCATGTTGTTCTTGATATTTGTTTATATCATGAAGAATCTGTTCAGTTGTCAAGTTCAGAATATGAGTTTCATTGAAATTCCAGATTTGGAGTAAAGATGTCATTCTTAACAAACCCCTGGAATACAATAAAAAATGATAAAGATATTAACAATGGAATCGTGTCAAAACATTTTTCAGAAAATACAATCAGCCCTCCACATTTTGTTTAATATCATCAAATGAAAAAGGTTTTCAAGAATTTATTATGCGAACAGATTCTCTAAATAAGTTTGATAAACCTTTTCAGAGAACCTGTTAGCATAATAAATTAAGCTTAATGCCTTAAGCGTTCATATTGGTTCTCTTATGGGCCTCCATAGAAAAATTTCAATTAATTAAGTAAAGGGTTCAGTTCAAAGTTCCGTGAAGGCTTCATTCAATGAAAAACTACACTAAAAAAAAAAAAAAAAAAAAGACTAAGTCCACAGTTCTTCAGTGTATTAAAAACATTTTTACAAAATTTAACTTTTAATAATAAATATATACATATATTTATGCTAGTATATAATAAAATAGGCATCTACAAAAACACACACTTTTTATTGCAATGTTATGATTTATCATTGACTAACCACACAGCTTTTTTTCTAAAGTATGGATGATCAAAGGTGCAATGATCCATGTTTTGTTTTTTTTTAATAAATTTTTATGCTAATAAATTCTCAGAAAAGGTTTATCTGTCTTGAGCTTTTTTCGGTTCTCTTTCTATCCAATGAAAAACCACACTAAAAAAACAAAAAAAAAACAAAGACTAAAAATGTATTATTTAGATAAAACACTTTTTTTTTATCTAATCAAATTTATTCATGCAGGATTTTTACATTAATTCCAGTCACATGCTGTGAGAGGAAGAGTTTAATCTATGGATTTAAACCTATAAACAAAAAACCCAAAACAGAACAAAAAAAAAATGTTGAACCTGATTTTTTTTCTTTTATTAACCATATCCTTAGAAGACTAAGCTATGAAAATGAATAAAGTAAAAAAATGCCTAGAAGAGGAATATTGTACCTTATTTTTTTGAGTTTTTTGAACTTTAAAGTTAAGGCATCTGTACAAACAAATAGACAAACCTTTATAAAAAAATGTAAACAAAATCTAATTTTTCATGGAATTATCTTTAAAAAAATTAAAAATCATTCAACTGCATTTTCATTAAGTGAGTCAAATTAACAATAAAAAAACATGTCTTCAGAATTTTGAGGGAAAATGTCTTTTAAAATAAACCTCATCTTTTATTAACATAAAATAAAATTTAATTAAAAAAAATCAGATAATTAGCTGATTTTGGGGAATTTACCCCCCACCCCCCACAAAAAACGTCCTTTAGCATGTTTTCATACATCCCTAATAATACATGACATGCAAAAGTATTGGACAATTCATCTTTTAATGATTTTAAGAAAATAATAAAAAGTATTTGACACATAGTAAATTAGTAAATACTTAAAATATCTTATAAGAAAAAAAAAAAGAGGAAATATTTGCCTATAAGTACATTCATTGAGATCAAATAAGTAGCACACACAAATTTTGGACACATTCCAAAAACATGAATAAAATATAACAGTTATTCAATAAGTAAGGTGAAAGCACTGTTTACAGTTATATCTTTTTCAAGGAAATCAATACTGACAAGTCCTTTCATGTCTTCAAAGACAGCTGCACCTTGAACTTTTTTTTACTGGAGAGTCAGTGTGTTTCCACTCCATGGACTAGCTTTTTGACTTATAAAGTGATAAATCCATGTTTAACCCATTTATAAAGATTTTTGTTTTACTAAAACATGCTCTCTATATATCACACATTCTTCTGTAAATTTCACATGGTTTGCACTTTCCAGCCACCAAAGATTTGATGACAGACGTCTGTTCAAGCTTGAGTGCTCTGTTTGATTTGTTGCCATTTTGAATTGCAAAGATACAATTAGTCAGACACTTGACCATCTAGGACTACATTTTCAAGCTCTGTCAACTGGGGCTAAAGAATACACCAACTGCACCTCTGCAGAGGGGCTACCTGTTGGCCATGGGTGGAAACCTGTGATGCTTAAGAATGGAATCCTAGTGGCTGAGCAGTTCATGACATGCAACACTCCACTTTGGTCTTTACGTAGGCTAGATGGGCAGTCAGTGTGGCTTC
This sequence comes from Doryteuthis pealeii, assembly GCA_023376005.1. Lineage (NCBI taxonomy): Eukaryota > Metazoa > Mollusca > Cephalopoda > Myopsida > Loliginidae > Doryteuthis > Doryteuthis pealeii. The sequence continues at coordinate 38,178,335 of CM042142.1, forward strand.
TTCTGATCAGTTGACTGGTCACATCAAGCCCTAGCACCTATATGATTGTCTAAACCCTATTTCCCTTATGGCAAGCCGGAACCCTTTTTATCATATATGTGCTAGCAGGTGGTGGCTGAGGGTCTTATTGTCCTGGGTATAACATTAAACTCTATCTGATGGTGAAGTTCCAGTTTTGGAGCTTGGGAAATGTGGAGTAACCCTTCATCACCATTACTCCCAGGTCAACTCTGACCCAGAGTGGTATTACCTATTAGGGTCCCATCTATGGATTAAATAGAAAAATATGTTTATACAAAGACTGAGTACCCATCAAGAATGAATTTATTTCAAAAGTTTGTTGGCATTAAATGACCAACTGAGGTTGATATGCCATAAAACAAAACAAACAAACTGCATTTTCAGACTTGTAGGAAAACCCTCTCTTTTGAATTTGAAGTTCAGTCTTGTCTACTGTTTGCTCATAATCATCTTAAGGAACCTGCTTTATTCTGAGACAAAATATTATGGTCTGATGGGATAAAAATTGAGCTCTTTGGTGGAAACAGTTCAAGATGTCTTTGGAGAAAAAATTGCACTTCATATAACCCTTAAAATACCATTCTAACAGTTATACATTATGGTGAAAATATAATTATTTGGGGTTGTTTTTCTTCTAGGAATAGGGATGCATTACATATTGAAGAAACAATGGTAAAAAAAAATATTATTTTCTTGACCTACCACCTAGATTAACACAAGTTCTTTTTAACATCATATTGTGGTGTAATAGTTAGCAAGCTCATCTTACTAATTATTATTACTGAATAACAAGTTCAATCCTTGCTGGATGCCCCATAAAAAATTTAAAACAACCCCAAAAAATAATGGTCAATGTTATGTATCACAAAATACTGGAGAAAAATATGCTTTAATCTGTTGGTTGGTTGTTTTGTTTTATGGCATATTAACCCTTTGTGACACAATGATGCTTGTCTAAATTCAGGACTAAAAACAAAAAGAGAATAGAATATATTAGGTCCATGTATATGTATATGTGTGTGAACAAAGGTTCTCTACATCAATCAGGGAGGGGTGAAAAAAAGCCATTAAAAAATGTATGACCACCTTGAATGTCTCAATTCAAGGTGGTCACTTAAAGATAATATCTTTAAGTGGCTAGTTTAAGAAAAAATGGGTCTTGAAAAAATTAATGGTCTGAAAATTGGTGTCCAGCAGTCTAGAAAAATAAGGAATGTCCATAATTTTAAGAGAAATTGGAACCATAGGGTCTGCTTGAAAAAGTTATTACCAATTTCTGGGCAGTCGAATCAAAGGCAGAGTATGGGGGAGATTTCTGCATATATTTAGCTGGCTTGAGCCCTAGAGAGAAGAGATTCAGACCAGCAGTTGGGGTGATAGTGTCGCCCCAGTAGCAGTAGATAGAAAATAAGCAAAGACTACATTGTTGAAGCCAGCAGTTGACTTATAGTTAAGCAAACTTTCTTGCCAGCTGACAATATAGATTTAGGTGCCCTCTGCTCCACCACAAACAGCACAAAGTGTCACACCTTCCTCCTCCATTAGTGTTCTGTCTACAAACTTTGTCTTATCCTTGGGAACCTGTCTCAAGCTCATGCCTTTTGAACCGGCCAGCACAGATATAACAATGTAGGGGTCATCATCATCTTAAGACTCACTTTTTATAAACTTTGTACCCTAACAGGTACTACCACTCAGGGTGGACCTGGGAGCAATGGTGATGAAGGGGTGTTCCACATTCCCCAAACCTCCAGAACTGGAACCTCACCATCAGATAGAGTTTAACATCATTCCCAGGACATGAAGACCCTTAGCCACTGCCTTCTATCACCCATATGATAAAAAGGGTTGGGGCTTGCCACAAGGCCAATAGAGTTGGGACAATCATATAGGTGCTAGGGCTTGACGTGACTAGCCGATTGATCGGAGGGGGCCTATCCGACCACCCGTCTAACCTAAATAAGGGTCTAAGTGGAATGTTGTAGGTCATGGATTGCTCATCCACCAAGACTCCATCCTTAAGCATCACAGGTAGCCACCCACGGTCAACAGGTGGCCACATTTGGGGGAGTCTTACCCCTCTGCAGAGGTGCAGTCAGTACATTCTAACGCCCCAGCCAACAGGGCAGGAGGGTTTTAGAATAGCCAAGTCAGTCACCTGATCTAAATCTCATATAAAATCTAAACTTGAACAATCTTAAGGTGATTTCTCAATTGGAGTTAATTTATGTAAGAAAGTTACTTCAAATTATTCTAAATATATGACATCCATCATAGCAAATAACAGACATGCTATTAAATAGTAAACACTGTTTACTGATCTGTATCAAAAGCTTGTTTGTGCTACTTATATGTTGAATTTATCAATGAATTTAGATGTAAACAAATATTTCCTCCTTTTTACTTATACATAATATATCTTAGGTATTTACTATTGTAATTATTCATGTATAACAACATACACTGTATTCCACATTTTTAAGCCTAAAAGTTAGTGGTGCATTTTATATTCAGGAACTAAATATTAACTTTCTATGTCCATTGCCGTATTCAAGATTGCATGACCAAATGTAGGTTATATCTATGATCCAAACAAACTAATGTGTAGCCAACACTTTGGTTTTTGTTTTTATGCTGCTATGGATAAATAGCCACTGGAATGTGTGGTTGTTTATAATTTTGTTTCTCCTCGTGTCAGCTTATTTTTGCCACAAGCTTGTTGCATTTTTGTGTGTTTGCGCTAAATATTGCATAAATGTTTAATTTCAAGACATAAGTAAACTACAAAAATTTTAATTTTTAGTCAATATGAAGCAGATAAAAAGTTGAATAAATTTTAAATTTATTTTCTAAAAATTCTTAAAAGTCAGTGCATATTATATACAGAATGGCTGGGTTAGCTCAGTCGGTAGAGCGTCGACTAGAAACCATAAGGTTCCTAGTTCGATACTGGTCCTTACCAACTCAGCGTATGAGTAGCATAGGGATCTGTGCAGTAAATTAAGGAGCTGATGGTAGTTGTAGTGCTCCACCTCAGACGCAAAAACAATCTCCTTGGTTTAGCACTGATTGGTTGATACCGACATTAGACTTTACTTACTTACATTGTTTTTTTTTTTCAGAATTTCGTAGCCCAAATTTAGGGTTGTGCATTATATAGGCGTGCATGTTAGGGATATACTTAACGGCTTCACATTTAATCTTTTATAAAACAATTTTATAATATAACTTTTTCTGAATAATCCAATTGATTAAATAGTAAAAAAAAAACCTCCAAGATTTAATATTTAGCTCAATTGGTAGAGCATCCACCTTGGAACCACAAGATTCTGGATTTAATACTGGTCCTTACCAACTCCGCACATGAGTAGCATAGCTTGAATCTATGCAGTAAAGTATAGGGTTAATGGTAGATGTGGTACTCCACCTCAGACGTAAAACCAATCTCCCTGGTCTAGCATTAGTGAAAAGGTGATAGACATGCTCAGTTTGGCTGATACCGACAATAGAATTTAGTTTTTAAAAGTTTTGGTAAAACTTATCAAAGACAATAATAATTCAAATAAAATAACAAAGAACCTTTCCTGTAAGTAAGTAAAGTCAGCAGAGAGACCTATTGTCAATATCAGCAAGACAGAGGGAGTCTATCTCCTTTTTACTAGCAGTAGACCAGGGAGATTGTTTTTGCTTTTGAGGTGGAGTGTCACATGTACCATCAACTCCCCACTTTACTGGACAGATCAAAGCTGTGCTACTCATGCGCCCAGTTGGCAAGAGGCAGTATCAAACACAGAACCTTGTGGTTCTTAGGCGGATGCTCTACCAATTGAGCTAAATATGAAATCTTGGAGGTTTTCTTTTACTATTTAATCAATTGGATTATTCGGGAAAAAAGTTATATCATAAAATTGTTTTATAACAGTATCAAAGGCAGTATCAAACACAGAACCTTGTAGTTCTTAGGCGGATGCTCTACCAATTGAGCTAAATCTTGGAGGTTTTCTTTTACTATTTAATCAATTGGATTATTCGGGAAAAAAGATATATCATAAAATTGTTTTATAACAGTATCAAAGGCAGTATCAAACACAGAACCTTGTGGTTCTTAGGCGGATGCTCTACCAATTGAGCTAAATCTTGGAGGTTTTCTTTTACTATTTAATCAATTGGATTATTCGGGAAAAAAGATATATCATAAAATTGTTTTATAACAGTATCAAAGGCAGTATCAAACACAGAACCTTGTGGTTCTTAGGCGGATGCTCTACCAATTGAGCTAAATCTTGGAGGTTTTCTTTTACTATTTAATCAATTGGATTATTCGGGAAAAAGATATATCATAAAATTGTTTTATAACAGTATCAAAGGCAGTATCAAACACAGAACCTTGTAGTTCTTAGGCGGATGCTCTACCAATTGAGCTAAATCTTGGAGGTTTTCTTTTACTATTTAATCAATTGGATTATTCGGGAAAAAAGATATATCATAAAATTGTTTTATAACAGTATCAAAGGCAGTATCAAACACAGAACCTTGTAGTTCTTAGGCGGATGCTCTACCAATTGAGCTAAATCTTGGAGGTTTTCTTTTACTATTTAATCAATTGGATTATTCGGGAAAAAAGATATATCATAAAATTGTTTTATAACAGTATCAAAGGCAGTATCAAACACAGAACCTTGTGGTTCTTAGGCGGATGCTCTACTGACTGAGCTACTAAATTGGCCCATAAATCCATGACAGAAAGATAAGCTGAACTTGACTAATTTGTGATTTAATAGCTCAGTAATTTTAATCATTTGAAATGGAATTTTAAAACAGTAATCTATTATTTTCATTTGGCTCTATCAACTACTCTACATAATTTATTTTTATCACAGAAGAGGATCACTTTAAGCTTATATGTTAAATTAACTAAAGGAGGTAATTACATTTTTTTTAATAATGACAATGAGGCTATAAATAATTACTAAAAGGGTTAATTTATACTTTATAATTGGTCAGATTTATTTTAAAACAAAAATATCAACAAGTGTATTAAATAACAAATACAAGACAAACACAATTAAAATATATTAAATGTTTTTATGCTATCATTTTCCTTAGAGATAATAGTCCATTATTTGTATTAAGTTTATAGGATTATAAGCGTAGCACATAATCAAATACAATAATAAACAGCACTGATTCTGAACACTCACTAAAATGGATAAAGAGAGGCACGTACAGACTTGTTATTCATTGGTTTAATCCATGCAATAATAGAGTGAAATGTTCCAATTATAGAATAATCCTGAATTTGCCTAACACTGTGCCTAAGTTCAAAGCAGAGCTGTGGAGTCACAGTCAAAAGCAATTAAGGGGTCAATGGAGTGGGAGTTGAAGTCAGTAAAACTATACCAACTCTGACTCCAATTCCTTTAAAGAAATTCATCTCAACTTCTTTTTTTTAAAGACATTTTATTTTTTTGTAGTTATTTTGTATTTGCAAAAGTATATTAGTAAAAAAATCTTACATTATAGAATTTTTATTTTTGCTATGTATTTCAACTTCTGTTATAAAGTAGTTTTACTTTTGATCTGTAGTTAATTATTTGCAAAGATATATATATATATATATATATATATATATATATATATATGTAAAAGTCTTACATTATAGAATTTTTATTTTTGTTATGTCTTTTACATTTTGTAAAAGATTGTATTTCAACTTCTGTTATAAAGTAGTTTTACTTTTGTTCTGTAGTTATTATTTACAAAGATATATATATATATATATATTATATATATATATAAATAAATAAATAAGTTGTTGGGGTGGCCTAAAGTCGGTATCAGCCATACAGTGAGGGAGTCTATCCCCTTTTCACTAGTGCTAGACCAAGGAGATTGTTTTTGCGTCTGAGGTGGAGCGCCACACTTACCATCAGCTCCTTACTTTACCTCAGAGATCCCTGTGCTACTCATATGCTGAGTTGGCAAGGGCTGGTATCGAACTAGGAACCTTGTAGTTTCTAGCCTGAACACTCTACCGACTGAGCTAACCCGGCCCTTGTAAAAGTCTACATTATAGGATTTTTATTTTTACTGTTATTTCTTCAATATTCTTTCAAAGATTTTGTCTCTGTTAGAAAATATTAAAGAATGAATAGATATGATATAAAAGCCACAAAGCACTAGCTAAAAGGGGATAGACTCCCTCACTGTCCGATGATACCGACAATAGGCCACTCCATACTATACTATTTTTACTGCACATAATTCATTACATTCTATTATGCTTTTATACAATACAGTGCTATTTTTCTAATTAAAAAAAATTAGTGTATTTTGGTGGGTAGGGTGGAATGGATTAATTGCATTTCAGTTTATTTCAATGGGGAAAATTGATTTGATATATGAGGAAATTGATTTACAAGTGGAATGAATTAAACTCTTAAATCAAGGTACTACTGTATTAAAAAACAAAAAGAAACAAACAGTAAACAGCAAACAATAGTGTGACAAAAATGGAAAAAAAGAAAGAAAAAGAATTTATACTGAATCAACAGTTTTTTAAATTTATTTTTAAGTCCTACTTTTGAATAACCTATTATATAGTAAATTATCTCTTTCTATTTGTCCAGAAATAGTTTTGACTCTAATATGATCTAACATGATATCTAATAACCTTTGAGATAGTGATGGGTCAATACCCGCTATCCCATCTTGATCTTCAAATCAAGTCACCTTAATAGACTAATTTTCAGCTCTGACAGTCTAATGATTTGGTTGCTAATAAAACATATTCAACCAAATTAAAATATTATTTGTCTGAATTTTTTAGATGAGACTTGATAATTTGTATTATTTAGATTTTTTCAGGCTGTTGTCCTCATCTTTATTTTTATATATATATATATATATAGGTATATGTAAAAACAAAATTTCTTTTGCGATGAAACAAAGAAAATACAGTGCTCAATCACAGTTTGTAAGAGCTAATATTTATTTATTTTACAATGTTTTCATAGATCAATTGTTCATTATCAACGACCGCGGTTTCATGCCGAAGCAATCATCAGGTTGAAAAGTAAGATCCAATGGTGTTTGTTGTGGTTCTTTAAATGTGTCTTTGAGTAAAGAACCACAACAAACACCATTGGATCTTACTTTTCAACCTGATGATTGCTTCGGCATGAAACCGCGGTCGTTGATAATGAACAATTGATCTATGAAAACATTGTAAAATAAATAAATATATATATATATATATATATATATTTTTGGCCTTCTTCAGGTGTTTCTCGTCAAACTCGGGAACCTAGATGTCTTAATGAGGAGCCTTTACAGAACTTTGAATCTATGATGGAGAACAAGAAAGGAAAAAGAGCAAGACATTGTCTTGCCTGCTGGGATCGAACCAGCGTCCTCCCGCATGCAAAAACAAATGCGATTTAGGCACTGGACGGACGCGAGGTTCGACTGATGTGCCTGGATGTCTGGGTAATATGCCCATAAAATAACCAAAGCGAGTGGAGCGTGGCGTGACAAGCAGAGAAGCAATCGGCTTATGTGAGACGGCAGTCAGAAAAGATTATTTTGACGACGACGATGAGACTTTCAGCTGCTGGTCGAAGAATGTTCACTCAAATATCTATTTTCCCCCCTTCTATAGAATCAAACCCATTATTTAATCCATTGAGGTAAATTGCTTGCATTCCATTAACCATGACTGAGTCCAATTGGACAAATGGCACAACAGATATAAGAGTTGAGTTAATACAGTTCTAAGTGACAATCATCTCTAGATTGCAGGTTCAATTCTGGCCATGGATGGTAATAAGATAGAATACTTAACATAGCTTAACACTTGTACCTGGTCATAGTTAATGGAATGAGAACAATCTACTCCAATGGATTAAATAAAGGGTTTAGTTCAAAGTTTTGTGATGGCTGCCAAGTTCAACGAGAAGGTTCCTGAGTTCGACAAGAAACACCTGAAGAAGGCTAGAGGTTATATCAGCCGAAACATTGTGTATATAACAATAAAGATGAGGACAACAGTCCAAAAAATCTAAATAATACAAGTTAAAATAGTTTTCATTATTTTTTTGTGGGACGAATTGATAAAAAAAAATAAAACAGAACTCTAAATATAGAAAATGGATCAATTTGTGTCAAAATTTGCCATTTCAATCCTGCTATGTCATTTTTTTTTTTTTTACCTAAGTTACCTAAGATTAAATGAATGTCTGTTTCTTGTTTTTGCCCCAATGAAGTAAAAAATAAAGGAGTGGAGGGATCTGTTGTCCCAACACAAAATTGTCTTTTTTTTTCCCTACTTTTTTCTTTTTTAAAAAAATTTATAATCAGACTTCATTGAAGGAAATAGTTAAACCTTAAAGTTAAGCCAAATAACTGCATGCTTATATATATCTTTAAGCAATAATCTTTATATTAATATGCTAGTATCTACCTATGTGTGTCATGCCCTGTCATCACCTTAGATAAATAATGAGCCATTCCGTTTTGATTCATAAGATATAAATGCATGTGTTCAAATGTTATATGCCCTGTCCTCACTTCAGATTAATAATGGACAATATCATTGTAATTGTGAAAAAAGATAAAGAATGTGTTACACATCAGAGGGTAAAAGAAAGCAAATATAAAAAGAGATAAATAAAGGTGGGAGATAGGAAGCAATAGCACTGATCGTCTGTTTCAATTAAATAGAAGAAAACAAGACACAAAGAAAAGAAAAAGAAAGAAAAAAAATCAGGGAAAATGAAAGATAGAATTCTGCCATAGATGATTATACTTTTTATACATTGAACAATTTGCAATAACTCTTAAGAAAACATAACGAATGTTGTAATAGTCAAATTATCATCCCGTGATATATCTATGGTTCTCACAAGTTCTGATAATTCTTCATAAAATTAAGATTAATTTGTTTTTTTTATGGAATATGGTCATATAAAAAAAAACAACACAATAAACTAACACAAGTAACCTTTCTTATCATGGGCTGAAATAGTAGAGATAATCTCCCTCCACCATTGCATATTGGTTGTTGTTGATGATAATGCAGGAAAGAGAGAGGTTGGTTGGTTAGTTATCGTTAATTTATACTGAAGATTTTATTTATGCTTGATAGGTATTAAAAATTTTTTTAAACTCAATTTTTTTAAAAACACATTTTTTTAAAACTCATATTTTCTTTTTTATTTAACCCATAGATGGGATCCTAACAGGTGCTACCACTCCAAGTCAGAGTGGACCTAGGAATAATGGTGATGAAAGGGTAGTCCACACTCCCCAGAGCTCCAAAACTGGATCTTCACCATTAGATGCAGTTTACTGTTCTACCCAGACCTTCAGCCACCACCTTCTAGCACATACATGATAAAAATGTATGGGGGCTTGCCATAAGGGCAATAGGGTCAGGACAATCATATTAGGTGCTAGGACTTGACGTAACCAGCTGATTGATTGGAGGGGGCCTCTTTGACCGACTGTCTAGCCCAAGTAATGGCCAACGTGGAGTGTTGCATGTCATGAACAGCTTAGCTACCAAGATTCCATCCTTAAGCATCACGGGTCACCATCCACAGACAACAGGTGGGCCAATTGGATAAATTTTACCCCTCTGCAGAAGTGCAGTTGGTGTATTCTTCTGTCCCAGCTGACAAGGCATGAAAGAGAGAGGTTAAGAGAAGGTTGTCCTGATGAGGACAAACTGTATCGCTCACTCTTTCTGTGGAGTGGAAGAAAGAAATAATGACAAACAAACAAATAAGGAAAAGTTTATCTATAAGGAATATACAAGCAATTCTGTTATCAAAATGTCCATTCAGTGAAGATTTCTGTTTTGGATTGTGGCCTGGTTGGTTGCATTTTACAGCATATCAACCCTTGTTGGGTTATTTTATGCCGAAGATATTTTATTTTATTCATTATGGATGGATATATAACATTTTTTTTTAAAACATTTTTTTTAAAATTATTTTTTCTATTTAACCCATAGATCAGACCCTAACAGGTACTACCATTCAAAGTCAGAGTAATAGTGATGAAGGGGTTACTCCATATTCCCCAGAGCTCCAGAATTGGAACTTAACCATCAGGTAGAGTTTAACGTCATACCCAAACCCTCAGCCACACCTTCTAGCACATATATGATAAAAAGGGTTGGGGCTTGCCTTAATAGCAATAAGGCTGGGACAATCATATAGGTTCTAGGGCTTGACATGATCAGCTGATTGATCGGAAGGGGCCTCTCCAAACAAGAGTCTAGCCTAAGTAAGGGCCAAAGTGGAGTGTTGCATGTCATGGACTGCTCAGCTACCAAGTTCTATGGGTTGCCACCCAGAGCCAACAGTAGTCCCATTGGTGGGTAGTGGGGGTCTTACCCCTCTGAAGAGGTGCAGTCAGTATATTCTAAAGCTTTAGTACAGCTTCAGTGCTGTCTATTATGGAAGCCCTTAAGGATACATGTAAAGACAGTAGGAAGGGAAGTTTGGTATAGATTTTTATGGTAGAGGAAAATGGGAAGGTTTGTAGTTTGTAGTAGTTCTTGATGTATTTTGTCAGGTAGTTGAAGGTTCTTCATTGGGCTCGTTGTAGATAGAGCCTTAGTAGAGATGATATGTTGCATATGTGAGTGTAGAAATGACCATGTAAGGATGTTTACATGGGAAAAGAACTGAGGGCCCAATACAGTTTGTGTATGTCAGCTGTTAATTAATTATTATTCTATGTTACTCTCACTCTTGACCAGAATTGAACTTGCAGCCTAGAAATGATTGTCACTTAGAAATGTCTTAGATTGTTCACTATTGGTTAGTGGAACAGGCAAACACCTCAACTTAATGGACTGTTCCTGGCAGTAGTGGCAATAACTATTTAATCTGTTACAGTTTATTCATTAACACTGACCTTCAAACTCCCAACTGGGAGGTCCAGTGAGCTTCGGCCTCTGGATAAGGTGCTGTTAAATAATAGTGTCGATCCCAGGGGGCCATCCCCCCAGGCAACACCTGCCCCCTTGACTTAAAGGGGCAGGGCTGGGTTTATTGCCCAGTGCCTGAGGCACCCCCCTTGAGGGGGAATGCCGAAGGGATCGATGCAATTTTTGTTCTCTCCCACCCATTAGCTTCGGTTTGTGGGTGGGTCCATGTTAAAACGGAGCCTTGTGCCCAGTCCATACAGGTGGGGTATGAGACAAATAAACTGACCTTCTAACTCCCAACTGGGAGGTCCATTGAGCTTCGGCCTCTGGATAAGGTGCTGTTAATTAATAGCGTCGATCCCAGGGGGCCATCCCCCCAGGCAACACCTGCCCCCTTGACTTAAAGGGGCAGGGCTGGGTTTATTGCCCAGCACCTGAGGCGCCCCCCTTGAGGGGGAATGCCGAAGGGATTGACACAATTTTTGTTCTCTCCCACCCATTAGCTTCGGCTTGTGGGTGGGCCCACGTTAAAACGGAGCCTTGTGCCCAGTCCATACAGGTGGGGTATGAGACAAATAAACTGACCTTGTAACTGCCTGGAGAAGCTATAACACTTTGACTTTTATTATCAGCAAAGGGGAACTGAAATGGGATATGACCGTTTAGGAGGGATCTTTACACGGCAATTGCTGCAGTGGGTTGTAACATAGGAAAGGCGTGATGATTATCTCATACAAATGCCAAGAATGCAAATGGCCACCTCGCTGGTCATTTTATATATAGATCTGTCCAGGGGCAGATCACTCTGTTCTGCCTATACATAGGGACAGATCCAAAGCTCTGCTTATACATGGGTAAAAAACCTTTATGGAGTTGCTAGATGGTCCATGTTTATTCGTACAGAACTGTTGAATAGAGCTTCTACCTGCTAATAAACTACAAAATGCAAATGGACATGTGTGTTAGCTGACAATCCATAAGTGGTTTTGTAGTTTAAGTGGTTAAATGGCTAGATTGAGAGACTGCTATGTGTGCTAGGTGATAATGCTATGAGATGAAGGTATCTTATTGTGTGACAAGGCCAGGGTCTAACCACAAGCTGTTGCTGGCTCAGGTTGCCAAGGAAAAAAAAAGGGGGAAATTTAAGCATACATGTGCTTCAGAGCTACTGCTTATAGTGCCTTCCAGTCGGCCCAAAGGGGTCATGCGACCTGTCCACCACTACATTTGTAGAGTAAGCAGTCAGCTGGTGTCTTGTGTTGATTTTTTTTTTATCTTGATGAATCATGAATCATAACAAGATTTGACTTAGAGTTTAACAGTAATGATGATAGTAGCAGATTGAATTTCTGTACCTATTTTTTAGGTAAAGCTGAAAAGGCATTATCTAAAGAACTTCTCATAAATTATTTCTTTCACTAGTAATAAAATAAAAAGCATATACAAAGAGAAAGAGTGGAGCCATAGAAAGAAAGAAGAAAAAATGAAGTTATAAGATTTCTCTACTAACCAGGTCTGATAAGTTACTAAATTCATATTTTTTACTTCAAGGTTCCATACTCTTTTATGTAAGTCCATTAACTGAAATCATAAAACATAAAAAAAAGATTATCAGAAAAGAATATGAAAAAAAGTTTATCTTGTTTTCTCAACTGTTATATCTTATTAACAATGGAGATTGGGTGTATTTCTCTCTGTAACCAAAACTATGTCACAGCTTACATCACAATATTCTCAATGATTGCGTAAGTATATTAATGAGTATTTAATTCATAGTAAAAATTGTTAATACATAGAATAAGGAACAACCCTGTGTTATATACACTCAAAATTTTAAAACATTTGTTTTTTTGACTCTTACCTTTTTTTTTTTTTGTAACAAAAAGTTAACTAAAAATTTTACAAATAAATAAATACCTACGATTTTGTGTAAAATTTATGTGTAAAATATTCAAAATAATTATTGAATCAATAATTAATAGATGCACACAACATTTAATTTAACGTGAACAGAACTAAGTTTCCATTGCAAATTGTTTTTTTGTTTTTTTTACTTCTTTTTTTTGTAAATTCGATAATTTTACTTACTCATGATACAAACCTGCTGACATTGAATTTTTAATCCATTCCTCAGGCAATATCTTTCACAAATAAATTTTTACACTGCCATGAGGGCGTTTTTTGTGGCTAGTCTTTTTAATAAATAATGAAAATTGTCTTAGAATTGTTCAGCTTTTTCTAAAGAATAGTAAAAATAATTAATTCTTTATAATTACTAGCAAGAATATGCACCCTTTGGGCGTAAGTATTTAAGTTTTAATGTAATGAAATATATTAAATTAGAAAGACTAACAAAATTAAATAAGAATGCATATAAAAAGATTACACTTATTTTAATAATATCTTAATTGGTTTCTATATGAAATCATTTATAGGATTGACTTTAATACATTGGAGAAAAAAACAATATGCAAATTAACCACATCATATATTATGTAAACTTTTAATTAATATATAAGACACATTGCAGGATTTTAAATGCACTAATAACATGGGCCTTTCAGGGCCTGTGTCTATTAATGAATTAACAGCATTGATCTAGGGGGCTATCCCCCAGGCAATACCTGCCCCCTTGATTTAAAGGGCAGGGCTGGTTTATTGCCCAGTGCCTGAGGCATCTCCCTTGAGGGGGAATGCCGATGGGATCGACGCATTTTTTGTGTCTACCGCCCATGAACTTCGGCTTGTGGGTGGGCCCACATAAAAATATCCTTGTGTCATGCCCTCATAAGTGGGATGAGAGGCAAATACCATAACATGAGCTGTTTTGAGGTAAATCTCAGATTTTCATATAGACATCATTAATAAATAGAATTTATTCTGTGTATTAATAATTTTGACTACTAATTGATAAACTTATGCAATTCCTGAGGGTATTGTGATGTAAGTAGTGATGTAGTTTTGGTTACAGACAGATTTGAATCTCCATTATGATAAGATATTATGTACAGAAAAAAAAAAGTTAGTTTTGAAAGAAAATTCATGTTACTTGCTTTTGCGATGATAACAGTTGTTTGATTATATAAGGAATATTTATGCATATACAGGGTGATTGTAAAGTAAATTCCTATTTTAAAAATCACAGAATTTCACAGAATTGCATCCTGGCCTCCTGCCTTAAAAATGCTAGGCAGTGATAGCTGAAAAAAACAATCCGCTCTACGAATGAAGTCCCTAGCTGAATTAAAAGAATACCTAAATATTCAGATTTCTTAAATTTATGTTTGTTTAATGTCTTGTTTTTAGTTTAAAATAAAAAAGAATAACTAAATATTTTGATTTTTTATTTGTAATTCATTGTTGAAAATAAATATATTAAAATAAAATAAAAATACCAAAAAAAATGTTTTGAATTTTATTTGTAAATGATTGTCGAAAAAAAAAAATGAAAATACCGAAAAAAAAGATATTTTTTAGCGGATTGAAGCCATTTTTATCAACAATTTTTTTTTAGTGGTTTGAAGGCGTTAAAAGTAAGCCATATTTTTTATCGACAAGTAAATGTAAAATTCGTGGAGCAGGTTGTTTTTTCAGCTATCACCACCTAGCGTTTTTTTAAGGCTGGAGGCCAGGATGCAATTCTGCGAATAGCACCAAAAATTCTATAATTTATTTCTGAATCAATATTTTTACAATAAACCGCTTGGAAATCGCATCAACTGATCTTCTCAGGAACTCTTGTGGAATGGCAGAAATAAATTCTTGTAACATCCTTCAAGTGCTTTTAAAGTTGGTTTCGTAGAGTAAACTTGCTTCTTCAACCACCCCTCAAAAAAAAAAGTTGCAGGGTGTTAAATCAAGGCTTCTGGCCAACAACTCATGTGGACTACGTCTACTTATCCACCTCCCAGGAAAATAGGGATTCAGCCATTCACAAACAATAGCAAAATGTGGAGGAGCACCATCTTGCATAAAAATCAAGTCTTTAATATTCTCCCAAGTATTGACAACTGGCTTTATAAAAAAAAAATTATAAATAGTTTAAAATAGTGAGTTATTTTTCAATCACCCTGTATATATATCCACCAACTTCTCTGCACCAGCAGGATGTGACACAAGGTCAATTTCTTAAGTGGAGTTAAATGTCTGATAGAGGCAGTTGGCGAGAGAGAGTCATGGATATCTGTTGTGCCATCATGACCAGATGAATATGATGATAATAGATCAACCTGTTCTGGTTGACTAGGCATGATTTCCTGTTTATGGCACCCAGAGAAAATATTAGTCAACAGAATGATAGCAACCATACAATTCAAGTAAACTTACCCTATCACTTTGAGAAAATTAAACTGGGTAACAAAGATTTTCCTGCTGCATTTTTGGCTGGTTATTTTATGGCATATCAAACCTTTTCGGGTCATTTAATTCTGAATCAAGTCATTTTGATAATTAAAGGACTCAGGTTGTTTACAGTACCTGCTGTTGCTTAACTGGTCACCCAATCATGCAATTAAGTATTAAACAGGCTCATTGCTCCTTAACTTTAGTGATCTAGCAGCAACTGAGGCTTTCAGCACAACTTGACTGTAATTTTGTTGCTGGAGTAAAAGCACATGTTTTTAACTAAATCAAGTATATTGAATCTAAATCCATGCTCAGAATATATCAATATCATGTTCACCTTGAACATAATTATGCTAAACTAAGATATTTTTAGTTAATAATTGACTATTCTTATTAACACATGTATACTTCAGCTCTAGTAGGTATTTACCAAATCCATTCACCAGGGGAGGATGTGGCACAAGGTCAAAAGTATGGAGCATCAAGTGAGGATCTAATTGGCTTTGCAGTAGTAATGGATCTGTGAGACTAGCTTGCTAACCTTTACACTATGATGACCCAACCCTTTTGCCACAAGTAGGATGCAATACAAGGTTGAAAGTATGGAGCATCTAGCAAGGATCAAACTGGCTTTTCAGTAGTAATGGATCTGTGAGACTAGCTAGCTAACCATTACACCATGATGGGACACCCAGGTAATTCTATGCCGAAGGCGTTTTGTTTTATTCATTCTTGTTAGATATTCAAATCTTTTAAAACTCATTTTTTTTATCTATCTAACCCATAGATGGGACCTTAAAAGGTACTATTACTCCAAGTCAGAGTAGACCTGAGAGTTATGGCAATGAAGGAGTATTCTACACACCCCTAGCTCCAGAATTGGAACTGCACCACTAAATGCAGTTTAACGTTATAACCAAGACACTAAGACACTCAGCCACCACCTTCTAGCACATATGATAAAAAGGTTTGGAGGTTTGCTATAAGAGCAATAGGGTTGAGTCAATCATATAGGTGCTGTGGTTTGCTATGACCAACCGATTGATCAGCAGTGGTCTCTCCGACTGGCTGTCTAGCCTAAGTAATGGTTAAAGTGGAGTGTTGCATGTCATAGACTGCTCAGCCACCAGGATTCCGTCCTTAAGCATCACAGGTCATCATCCACGGCCAACAAGTGGCTTAATTGAGGGTCGAGCAGAGGGGTTGGTAAATATATGATTATGTACATATAAAGAATAAACACCCGAAAAAGCTAGATAATTCTGTCTACAGCTGAGATATGGATCAGTATTTGTTTGGATAGGAGACAAAAATACATTTTTGTTGCCAGGTGCTATGAGATCTTCATTGAAAAAAATGAAGCAGAAAAAAAATAACAAAAAAAAACACCAATAAAATGAGTTTTATATTAAAACAATTATCAATAGATTCTATAGGCTTTTTTTCTTCTTTTCCAAATAGGCAAAATTGTTTTGTACATATAATCATATATGCTGGCAAGTAAAGAACCTTTAGAAGTTACAATAATTTATTTTATTAAACAATCCCAGTCGATAACAGATTAGAATAATAATAGAATAGTCAATAGAAAATGTTTTATGATGAGAACAGTTTATATTGAGAAAGAGAGAAGAGAAAATTATTACACTGATACTAAGACAAAATGCAAAAAGAAATTATATAAACTAATTCAAGTCAACATATGCTTCTATTGTGATCAACCAATGAAAAATATATAGAGTTGCTCCCCTTGATGAGTAAGGGACAGTTGATTCCTATGGCAGGTGCATTGTGGGAGCACAGACCAGAAATGATTAGTTGATTGTATTTTGTCATGTCAACCCTTCGATTATTTTCCGCTGAAGACGTTTTGTTTTATTCATTATTGTTGGGTATTCAATTTTTTTTATTAAAAGCAATTATCTTTAAACACCTTTTTATTAAAACTCATTTCTTTATTTAATGCATAGGTGTGACCCTAACAGGTAATACCACTCTGGGTGAAAATGCATCTCATTTCCAATTCGCTGTGATATCTCTTTATCTAAGAAATCACTTCTCAGTGCCATTTTCTCTTCTCATCCCATGAGGTAAGCAATATTCCATTGTTTATTCTCCCTTTCATTCAAACTGCATTTTGTACCCACAATGAAAACCTTTGAAGATATTGTAAGTTAAAAATCAGACAGCATACTAAAATGCTTCATGCTTGACTGACACTGAACAATAAAAATCTTTAACAACTGACTTATTTTCAGCTATTTCTTCTTTTTAAACTTTTCATAACGCTCAAGTAATTTTCTTCAACCCAGAAAAAAACATTTATAAATGTTTATATAATTTAATCTTGTTTTTGAACATTAAATATATTATAAAGTATGACCAAATTTAAACCTGCAAAAATAACTTCTGTAAAGTTTCTAGTTGAAAATGCTTTAAATATTAGGGAATAATGTTGTATATTGATGAGTACAATTGTTTTTTTTTATATGATTAGTGTAGAGATAGATGTTGAATCCAGGTGTTGTTGAATTCAAAATCAGAGGCAGTTAGATGATTGATGTTCAATGACATCAAGTTGACCCTCAACTTCCTGCCGATGGGTAAACCATGGGAAATAAGTTCAGTTAGCTTAGAGTGAGTTTCTAGTTTGTTTTGTTTTACGGCATATCAACCTCAGTGGGTCATTTAATGCCAATAAAGTTTGGAAATAATGTCAATCTTAATGGATAATACAATTTTTTATAAATACCTTTTTCTATTTAACCCATAGTTGGGACCCTAACAGGTACTACCACTCCGGGTCAGAGTGGACCAGGGAGCAATGGTGATGAATGGGGTGTTCCACATTCCCCAAACCTCAAAAACTGGAACCTCACCATCAGATAGAGTTTAACGTCATTCCCAGGACATGTAGACCCGCAGCCACCACCTTCTAGCACCCATATGATAAAAAGGGGTTGGAGCTTGCCATAAGGGCAATAGGGTTGGGGAAATCATATAGGTGCTAGGGCTTGACATGACCAGCCGATTGATCGGAGGGGGCCTCTCCGACCGCCCGTCTAGCCCAAGATAGGGCCAAAGTGGAGTATTGCATGTCATGAATTGCTCATCCACCTGGGCTCTATCCTTAAGCATCACGGGTCGCCACCCACGGCCAACAGGTGGCCCCATTGGGGGAGTCTTACCCCTCTGCAGAGGTGCAGTCGGTGCATTCTAACATCCCAGCCGACAGGGCGGAGCTTAGAGTGAGTTAAGCCAGATATGTCATAATGTAAGCATCGACTCAGCTTCATTCCCCACATGCGGTTGAGAATCCTAGTTAGAGAGTTTTGGTTCTGAGGTTAATAAAAATGTGATCACAAAGAAATATATGATTTACATTGTCTCTGAGAGAACTAATAGCAGCCTTGGCATAATCAGACCAGTCAACAACAGACTAGCATCTTGAAGAACCAGATTTATAACAGAACCAGACCAGTCAACAATAGAAGAAATAGAAGGAGACATGAAGATAGCTACAGACTACAAGAAACAGAAGAGAATAAGAAATAACAGCCAGATAAGCAAAAATAAGATAAAATACAGATGCCCCTCATAAAAAGAATAGAATGAACGCTCTACATAATATATACCCAGGTGCAAAGGAGTATATAATAATAAATCAGGGAATAAGACAAGTTTTATTTTGAAACAAGTACTGACAAACATATTTTCAAGTCATACTGAAAACACCAGTCGCCACTAAATCACCAAAGTCAAGCAGTGAGGAGCTTGTTGAATACTTAGTGCCTTTTTTTTTTATTACTTAGTGAGTTTTTCACACCAGTTAACTGGTGGTTTTTCACTGAAGTCTAAGTGACAATAAGTCTCCTCAGGTTTCCAGGACATTTCCCCTTTATTGCCATTACTCCCAGGTTTACCCTGACCTGGAGTGGCAGTACCTGTTAGGATCCCATCTATGGGTTAAATTGGAAAAACATGAGTTTAAATAATGTGTTTAAAAAAAAAATTGAATACCAATCAAGAATGAATAAAATAAAATGCGATTGGCATAAAATAACCGAAAGGTTGACATGCCATAAAATCTAACCAACCAACCAACCAACCTGTTCTTCTACGAGGATGGCTTTGGCATTAAATAACCCACAAAGGTTTATATGCTATTAACCAAAGAAACCAAACAGTATGAGAATCATTGAGAGATGATATTTTGACAGTAGTATATACTGTTCATTATAAAGTGCTTGTTGTTCTGATAAAATTAAATGAAAATTCTTCCAAGCGATGGCCATCTCAGTGCTACTGTATGGCTGCACCACTTGGACTCTAATGAAACGCTTGAAAAAGAAAGCTAAATGGGAATTGTACAAGGATGCTAAATGCTGTCTTGAACAGATCCTGAAAGCAGTACCCCACAAAAAAGCACCTGTACGGCCACTTGCCTCCTATCACACAAACTATCAAGATGAACAAGACCTGCTGGAGAATCAAGGACAAGCTCTTAAGTGATGTTCTACTGTGTGCATCTGCACATGGACACACCAGTGTGGGTCAGCCAGCAAAAACCTGAATAAATTAGTTCTGCATAGAATCTGGATGCTGTGCAAGGACCTATTAAAGCAATGGCCAATAGGGATGGATGGCGAGGAAGAGTCATAGAGAACTGTGTTGTTGGCACAATTTGGTGATGATGATGAGAAAGCACTTCATGGAGCTTTTTATAGACATTTATCTTATACTAGAAGTGGACAAATGAATTTTTTTCCCTAAAAATTGAGAAAACAAGTGTTTTCTATGACCATTTTTGCTGCTGATTACAATTCTGATGAGATAATTGACCTAGAATGTCATTTTTAGGTTGTTCCCATGATGAAATTGTTGTTTGTAAAAGAAAATTGAAAATATATGGCTTACTATTGGTGAAATATATCTAATAAGGGCCGGTTTAGCTCAGTCAATAGAACATCTGCTCAGGAATCGCAAGGTTCCTGGTTCAATACTGGTCCCTGCCAACTCAGTACAGGAGTAGCATAGATTAGGTAATCTGATCTGATCTGTGCAGTAAAGTGGGGAACTGACAGTAAAAAAAAAAAAATCCCCCTGGTCTAGTGCTAGTGAAAAGGAGATAGACTTCCTCGCTGCCTGGCTGATACCGATAATAGGCCACTCTGCCAACTTAAAAAAAAAAAAAAATCTAATCATATGTTTTCTTAGTCATAGAATATGAAAATGCATTCATTTTATTGATTTAACCAAGTCTAATCTCTTTATCATGTAAAAAAATGAAAATTATTACAATATTAGTAAGTTTTTCTTCCCCCATAGATATCACAGTGATAGGGCCGGTTTAGCTCAGTTGGTAGAGTGTTTGGCTGGGAACCTCGATACCGGCCCTCGCCAACTCAGCGTATGAGTAGCATAGGGATCTGTGTGGTAAAGTGAGGAGCTGATGGTAGGTGTGGCACTCCACCTCAGACACTAAAACAATCTCCTTGGTCTAGCGCTATTGAAAAGGGGATAGACTCCCTCGCTGTCCGGCTGATACCGACTTTAGGCCTCCCCAACGACTTTTACTTACATACAGTGATGTTTTCAATAGTTAACTTCCACACATAAGAATTAAATTTTCCATATAAGTTAATCATTTGACTTGCAGATTTGCCCTCAAAGACTTTCCACTTTTATATTTATCTCTGATTTATCTCTGATTTGTGTCGACACATTTTTTATTGTCACGCCTAAACACTTTTAATGATCATGCCTTTTCCAATAACACGCATTGTTCTACTTCCATTTCCGGTTTGGTTTGGTTTATGGTATATCAACCTTGGTGGGTCATTTAATGCCAACTAAGTTTGAAATAAATTCATTCTTAATGGATACACAAGTTTTTTTTATAAACACATTTTTCTATTTAACCCATAGATGGGACCCTAACAGGTACTACCACTCCGGATCAGAGTGAACCTGGGAGCAATGGTAATGAAGGGGTGCTCCACATTCCCAAGACCTCCAAAACTGGAACCTCACCATCAGATAGTTTAACATCATTCCCAGGACATGAACACCTTCAGCCACATATGATAAAAAGGGTTAGGGCTTACCATAAGGGCAATAGGGCCGGGGCAATCATATAGGTGCTAAGGCTTGACGTGACCAGCCGATTGATCAAGGAAGCCTCTTCAACCGACCATTTAGCCTAAGTAAGGGTCTAAGTGGAATGTTGCATGTCATGGACTGCTCATCCACCAGGATTCCGTCCTTAAGCATCACAGTCACCACCCACTCCAGTTCAGGATCCTTTGTTAACTGGAAAATCCTTAGATTAAATCTAACCCGACCTTCTTCATCAACCTCAATGTAACAAAGGATAGCCAACAGATTGGAGATTTTTTTTATTCCTTTACCCTATCTGTGTATGGAATCTATTTACTTAGTATTATTTGTATTATTCAGACTATTGTCCTCATCTTCATTGTTATCTGTACAATGTTTCGGCTGATGTGCCCTCCAGCCTTCTTCAGGTATTTCTTGTCGGATTTGGGAACCTTCCTTTCGAACTCGAGTCTGAGAAGGTTTCAGAGTCCAACAAGAAATACCTGAAGAAGGCCGGAGGGCACATCGGCCAAAATGTTGTACAAGTAACAATGAAGATGAGGACAATAGTCCGAATAATACAAATAATACTAATCATCAAGCCTCATATCAAAAATTCAGAGAAATAATCTATTTACTTATTTATTTATTAATCTGCACTTTTGCTGTATTAATAAGCTAGATGATTGACACTCGGTAACATCAAGTTGACCCTCTGGCTTCTGCTGCTGGAAAACTATAGGAATGGAAGTTTAGTTAGCTTATTTAGTTAAGCCCGAGACGTCATGATGTAAAGACATACCGGATTCGACTCCACCGTGGTTGAGAAAGATCTGGTTCTGAATAAAAATGAGATCACAAAATATGTCTTGGTTATCTCTATGAACTAAATGGCAGCCTTTGAGAACCAGCATCTTAAAAACTTAAAGACAGACCAGACCATTTTGATGAAGGAGTATAACTACGGATGCTCTCATATCTCATATTTAATAATTGTAATAGAAAAGAACTCTCGTTTTATATATATATATATATATATATATATATATATGTGTGTGAAAATAAAATTGGAACTTAATCCGACAGTGTAAATATGATATATTGAAAAAACAAAGGATGTTATATATATATATATATATATATATATATATATATATATATATATAGCCAAACTTGATGGCTATATAATACTTGAGATTTTCTGATTATCGGTCATTTTTTTAAAATTTCTTTATAACCATCTTACTATAATATAATAAAATGTTTTTAAATTTTGGGGGAGCTTTATAATGCTTCCAGTTTGTGATCGCCATGCCAGTATTAAAATCACTAAGATGTAACCCCTCCTCACTATGGCAGGGTGGTGACAACATGGTAGTGCTAGAACTATGCCGTCTGGAATTTAAGTTCCTGGTAGGTCCTCCCAAGACGGATTGGTCTGACACCTAGTGGTATCAGGACACAACTTGGCTGAAGGGGCTCTGGTGAAAATCCATACAGCTTCTCCATCATTGTCAGGAATCAACGGCTTTTGGCATACTTGTCACTGTGTCTGTAGAAAATCTGCAACAAACAAGGGCATCCCCTTCACCTGACTGGGATATACCTGCAAGTTTTGGGGACTGCTTGTGAATTTCCTATTTCCTTTTACTCTTTTCATGAATTAACATTAATATTCACATTCATTTGGAATATGGGGAATTTGTTGAATGGAGCCGGCTCAACAGACCCAGGCTGAATACCGTAACGACAACAAATGCTATATATATTTATCGACCCATCTGCACGAGCAGGATGTGAAACAAGATCAATTTCTTAAGCAGAGTTTTAACAGGTTTGAATTCAGACTTTTCTTTCTTCTAGACCAGTTGCGTAACCAAGGTTAAAGATTCCAGTCTGTCCTACTATTTACACATAGCTGGACAGAGAATAATTGATTCATACCTTTACCAAGAGTGTCAGCACTATGTGAAATGCAAATAGCCACATCCTGGATTTGAACTCGTCTTGTTGAGTCCATTTCCAATGAAGGGTAACCATTACACCAAGGGCCTCCACTATGCATATAACCATTACACCAAGGGCCTCCACTATGCATATAACCATTACAGCAAGGGCCTCCACTATGCATATAACCATTACAGCAAGGGCCTCCACTATGCATATAACCATTACACCAAGGGCCTCCACTATGCATATAACCATTACACCAAGGGCCTCCACTATTCATATAACCATTACACAAGGGCCTCCACTATTCATATAACCATTACACCAAGGGCCTCCACTATACATATAACCATTACACCAAGGGCCTCCACTATGCATATAACCATTACAGCAAGGGGCATATAACCATTACAGCAAGGGCCTCCACTATGCATATAACCATTACAGCAAGGGCCTCCACTATGCATATAACCATTACACCAAGGGCCTCCACTATGCATATAACCATTACACCAAGGGCCTCCACTATGCATATAACCATTACACCAAGGGCCTCCACTATGCATAGAAGTTAATATTCTTTTCTTTCCACTTTCATTTCAGGAATATTTAATGTAAAGTTGAATGATGTTTTAATCTAATTTTCCACACCAATGTTGAAGAACTCTGTCTGCCCTACTATTTACCCATAGCTGGAGGGAGATTAGTTGGATTCATACCTTTCCCAACAAATGCAATAATAGTGTATTATAAAACCAAGGAATATAATAGTGCAAAAAAAAATAATACAAAGTTACCTGTTTCATAGACTGCTCTGTAAGTACATTTTTATCACGAACAATAATAATTGTTTCATCAAAGGGAAATTCTTCAACCAGGCTCTCTTGTTTGTGTTCCCATTTTTTCACCCAGTATGACAGATCGTTTAAGTGCATCAGGGATTTGGGAATCCATTCTCGCTCCGTATTAGCCTTCACTTTAAGAACAACACCGGCCGTTATACAGGTCAATAGCAGTCCAACGGCAATAAACACGTATGGATAATTTCCAGTGGTGTAACCCAACCTATAAAACAAAAGACAATACAAAAACAATTATAAATAGACAATCAGAGTGAAAAATTGAACACTTACATTCAATTAAAAACATTAAAAGAATTTTAAATTATTATTTTAAGAGACATTATTATGGTCGGTTGTTTTGTTTTACAGTATATCAACCCTTTTCGGGTTATTTAATGCCAAATCAAGTCATTTTGATAAATAAAGGATTCAGGTTGCTTATAGTACTTGCTGTTGCTTAAGAGGTCATCCAATTAAGTATTGAACAGGCTCATTGATGCTTAACTTCAGTGATCTAGTTGATGCTTTCAATGTGACAACCATTTAATGCTGCATTAAGTCTTTTTGATAAAGAAAGGACTTAGGTTGCTTACAGTACTTGCTATTGCTTAAGAGGTCATCCAATAAAGTATTGAACAGACTTATCACTGTAACTTTTAGTGTGACTTGATTGTAATATGGATAAAGAGTTTCTGAAATATAAATTTTATTCTCAATGAAATTCGCTTTGTCATCATTATCATCATGAAGGCATGTAATGGTGATGAAGATATTAAATAGCAGGGAGCTCTAATTATATCATCATCATCATCATCATCAAGAGGTGCCCACAGCATGGATTCCTTTCTCTTTCTCTTGCCATCCATCCCTATCAGCCATTGCACTTGATAAGTCCTCTAGATGGCACCTAGTGTCTGCACAGAGCTGATGAATGCAAGTTTTCACTAGTCGGCCAACATTAGTGTGTCCACGTGTAGGAGTCCATAGGAGAACGTCACTTACGGGTTCATCCTTACTTCTCCAGTTGTGTCCAGCAGGTCTTGCTTGCCTTTCTTGGATGGTGTGTGAGATTTATTTAACTCTTTGCCAAGCAAATTTCCCACATGACTGTACCAAATTGTCTTGGTATCTTTTACATGTATGATGGGATATTTCAAAGTACATTATCTATTCACAGAACTCATTCTATTCAAATAAAGTCCTATTATTATTGTAACCAGAGTTTTTCTTCTCAATTATAATGAACTAACCATGTGACATGTGCAAGAGCTTGTGCCAGTGGATTACGGTAGGATCGTAAGGGTGGTAGAGCTGCTGTAAGTATTTTCATGTTATTGGGATGAGTCAGAAGTCTTGCAATATTTTTTTTTTGGTAATGTGGCACATAATTTGGCAGCTCCAAATGTTTTTGCAGAGATCATGCAGGTGACAAACCATACTGAGCTGTGAGATGCCGACCTTGCCTGATACACACACACCAGATTTGCTTCTATGGTAAGAAGCATGGCCACAGAATCCACATAAGTAGAAGAGCATAGTTAACACTGACAACAAATGTTTAATGTGGCTGGATACATATTTACTAACCCCTTTGCATGAGCAGGATACTACACAGGTTCAATTTCTTAAGGGGAGTTTAACAGGTTTTATTCTGCTGCATATAGAGAGGCACACATTATGGAAATAATCAAATCTGACAAATGAATTTATTTTTCCATTGCTTTCTACCTGTCATATTGATCAAAAGGATTAACAATTGTTTATCTAAGAAAAGAATGAATGGAAGTTGTATGATTATTATCTGAGTATCATAATATCTCTAAAATGCCCAGGCATAATTGAGGCCAATATATTTGTTAAGGCCTAGTAATCTATCTCTTCCTAGTTATAAGCCACTTGTAAAAATCATTTGAAAGCAAAAATCACATTATATTTTACCAAATATATATATATATATATATATATATATATATATTTAACAACCCATCTGCATAAGTTAGAAATTGAACTTATGCAGAGTGGAGTTTATCAGGTTTGAATTCAGAATTTTCCTTCTCCTAGACTGGTTACCTAACCATGGTTAAAGAGTCTAGTCTGTTCTACTATTTACTCATAGCTGGAGGGAGAGTAGTTGGATGCATACCTTTCCTAAGGGTATTAGCACTATGTGAAATGCAAATAGCCTTGTCCAGGATTTGAATTTGGGTCAATAAGTCCATTTCCTATAACTCTGACCAAGCACCTCCATGCATTTTACCATATATATGAGGGTAAAATCTCCAAAGCACTGGGGACATAAGGAAACTCTTCGTGGGGCTATTAACAACACTGTTGTGTTTGTTGTGTATGCACCTGCCCATGCCTCACCGCCATGCTGAGTATTGGCTTAGCAGTAATTTCTGATGAAGCTCCCAATTGATGCTTCTGACCCTAACCATTACACAATGTGCCTCCACTTAACAGTATAAAAACATCTATCTATTATATGCTCATTCAATTCCCCTGAAAATGAAAATCCTTTTCATGTTGTTATGGCTGTTATACTCAAAGTTAAATCTCGTTACGGTTCATAAACTGTTCATTGTAGTCAAAATATAGAACGGCATCTAGGTCATTTGAGATCCTATATGCTATGAATGCTCTCATTTTAAAAAATTCATTGTTCCCAAAAAACAACTTATAATCTATAGTGTATACTGACATATCATCAATGATGACCAATGAAGCTTGAAAGAACGAGATGGGATCAAGAAATATCAAGACTGAATTTTTATAGTCTTAAAATTTAAATGAAGATGTATGCACAACTGCATAACTCACATAAAGTCATGCTGTTTAAATATATATCTGTTTTGATCTCTCTGGTGATCGTAAAGTATATACACAGATGTATGTATTTAAAACAGTTAAAACACCACTCCTTAAATGGCAGCTAGCAATGGCCTAGAGGGTAACGGATCAGACAGGTGTAAAGTCAGTTGGGGTTTGCTTCTGGTCAGTTAGTTGTTGTGTCTAGCCACACTGAAGAGACATGAAACACCGAAACACAGTGTCTGTGGATGACTTATATTATATCACAGACACCATGATTCATACCTTTCCCAAGGGTATTAGCACTATATGAAATGCAAACACCGCGTTTATCTATATATATATATATATATATATATACCAACCCCTTCGCATGGGCAGATATGGCACAAGGTCAATTTCTTAAGTGGAGTTTTCAGGTTTTAATTCAGTTTACCTGTTATATATGTTAGTAAGTTAAAGCGACAATTATTGCAAGCTGTAGTTGTATCACTGCTACTGTATGGCTGCACCACTTAGAATTTAATAAAGTACCTAGAGAATAAGCTAGAGGAGAGTTGCACAAGAATGCTGCGTCCAGTATAGAACAAATCATGGAAGCAACACCCCACAAGAAAGCAAATATACAGCCACTTTCCCCCTATCACACAAACTGTTCAAGTAAGACGAACGAGACATACTGGACACTGTTGGAGAAGCAAGGAATAACTCATAAGTGATGTTTTCCTGTGGACACCTACACATGGGCATGGCAGTGTGGGCTGTCTAGTGAGGACCTTCATCAATCAGCTCTGTTTGGATTCCGGATTCTGTGCAAAGGACCTCCCATGAGCGATGACTCACAGGGAGGGTTGGCGAAAGATTGTCATGGATATCCATGCCTCCAATGTGACCTGATGCTGCTGCTGATATATATATATATATATGTTATTTGTGTAAAATAGGTGAATGAAGAATGAAATATTTCAAGGTAATAAGAAAATCTTAACAATCATGAAATATTCTCAATGTATGATATACAGTGTGTGATGGGTAAATTGAAAAGGCCATTTACTTTATATATATATATATATTATTAAATGGGAAATGCTAAAGAGATCAAATATTTGCCGAAGTGATTCATGTTTCTTGTGTTTAGAAGAAAAGTTAGAGATAATTAGATTCCCGAATAAGAAAGAATTATTGATTAAAAAGGATGAATTCCTGGGGAAATGCAGACATAGATTGCATAATGCATTAATGTATTATTAAGATTAATATAGATATAATATAATGCATGCACTAATTATTAAAAAAACAACAAAAAAAAACTAGCTTAATAGATTTATCAGAAGACTTGAATTTCAGAATTACAAACAAGTAAGATGTAAACAAAATGAATAATAAAAAAAGAGGATAGGTGTTGGCAAGGCGAATAGATAGAATCACAAATTACTTTTACTGGTGAACATATGGTAAACTAATCATTAATTTAAAAGGAAAAAACTTTAGTTTTAGAGACAAAAGTTTTTTTTTAGGAGACATAGATAAAAATAATCTTGAACCAGGCGAGTATATATAATATTAGTTACCTAAATTTCTTTAGTTCTCCTAAAGAAGGTGTACCTTGTACACTGAAACTGTGGTAGAGAGAAAAACTTTTCTACAACTATTAATGCTCTATATTTTATGAGATATATTGAGCCCTTTTGGATTAACTACTTATGCTACTGCAATGAAAACGTAGTAGTAACTGTTTGATGATATATATATATATATATATATATATATATATATATAAAATGAAGGACAGCAAATAAGAAAAATGTATTTATAGAAAGAGTGCTCAATGCAGAGCCAGTTTAAAACCTAGAATATAAAATTACGGATACTAAATTTACTTTACTCAAGTTTCAAATGTATAACACAATCCTCAGACGGGAGAATAGTAAAAAGTAGTTAATCAAACATTTGTATAGCATGATGTGTGCTCATGTGTTTAGATCTTGTTATGAGAGACGTTTACTCAGAAACATGTGCTTAGGTATTACTGCATGTGACATTCAGATGTGATAGAAAAAATAAATAAACAAATAAGAATCTTAAAAAAGATAAAAAGAATTAATAATAATATATATATATATATATATATATATATAATTGAAATTAATAATAGTAGATCATTTTTTTCTTTTTTCTTTTGTAGTAAAAAAAAAAAAAACAGGTATAAAATATAGGATTAGTTAGGGTCAGGTGGTAGATGACACAAGAGGAATTTGTTGATATGTTTACACTTAGAAACTAATTCACTTCTTTTATTCAGGAAATTTTTATCAGTATTGTGTAGAATACATCATTTTTCTTATGCATTTCTTCTAGATGCACCTACAGTTAAATTGATCTCCTTTATAAGCTTGGAATTTTTTCACCATATCCCATTTTATTGTGGGGGTTTTGTCCATTACATCTTTTATATGCCATACATGTTTTGAAATATATATTTAATAATCCCTCCACACGAGTCAATTTTTTAAGCAGAGTTTAACAGTTCAGAGTTTTCTCTCCTAGACTGGTTGTCTAACCAAGGTTTAAGAGCCCAGCCTACCCTAATATTTACCCATAGCTGGAGGGAGAGCTATGCATACCTTTCCCACTGGTATTAGTGCAATGAGAAATGCAAACAGCTTTGTTTAGGATTTGAACTTGGGTCAACAAGTCCATTTCCTACAATTTTAACCATTAAACCACTATTAATTATTATATATATATATATATATATATATATATGGTGACATTATGGCTCCATTCATCTTCCCTTATGGCCCCAAATTCAACATGAAGGTCAACATCAAGTACCTGAAGGACGTAGTGCTGCTTTGGATTGAAAGGATGGCTGCTAGAAGATCTTAAGTCTACCAACAGGACTCTGGCAATGCCACACAAGCAGGAGAACTCAGGGCTCGATGTGAGAAAATTTTGTGACCACATTACTCCTAACACCTGCTCACCTAACTCCCCAGATTGTAATCTCCTTGATTATTATGTGTGAGGCACGGTTGAACGAGACACCATGTATCACCAAATATGGACAGAAGGCATGGAAAACAACAGTATTTACCAATTTAAACAAGGAGACTGTCAGAAAGACTTGCAGGAGATTCTGAAGTTGACTGTAGGCAGTAGTTCAAGCCAATGCCGATTTCTTAGAGTGGATTTAATTTATAGTATTACAAGATATTTTCATATAATTTTAATGAATATATCTGATAAAATGAGAAAGTAAGATGTCAGTGTTATTTTGATTTGGGCGTTATTTAGACGACAATTTACCCATCGCACCCTGTATTGTACATGTTCGGATTTCAAAGAAGAAATTAAATAGACCTTAGGACATAAAAGTAACTTAACCCAAATTCTTAACTAGACTATATTTATATGAGACAGACAGCAGAATACACTGTGAAGGGTGGAAGGCATATAAAAATATAATATTTCAAAGCACTTTAAATCTGTTACTATTTTCTGATCTACACATGCACACAAAAAAAATTAAAATTAGGACATGGATATATAACTGAATAATGTAACCATTGCAGTATTTTTTTACAGGTCATTTGTCATCGAAGTGAAAACACCTCTTTTTATGATAGTTGTTTGTTATTGATTCAGTAAGCTGTCTTAGCGGGTAGCCTTCTTAGTGACCTATATATAAGTTACATAATCGAAAATTTTCATTCGCCCAGGAATCATATCATTAGAAAAATCAGAAATATATCATTTTTATAAGATGATATAAACTATCAATAGACACTTTATATCATGTTGAAAAATAACTTATTTCTGTTTGTTTTTGTTATATTTTAATAAAATAAAAAATAAAAAAATAAGTAAACTTGTCATTGAAAAAAAAAACGAATGTGTTTTTTTTTATCTGTTTTTATTAAAGTTTAAGCAAATAAAAAAAAAAAAACGATCAGTTTTCCGATATGAGGAATTTGATAAAAAATAGAGTAAACAACTATAATGAATAAATGTTTGAAAAAAAATATTTATCCCACCCGTTCACCATGGGCAGTTCTGACACAAAATATGGGGCACCGATAGTAATGTATCTGTGAGACTAGCTTGCTAACCATAACACCACAACGTGACGGTAGAAATAAACATTAGAATTAGTGATGCTACTACCACAAATGAATTAAAGTAACTTATAAATTTAAAACGTTAATGAATCAATAAAATAAATAGATAAATACATATACATATATCATGTTTTAACATTTGGTTTAACAGTTGGTTTAGCTCAGTTGGTAGAGCATCCACCTAGGAACCCAAGGTTCCTGGTTCAATACTAGCCCTCGCCATCTCAGCAGTAAAGTAAGGAGCTAATGGTAGGTGTGGCGCTCCATCTCAGATGCAAAAACAATCTCCTTGGTCTAGGACTCATGAAAAGAGGATAGATTCCTTGCTGCCTGACTGATACTGACTTTAGGCCACTCCAACGATTTTATGCAGAATATAGATACCAAAATAATGTTATATAAATTACGTAATGGCTATAAAGGGATGCTCCACATTCCCCAAAGCTCCAGAATTGGAACTTCACCATTAGATGCAACTTAATGTCATACCCATGACACTAAGACTCACAGCCACCAACTTCTAGCATATATATGATAAAAAGGATTGTGAGTTTGCCATAAGGGCAATAGAGTTGAGACAATCATATAGGTGCTAGGGCTTGATGCAATTAGCTGATTGATTGCAGGGGGGGGCTCCGACCACCCGTCTAGCCTGAATAAGGGCCAGAGTGGAGTGTTGTATGTCATAGACTGCTCAGCCACCAGGATTCCGTCTTTAAATATCACCACCCCTGGCCCACAGGTGGTCCCATTGTAGGGTTTTTACCTCTTGCAGAGGTGCAGTCGATGTATTCTTCTGTCCCAACCGAAAATGTGTTTTTTTTTGTACAAATGTCAAGTATGAACATAGAATCATATACCGCTACCGCATATACTCAAGTATCATCCTATACTAACCGAACTATTGTTGACTTTTGCAGTTGGAAATTGTAGGCATACCAATTGGCCTAGGCCTAGACTTGGCCAACTATTGGATCAAGTAACCAATAAGCACCCCAAATCATCAACTTAATGAAAGGTTCATATTTTAACTCATCACCGGTAACTTACACTTCCAAATTTTTGTAAACAAATGATTGTAATCAGAAGTTTATGGAGATATCAAACTCACAATAAATTAAATAAATAGATGGTTGGTACACATAATCAAATTAAAATGCAATAGCAAAATCTTTTTTTAAATAAATACTTTTTAATCAGAAATTTATGAATATTTTTCAACACTTACGATGATTTAAAAAAAGACGAAAGACATTTTTATACTAATATAGTTTTTACTTAATCAGAAGAGAAATGCAATTATGTTTATTTAAATAAAAATACAGTTTTTATTTACAAAATATTTTTATGTTTATTTAAATAAAAGGATGTCGTTCAGAAATAGTATCTCACAATTTGTAAAATTTGTCTTTGTCAGATGCAATATAAATTCAAAAAATCATCTGTTTATTTTCAAATATTTGAAAGTCGAAGTTACCGGTGATGAGTTTAAATATGAACCTTTCATTAAGTTGATGATTTGGGGTGCTTATTGGTTACTTGGTCCCAACTATTTACGCATGCAAAATTTGTATGGTGTGACTCTAATATTCGGCAAAAAGGTTAGGCCTCAGAAAGTCGCATAATACACGAGTATATACAGTAATCACATTTTTATTGACCAAAATCCTAAGTTATGAAAACAAGATTTTTCTTAACTCAATAGGAGACGTTCACAAAATTGCCATATTTATATTCTATATCCCAGTATGCAAAAAGTATGTGGAGTGGCTTATTGTCGGTATCAACCAAACAGCAAAGGAGTCTATCCCATTTTCGCTTGCGCAAGACTAGGAAGATTGTTTTTGTTGAGGTGGAGCGTCACCCCTACCGTCAGCTCCCAGATGCTTTAGAGCACAGATCAGATTACCCAAACTGTGCTACTCATGCGCTGAGTTGCTGGGGACTAGTATTGAACCTGGAACCATGCGATTCCAAGGCAGATGCTCTACAGACTGACCTAAAACGGACCTATAATATCCCATAAAATACAATATAACTTTTTATATATAATAAATGTTTTAACCAATCTTAAATTATGTTTACATTATTTTCGAAAAGACCCCCACCCCACCAAACCACCCATACTAATTATTGGTAAAACATGCTAATAGAAGGTTAAACATGTTTCCCTTGAATACTTTTGGCATACGAAGTTAAATTAATTTGTGTTCGTCTACAGGAAGTTAACACTTCCAAGGTTAAAAGTCGTCTGGGGAAAGTTTGTTTGTGCGCATGAGGCTCGACGCACCTTTTCCGGATGATCTTTGAAAAGTAATGGTATTATTTAACCAACCAGAATGATTGCCGCTAAAACTAAAAGACTTTGATTTGGATCCATTTTTGGCCATGTCATGACTATAAATAAAGCTAAAATCTACTTATCAATCACTTCACTGCCAGAGTCACTAGAGTTCACATTGTCCAAATAGCTAATACACTAGCTCACCCACATATGAAGCCTTCCTCTTCTGCACCGACCAAAACTCACTTTGTATGCTGACAACATGGAGCCAACTTTCAACCATAGATCTCTGATCTTCTCTCCAAGATAAATTACAAACAAAAAATTATAAACAAACACATATACGCGGACATTTTAATCCACACAAGGACACATGCAAGAAATTTACCATTCTCTCGCAAAAAAAAAAAAAACCCACTTTATTTTCTTGTTTTCTCGGACATAAATTATTGTTATTTTGTTGATATTCATCCTTCTTTTCATTTCTCTTTTACTGCATATTTCTTTAATATTCACTTAGAAACAATTTAAATCTAACTAATAGTACACGCGACACCCTTAAAAAGTACCATTGTTTTTCTCTTTGGAAGATAGATATCTTTATACAAGTGTGAATATGAATACTTTTCTGGCATATCAACAACTATATGCATCATGTAATAGGACCTGACTCCAAATGGCATCTACAACCAAGAATTTTCAACAAATGTTGATTTTTTTTTTTCGGTTCTAAGAAAACTACAAGACAGAGTAGACTATTCTTGTCAACATCTCAAGTTACAAATTCATCACAATTTCTTAGACACTAAATAAAAGAAAATGTAAAAGAAAGGAAGTTATTCTTATCATCATGAAATTATAAAACATGGATTGGTTGGTTGGTTGGTTGGATTTTACGGCATGTCAAATCTTTGGGTTATTTTATACCGAAGACAGTTTGGTTTTATTCATTTTTGTTGGGTATTAAATTTTCATTTTTAAACACTTTTTCAACACTTTTTTAAACTCATTTTTTAAATCTATGTAACCCATAGGTGGAATCTTAACAGGTGCTACATCTCAGGGTCAGCGAAGACCTGGGAGTAATGGCAATGAAGGAGTAGTGTTACATCTCTATTTTTATGGAGTTTACATTCTTTCCTTGGGGCCAGGAGCATGCTGATGTTGTGATCCGGGGTGAGGTGAGCAAGAGCTTGGCGCCCCCTCCACTAGCCAATAAATACCGATTCAGATTTTTCAAAGCTTCACTCACTATCAAATTCTACACATTCATAGTTCAGGAGCATAGTGACAAAAGTTAGGCAATATATTTCAGTGTTATAGCAAGACAAACGCTTTTGGATTAGGACAATTTTGCACCCCACTGAAGTTGCGCACTGGGGCAGCTGCCCCCCTCTTTGTTCTGCCACTGAGTGGGGCTTCCCTTATTATCTCATGCCTTAGTGTTATTGGTGTTCCTCTTACTACCACTTTAGGGCGTATTCTCAGGTTTCTATTAGCCAGGACTTTCTTTTTTGGTTTCTTGTTTTGTTTCTCTATTTTCTTATTGGGTTTTTATTATTGCCATCACTCATTGCTGTCACTTAGGAGTTTCCCCAAATATCTCAAAACCAAATTCCTTTTTCAAAATCTGTCGATAAGCAAAAATCAATGTTATTATTCTGAATTCTAGACAATTTTACTTATTGAGCGAGTTAGGAAAATGGCCTATGGTTTTTAGTTATATATCATTAATGACAAGAGGCATGATTATCATTGTAGGAAATGGGGAGACGGGGATAAATCCTGGACGTGGCTGTTTGCATTTTCCATAGTGCTAATAAGTGTGTCATCGTCGGGGTGGCCTAATGTTAGTATGAGCAATATAACGAGGGAGTCTATCCCCTTTTCACTAACGTTAGACCAAGGAGATTATTTTAGCATCTGAGGTGGAGCGCCACACCTACCATTAGCTCCCCACTTTACTGCACAGATCCCTAAGTTACTCATATGCTGAGTTGGTGAGGGCCAGTATTGAACCAGGAACCTTGTGATTCCTAGTCAGATGCCCTACCAACTGAGCTACGAATCCAACTGTTCTCCTTCCAGCTATGGATAAATATTAGGGCAGACTGAGCTTTTTAACCTTGGTATGGTAACCAGTCTAGGAGAAGGAAAACTGAATTCAAACCCTAAGGGCTCTCTTCTCTTTAATCAAAACTACTTTAAGAGTTCCCCTCCTCCTCTGAAATTTTTATCATTAATTATCATTATTCTCAAAAGTAAAGTCGACGGAGTGGCCTATTGTCGGTATCAGCAGAACACTGAGGGAGTCTATCTCCTTTTCGCTAGTACTAGACCAGGGAGATTGTTAGTTTTTTCTTTGCGCCTGAGGTGAACTTTACCGCACAGTTCCAAGCTGTGCTACCCATGTGCTGAATATGCAAGGGCCGGTATCGTACCTGGAATCTTGTGGCTCCTAGGTGTATGCTCTACCATTATCTGTCATCAATGACAAGAGGTAAACCAGCTAAAACATCTGAATAATACATTCCACCAAAATACCCTTTTTGTTTCAAACAATAATTTGTTTACTTTTATCATTTGCTTGTGTGGTCTCAAAGGAGGGTCACCCCAGGCAGCATCCGTGTTGGATTATTTTGGTATAGTTATTTACTAAGCTTAGCTTAGATGTGGCACAAGGCTAAAAGTATGGAGCACCCAGTGAGAATCGAACTTACTATCTATTGCACCACATAATTATTTTGGTATAAGATGTAAA
Organism: Doryteuthis pealeii; assembly: GCA_023376005.1. Lineage (NCBI taxonomy): Eukaryota > Metazoa > Mollusca > Cephalopoda > Myopsida > Loliginidae > Doryteuthis > Doryteuthis pealeii. The sequence goes on from CM042142.1 coordinate 38,214,507, forward strand.
ATCGTCACTTCTATATATAGACTTTACCTGTAGTGGGAAAAGCAGGAGGAGCGAGCAACTTCCGGTAGAAATTGGCCAATGGGATTGCAGGACAAAAAAAGCATTTAAGATCGTTCACAGTCTTGATATCAGTCACTGGACTATTAATGCCAATGAAGTTCAGTTGACTCTTCTTAACAACAACAACAAAGACGACTACAATGGCTTCAATGAATTTAACAACCTATCCCTTCATTTAAATGGGTAGGGTCAGATTTAATGCCCAGTGGGTGCTCTTCCAATATGTGATCTACCGAATGGTTTCTAATCCAATATGTGATCTACCGAGTTGTTTACATTCCAATATGTAATCTAGCCATTAACTATCCATTATTTTCCCATTAAACTAACCCTAAACCCTAACCCTAGGTTTGTGATCTACTATTGATGACGTGATCTACTAGGGAAAAAAAAGACAGGGTTAGGGTTAGGGTTAGTTTAATGGAAAAGTAATGGGTAGTTAATGGGTAGATCACATATTGGAATGTAAACAACTCAGTAGATCACATGTTGGATTAGAAACCATTCAGTAGATCACATATTGGAAGAGCATCGCCCAGTGTCTCAGGCATCCCAAAAAAACAATGCCGACAGGGTCATGTACTTTTTGCACTGGCCATCGCATGACCTTTGGTTGGTTTGTGTGTGGCCTACCACATTAAAAACATCTTGCATTAATCTGGCCTGGTGGGAGGTCAGGGAAATAACTACTCTTATCATTCATTTACAGTTTACATTTCAGATTAGGAATGCATTTCTATTAACTTCCTCTGTAGGTCAATCTTGATAAGTTGTTGTGTTGACTCTAATCAGGTTATTGTTGTTTATCAAATCCTATTTCTTTTCAGGAGAAATTTGAGTTGATGTCAACATCCCATTGTGGTGCAGTGGTTAGCAAGCCAGTTTCACAGATCCATTATTACTAGTAAGTTCAATCCTCATTGGATGCCACCTTAAATATAATTTTTTTTAAATTCCACATAATAAAAAAGAGCTTGTGTTAATCCTGTCTGGTGGGAGGTCAGGAAAATAAGTTTTTTTTTATCAACTCTAAAAATAAAAATATGGTATCTAATCAAGCCATAACCATTTGCACGCTGACTCTATAGACATTTCAAAAAGTTAATGCAGATTATACAAGAGAGATTTTTTTTTTTCTAGAATTTCATAGCCAAAAGTTAGGGGTGTGTATTATACACAAATTTGGGTTATACACAACTAATTACAACAGTGTCCTGGGTATGATGTTAAACTGCATCTAGTGGTGAGGTTCCAAACCTGGAGCTGTGGAGAGTATAGAGTACTCCTTGATCACCATTACTCCTTGGTCCATTCTGACCCGAGTGGTAATACCTGTTACAATCCCACATCTATATGTTAAATAGATCAAAAATGAGTTAAAAAATTGTGTTAAAAAAATTATTTAAATTTAAAAAAAAACATACCCATCAAGAATGAATAAAACAAACGTCTTCAGCATAAAGGTTGACATGCCGTAAAACCCAATCAACCTAATTACGGCAGTTTTTATGAACAAGACATGCTGGACATTGCTGGAGAATCAAGGACGAACTCATGAGTAACATTCTCCTGTGGACACCTACACATGGATACACCAGTATAGGCAGACCAGCAAAAACTACATCAAAAACATTTTTGAAACAAAAGTAATGGCTAAACAACGCCAAATCCTTTCTCATTGATTTTCTTTAACATCTATTTTATTACATTTTCATATTAGGTTATATTCAGCTGTCAAAAAAATACCTTGACAAAGGGTGAAGGTCACCCGGAATATTTGAAAAATAAAGAGAACCAAGGACAAAACAACAGTTATATATTAGAACTATTTTTTGTTCACTTTTTATATTTTCTATGCTTCCTGATATCACAGAAAATGTTCACAAGAACAAAATTGATACACAACTAAATTAATTTGTAAAGAAGCATATGGACTCAACATCAACCAACATCATATATATATATATATATATATACACACACACACACACACACAGATACTGATAGGTACGTGTCCTGCATCACTGATGCATACAAATTTAAAAGGTTACATAAAAATAGTATCCATGCTCCCAATGTTTTTTTTTCTTCCCTGACATTTCTAGTTAACTGTAAATACATTTCAATATTTTCTTGGAAATGAATTACCCTGTATAGAGTACAAGATAGGGGTCAGATGGCTTTAGTTGCTCATAAATAAAAACCCTACAATTTATTTAGAAGCTTTATTTGGGTCTCATCAAATTTCCCCAGGGCCTCATTCAAATCCAATGCATGGGTCCCAGGACGCACTAAATTAAAAAGCTATCACCATCACTGTATATATGTATGAGAAAAATGTTTGCAAAACAATGAAGTGACATCTTATAGAATAAAGTAGACAAAGTTATGTGTTATGATCAGTTGGGTTATTGACCTTAATATGGCTTGTCATTAGTTTTTAATCAAATAAAAACTTGTGATCATTTTTGTTTTCTTTGGATTAGAAAGTCAGAGGATTGTGTGTATAGAAATAGTTCACTACAAAAACATGCAAAAGGCTAAGTATTATTTTTTATAGCATACATTAAATCATAAACATCTAAGTTGGCACCTATCAGTTTCTCCTCCTTCATTCAACTACTTCAGTACTAAAAGACTAAGGACCAAAAGATTTCAAATTAACTTCCTATTCTATAATATTTCTGACTATACATTTAACTGAAAGAAAACAAATGAAAACCAGTGAAAAAAATGAGTTAGTTATTAGAACGGAACTTCTAATAATTAATATATATTATAATCAATATACTATATACAATATAATAATATAATATGATAATATAACATAATATAATAATCTTATAAAATATATAATATATTATATATATATATTAAGACTGGTGTTCTTTAATTTTCCGTTTGTTATCATTGTGCAACACACTCTGGTTAAAAATGAGACTGTCCAAATAGTCCAAAATCAAATGCAAAAATGTATATCCTGATTATCTGGTGTCGTTTATCCACTGAATTCTTAATTCTCATGAGTGTTACCACCTCAGTTAAATAATGGACCATTGCGTTTTTATTATAAAGAAAGAAAGGGCATGTTTCACAAAAAAATATAAGAAAGAGATTAGGAGAAAGATAGAGAGTGCAGGGGGGGGGGAACGCAAAAACAATAATGCTAATCTGTTTCAATCGATGATGAAAAGAAGGAAAGAAAGAAAAAAAGAGTGAGAGAGAGGGAGTTAACTAAAGATTATTATACTTCTTAGATATTGAAGTATTTTGCAATAGCTTTTTTGTAATAGTTAAACTATCATACAGTTTGGTTTAATGCTTTTTGTGTTGAAAAACTAAATAACTGCACAGACTTCATGCTTGGTGGTAGCATCAATTGGGAGCTTCATCAGAAATTACTGCTAAGCCAATACTCAGCATGGCAGTGAGGCATGGGCAGGTGCATGCACAACAAACACAACAGTGTTGTTAATAGCCCCACGAAGAGTTTCCCTATGTCCCCAGTGCTTTGGAGATTTTACTTTGACACCACCCTCATATATATGGTAAAATGTATAGAGGTGAGTGGTCAGAGTTGTAGGAAATGTTGACCTAAGTTCAAATCCTGGATGAGGCTGTTGACAGTGCTAATACCCTTAGGAAAGGTATGCATCCAACTAATCTCCTTCCAGCTATGGGTAAATAGTAGAGCAGACTAGACTCTTTAACCATGGCTAGGTAACTATAGGAGAAGGAAAACTCTGAATTTAAACCTGATAAACTCCACTTAAGAAATTGAACTTATGCAGAGGGGTGGGTAGATATTATATATATTGAAAAATGTAATGTGATTTTTGCTATCAAATGATTTTTACAATTGGCTTATAACTAGGAAGAGATAGATTACTAGGCCTTAACAAATATATTGGCCTCAATTATGCCTGGGCATTTTAGAGATATTATGATACTCAGATAATAATCATACAACTTCCATTCATTCTCTTCTTAGATAAACAATTGTTAATCCTTTTGATCAATATGACAGGTAGAAAGCAATGGAAAAATAAATTCATTTGTCAGATTTGATTATTTCCATAATGTGTGCCTCTCTATATGCAGAATCAGTTTGTAACTTTCCTTGATCATTGAACTTGAAATAATAAATCATTATGATAAAGTTCAATGTCAGTACTATAATTATATTATTAATACTCTTGTTCCTTAATCTTCCGACCATTATCATCTTGCAACACCATCTGGTTAAAAATGAGGCCGTCCAAATGATCCAAGATTATATGCAATCCTTATTAGCTGATGTTGCTTAATCGCCAAATTCTTATTTCTTATGAGTGTTGTCACCCCAGCTAAATAATGAACCATTCCATTAATTATTATAAAAAAAAGAAAGGAAAGAAAAGGGATATGCTAGAAAAAATAATAAGAAAGAAAGAAAGTAGGGGAAAGATAGACAGAAGGGGTGATCAAACATAAAGAAAAGATGAAAAGAAAGAAAGAAAAAATAAGAATGAGAGAGAAAGAGAGAGAGAGTTAAATCAAGATTATAATACTTTTTACATATTGAACTATTTACCAATAGCTCTTAAGTAAACATATCAAATGTTGTAATAATTAAATTATACTTTAGTATATGCCAGGTCCTGCTAGTAATTATATTATGATACTAAAATGTAACCTTCACCCACAAAGAGCTACCTGTTTACCTTATCATCTGAACATAGTTACCTCCACCCAGTCCAATACCCGCAATCTAATTAAAGCACCTGAATCTGTTTTCTTTGATGAGGAAATAAGTGCAGGTGACCAAGTAGCTTAATTTGATATTTGGTTTTGCAGTGAAGTTTACTGCAAGATTGTTTAATATATTTTCATTTAAATTGCGTATAATGATGGTAATTTCATTGGCAATACTTTTTATACTTGCAAAATTAGAAACTTAAGTGATACATCATGTTCCTGCTGAATACTCAGATCCAATAATTATCTAAGTTTTCACAAGATTTCTTTAACCTGTTGTTCAGTGTAGGATTCTGAAAATTCTCACGTAAATTTTTTCTGTATATAGTACCACAAGTTTTTATTTTATTTATAAATCCAAATATGTTTGATTCTATAAGAATTTGCAAGGTGCAAACACCTGTATTCTTATAAAGCATTAGGCTCTCCAAAAGAGGGTAACCTAAAACAGAATACTTGGTAGAGAAAAAGACAAGTCAGTTCATACAATATAATGTTTAATTATACAACATACAAAGAGGGAACCAAGTGCCCATCCCAAACAACAAAAAGAGTCACAAGGTGTTTGAGGAAAGGTTTAAACAGTCTGCCTTACTATTTACCCACAGCTGGAGGGAGAGCAGATGAAATCATGCCTTTCTCAAGGATCATAGGATAAAGTTAAATGCAGCTTCATACAGGATTTGAACTCAGATTGCTGATTCCATTTCAATTAATTTCCAATAAATATACCTCCATCAAAAATTACATAAAGAAATATGAAATACATTTCAATATACATTAAAATGAAATATGAAACTCATATTTTGGTTTAGTATGTTGGATTTTACGGCATGTCAACCCTTGTTGGATTATTTTATGCTGAAGACATTTTGTTCTATTCATGCTTGATGGGTATTCAAAAATTTTCTCTGACCGCTTGTCTAGCCTAAGTAAGGGCTAAAGTGGAGTGTTGCATGTCATGGACTGCTCAGCCCACAGGGTTCCATCCTTAAGCATTATGGATTGCCACTCATGGCCAACAGGTGGCCACATTGTAAAGTCTTTACTCTTATTAGAATGATTTAACATAATCTTAAAATATATTTTCTCCAGATATAGGTGTGATCCGATGTAAGATAACTATGAAAATTTATTATGACATGTGTAGGACACCCAGTGAGAATCAAACTCACTACAATGAGTTAACTTGTTTTTATTCTTTTAAATGGTGTATTCAAGGGAAGTAACTCAATATTTATTTCTCTTGAAACTTTTGAGTATTACAGACAAAAAAGAACCATACAGATACACATTAAATTGAATAGTAAATTTACAGACATGTCCAAACACATCTTTTAAAGACACTGGTTATTGAAGTAGTTAGGTTAATGGTTTAAGCATACATCAATATACTAGAAAGTGTTTCATACCATCAATACAAAAAAATCCATTCATGTTAAATTTCTGAACAATACCCTAAAGAGTTACATAACAGGGAAAGTACTTTTTTGATAAACAATCAATGGACAGGGCGTCCCCTATGTAACTTGAAAAGCTTGAGGTTATTACGTGGAAAAATAACAAGAAATTTCAATATAACTACTCATAAAAATGTTACATCCTCTTCTCAACTAACAGTTAATTTCAGTTTCAATCTTTACAGAATTAAAAGAATCTCATTTGGCCTAAATAGAATTTACTAACAGATGTGGTAAACTCAAGAATTCAATACTGATCAATATCATACATTAATATAAGCGTTTTATTTTTTTAAATATCCTTTTCTATTCATGGTGTGTAGTGTAAGGGTTTCTGTCGTAGGAAGTGGACACAGCAAGACAAGTTCAAATCCTGGGTGTGGCTGTTTGCATTTGACATAGTACTGATACTCTTGGGAAAAATAATAATCCAACTATTCTCCCTCCAGCTATGGGTAAATAGTAGCGTGGACTGGGCTCTTTAAACCTTGGTATGGTAACAGGTCTAGGAGAAGGAAAACTGAATTCAAACCAAAGGGGCTGTTCTTGATAATCAAAACTACTCCCTTCCTCCTAAATAGTATAATAGTAGTAAGTAAAGTAGTAAAGTCGTAGGGTTGGCATAAAGTCAAAACAGTCAATCAGCGAGGGAGTCTATCCCCTTTTCACTAGTGCTAGACAAAGGAAATTGTTTTTATGTCTGAGGTTGAGCACCACACCTACCATCAGCTCCTTACTTTACCGCACAGATCCCTGTGCTACTCATATGCTGAGTTGGCGAGGGCCAGTATTGAACTAAGATACTTGCGGTTTCTAGCCCAAATATGAAAGAGGAATATTACTACAATGATACAATTGAACTTGGATCTGTGAAGACTTTACTTTTACAATTAAATTTCATATTTGGTTGGTTGGTTGGTTGGTTGGATTTTGCGACATGTCAACCCTTGTTGCATTATTTTATGCTAAAGACATTTTGTTTAATTTATTCTTGATGTGCATTGAAAATTAATTTTTTTAAACTCAATTCTAAAAAAAAAAAAAAAAAAACATTTAAAAAAAGATCATTTTTCCTATTTAATCCATAGATGCGACCTTAACAGGTACTACCACTCTGGGTCAAGGTCGACCTGGGACTAATAGAGATGAAGTGGTACTCACACTCCCCAAAGTTCCAGAACTGGAATTTCACCAGGAGACACAGTTTAATGTCATACCCAGGACACATTAGATTTCATAGTTTTCAAACAAAAACTTTAAATGATAAAATACAAGAGAGATAAAACCTCTGGATTTACACTGATTTCTATCCATATTTATTGTGTAATTATTTATGTTATTAAGGGAATTAATTGTTTACTGATGTGAACAGAAACCTTTTTTTTTTTTCAGTGACCTATCCACTTGACCCATCATTTTTTCAGTCCCATTGTGTCTACATACATAAAACTGTCTTTTTTCCATGTCCCATAAGCAAGGTAAACTCATTTTTTAAAAGAAAACAACGACTTGATAAAGAAGCAGTTGCAGTTCAAATATAAAAATAAAAAAATGAAAACAAAAAAAAAAAAAAAAAAAAGAAAAGAAAATTGACAATATGTCTGCCATGCAAACTGAAATATGGCACTTTGCCAAAACAGGAAGTCGTCCTTTTCAAAAATTTCAATTATTGCCATGACAACGCATACCATATTAAACTGTATATTTATAAAAAACATCATATGTCAAATTTAGGAATTTAAAATTTGAAAATGTTCTAAAATTCATTTATTTTTCATAAGTATCTGACAATCTTGAAACATAAAAATTATAATGTATGTAACTTGAGATGAATTAAGTCAAGTAGTGTTAGATATATTTTTTTAATAAGAATTAAAATCTTAATCATACTCACTTACAGGCTGCCATTTGGTGACCATTAAGCTCAATGTCAAGTCACACATCAAATATATAAAGAGATGTACTCTATGATTAGCAGTTAATAGTTATCCCCCTTTTGAGAAATAATTATTGACTAGCAGGACCTGTGGATATACCACAGTATCATATTTTAATTATTACAATGCATATGTTTACTTATGAGCTATTGCAAATTAGTTCAATATGTAAGAATTATAAATTTAACTCTGTCTCACATTTTTCCTTCTTTTCATCATGTTCAATTAAAACAGATTAGCATTATTGCTTCCGCACGCACCCCCTCTTTCTATCTCCCCCCTCTCTCTATCTTTCCCCTACTCTCTTTCTTTCTTTTTTTCTTATATTTTTTCTGTGTAGTATGTCATTTTTCTTATTTTTCTTTTTTTATAATAACAATGGAAATGTCCATTATTAACTGAGGTGACAACACTCATAAGAAATAGAATTCGACAATAAAGTGACACCAGATAATCAGGATTTATATTTTTGCTTTTTTATCTTTGACAATTTGGACAGTTTTATTTTTAACCAAAGGGTATTGCAAAATGATAATGGTTGGTAGATTAAGGAACAAGCATATTAATATATAGATATGAGCATAAATGACCCACCCATCCCCGTCCATTAAATAACTATTGAGTTGCAAAATGGATTGAAAATTGCTTTAGACTCTAAATTAAAGAATCTTAGTGCTACTGTCTTGAAAAAACTCCTGAAAGCAACACTACACAAGAAAGAAGATGTATGACCACTTACCTCCTATCACACAAAACATCCAAGTGAAATGAATAAGACATGTTGGACACTACAGGAAAGCAATGACAAACTCTTAAGTGACATTCTCCTGTGGACATTTACACATGGACACACCAGTGTAAGCCAGCAAGCAAAAACCTACATCAATCAACTCTGTATTGATACTGGATGCTGTGTGGATGACCTGCCAAGAGCAATTCCCGATAGGGATGGGTGACAAGAGAGAGTCATAGGAATTCTTGCAGTCAGTAAAACCAAGTGCAAGTGTATATTGTAATGTGATAAATCAAAAATTAGTCACAAAACATTTAATAGAAATTCCTATTTTCTAAAGATAAAATCTATGGACAGGTCACTATGTTTACAAGTAAATGTATGCATATAGAGTATTGGTTTGTTTGGTTTGTTTGGTTTTATGGCATATCAACCTCAGTGGGTCAATGATGATAATTGCTATTGTACTAACAAAAATCTCCCTATGATATAACAATTTTGCTGTGTTTTAGTAACATACAAACATTGGATCATTATAATATAGATTACAGCTTATCATTAGATGATAATGACCATTTTGGCTGTGGAATATTCATCACCAAATGAAGAAAGTTCCAAAAGACAGAACTCATGAAGAATGCTACAAATTATTAATGAAAACCAAAAGTAAAGTTCTAAATATTACTAAGTATAGTTGGTAGAGTGGCCTATTGTTAGTAACAGACAGACAGCAAGGGAGTCTATCCCCTTTTTGCTAGTGCTAGACCAGTGCTCCCACTTTACTGCACAGATCAGATTACCCAATCTGTGCCACACATTCACTGAGTTGGCAGAAAACAATATTGAACCAGGAACCTTACAATTCCTAGGCGAGTGCTCTACCGACTTAGCTAAACCGGCCTCTAAAGATGACCATAGTTACCATGAATAGAATAATCTGAGAAAGGTTAACAGGTAAAATCAATCAATCAATTTCTTAACTTCAAAGAAAAGTGTAACTTTATAGTATAAGAATTAAGTGCAAGTGTATATTGTAATGTGATAAATCAAAAATGAATCACAAAACATTTAATAGAAATTCATATTTTCTTAAAGATAAAATCTATGGACAGGTCACTATGTTTACAAGTAAATGTATGCATATAGAGTATTGGTTTGTTTGGTTGTGGTTATGGTGATAGTAAAAAGCATAGCATAACATTCAATGTGGTCAAAAGGCATTAAATTCAAAGGGTTAATATTCTTTAAATCAAATTACAATGGTACCTTGACTTAAGTGTTTAATTCATTCAGCTTGTCACACAATTTCCTTGTATATCAAATCAATTTTCCCTATTGACATAAACTGAAATGCCATTAATCCATTTCAGCACCGTATTGTATAAAAGTAAAGTCGTTGGGGTGGCCTAAAGTCAGTATCAGCCAATCAATGAGGAAGTCTATCCTCTTTTTACTAGCGCTAGACCAAGGAGATTGTTTTTGCATCTGAGGTGGAGCGCCACACCTACCATAAGCTCCTTACTTTACTGCACAGATCCCTGTGTTACTCATACGCTGAGTTGGCGAGGGCCGTCATCGAACTAGGAACCTTGTGTTTTCGAGCCAAACGCTCTATCGACTGAGCTAACCCGAAAAACAATAAAATAGACTGTAATAAATTATGTGCTGTAATATGTTTTAACGTTTTGTTTTTTTATAGATAATATTTTTCTTTGGCATAACAAATTTGGAAATTTAATTTTTGTGAACTTATTAACATAAGCGTATTTGAATCTTGCTCGTATCTCAAATTTAAGCTCTCAACACAAAGCAAAAAAAAATCAACTGAGTAACAGCTGGTAACCCAGAAAATTTGTAAGTTGGGACACCCATGAGTCAAAGTATCACTGAATAGATTTTTTTAAAGAATTTTACATCAATATATAAGGAATTCAGTTGGGGTTTTTTAAACAAAGAATTTTCATATGTATTATTTTAAAGTTTCAGACTATTGTCCTCATCTTTATTGTGAAATATATATACACAATATTTCAGCCAATGTACTCTCCAGCTTTCTTGAACTTTTTTTTTTTTTTTTTTTTTTTAAATGTCTATTGTTCATTATATTTTGCTTATGAATATTTCATGAAGAATAAACTAGTTTTATCATTAAAATTGTCAAAAGTTTCTTCATCACAAAATTGCAAAAATATAATCATTTATTTTTTTTTTTTTAAGTTTCTTTTTTATGCTGGACACTGTTAGAGAACCAAGGACAGACTCATAAGTAAGGTAGGTTGATTTTGGAACTGTAACATCTCCCATGTGGCGAAAGTTGCAAATTAACATAATGAATTATCCCACAAAATATTTAGTCTTAGCTAAGTTTTAGCTTTGTAAATACCATAAGCACTTGGATGATCTAAAACTCTAAATAACAGAGATTTATTTGAAACAGATTTCTTTAGATTAGTCTGTCCTTTTTATAATGAGGATAAAGAGAAGAATACATTCTTCTATGATGTGACAAAAGGATAATCTTGGTTACTTTGAAATAGGAAATACCAGAGAGATTGTTTTTGCAGAGGTGGGGCACTACACGAGCTATCATCTCCTAGAAGCTTTACTGCACAGATTAAATTACCCAAGCTGTGCTACTCATGTGCTGAGTTGGCAGGGGATTAGTATCGAACCTGGAACCTTGCAATTCCTTGGTAGATGCTCTACCAACTGAGTTAAACCAACCCCTACTTATAATTAACTAGTATATTATCATTATCATCATCATCTATATGATAATACTGGTTCCTACCAAATATGACCGTTATCATCTTGCAACACCCTCTGATTAAAAATAAGACCTTCCCAATAAGTGTCCTCATCTCAGCTAAATAATGGACCATTCTGTTTTTATTAGAAAGAAAGAAAGAGAAGAAAAAGGACATGTTACATAGAAAAATATAATACGAAAAAAAGAAAGAAAGAGAGCAGGGGAAAGATAGAGAGAGGGCAAGCGCACGGAAGTGATAATGCTAATCTGTTTCAATTGAACATAATGAAAAAATGAAAAGAAGGAAAGAAAGAAAATGTGTCTTCTCATAGCAGTAACTTCACTCTCACACCTCGTTCTTTGTGACTAGATTGCTGCCACCCTGGCAAATAAATGAGCTCCTTTTATATCATCAGCGTAATTTGCATTGGCGATGCCACACTCACACCACGAACGAGACAGAACGAGACCACACCTTACAAATTCGCTCATCAACGGTGACCATGCTTCTTCAGCTTAATTCAGGCAGAACCTGACAAGCTAAGCAGATGCATTTCGCCGGAGGTAAGTAAGCTTGTTCATTACAGAAAAAATAGTGAGAGAGAGTTAAATCAAGGTTATTGTACATATTGAAGTATTTTGCAATGGTTCTTAAGTAAACATATCAAACGTTGTAATAATTAAATTATCATACTGTGGTATATCCACAGATCCCGCTAGTTATCATCATTATTATTTTTTGTAGTTTCCCCAAATGCTAACCTACTTTCTCTGATTGATTTATTTTTATCATCAGTAATTTACATTAGAATATTCCTAAACAAAGATATTCCTAACAATTGACAAAAGCAAACACAAGACTATAGAATAACAAAAATGTGCTTATATAAACAGGATTAGTTGAAACTAGGTCAAATAGGAGCTGCAATGATTCAATGAGATTTTGGTTGGTTGGTTGGTTGGTGGATTTTTATGGCATATCAATACGTCTGGGGTTATTCCATGCCAAGAGATTATAAAAATAATATATGTTGTATATCTATATTTACACTTTTGTAGTTAACAGTTTTAACAATATGTTAACATCTCTCCGCGCGGTGAGATGGGCATAAAGATAAAATAAAAACTTGATCAAGTAACAAAAAAATGTCTTGTAGTTGATTCAATCAAACACAAGCAAAGCCCAATGGAAGCCCTTAGAGGAACTCAAGAAGAAGCAGCTAGAAGAAAACTACACAGGAACATGGTAACTGGAAGAGTAAAGATGTCAACAAGTGATAAAGTAAGGCCGACTCCTAACCAAGTAAGTCTCTAATCTGTCTCTCTCTCTAATATCTCTTTCTATTACTGAAGAACTCTCTTATCTGAGAACTCTCACTCTCACTCACTAATTGTGTGCGTGATGTCAATGTGGGTATGTAATAGTACCACAGCATCGTTGAGAATCATGTTGAAGGGGGTAGTTTTGTATGGCATTGATCAGGTATATGTTTATATTTTTTAGTATAATTTTATTTCCCTCAAAAAGGAAAGAATGTCATCTATATTGACTTTTTCAAATAGATCTTTTATATTATTTACATTAATATATGATATGAACAAAAATCCTACATCCTATGAGGAAGTGTTTAACAAAGCAAGGTGCTTGACATTGTGTTTCACACAATGGTTGTTGTTCTTGTTTGAGTATAAAAGAAGGTGTAAGTCTTATGTGACTAATGTGTAATCAGGACACAATGATTTGTTCATTTCTGGATTTCCTTAAGGCTAGACCCCAGTCTCCCTAAGTGAATTTAATTAAGAAGAGTTTTTTTGTGGATGTTGTTATTCCAGTGTTGTTGCCATTTTGTATGGAGGAATCTATTAATTTGAGTTTTCAAGTCAGTATATGGAATCTTGAATGAGATTTTGTAGATCCTTTAAACCAGGAAGTGAGATCAAATCACACCAGCATAGACAAGTAACAAACAAACCATTTTCTTTCCTAAATATTAAGTTGTAACATATAATTTTGAAATTAATATTTAAAAAATTTTCTATTTTGATAAAAAGAATTTGATTAATAGGTTATTCTAAAAAAAACTATCTACATATTAGTACACTTGTTCCTTAATCATCTGACTGTTATCATCCTGCAACAACCTCTGGTTAAAAATGAGACTATCCAAATGGTCCAAAATGGAATGCAAAAATGCAAGTCCTGATTATCTGGTCTCGCTTAATCATCAAATTCTTATTTCTTTGTGTTAATATAACAACCAACCAACCAAAGCTGATACAATAAATATACAATGAAATGTATTAAGCTTTTGCCTCCCCACCCCCCGCCAATATCTATGTAAAATGAGGATTGCAACTTGGATACATCTTATAGGCCAGCAAAAAGGGTTGATATGCCTTAAAACCAACCAATGAACCAAATTGCATACAAATAAGTAAATGATAAAATGTAGGTTGTGTAATATAGTGAGTTATGAGATAATTCATGTTTTTCATCTGAAAAAATAGCTTTGACCCAGTCGTAACTGGGGCAAAGTTATGGAGGCTAACACATGTAAAATTTCATGAAAGTTACACTGTATAACCAAAAATGGAAGAAAAAATAACAACACAACAACACGCACACTGAAACAGTTGTTTGCACATTTTTAATGAAACATTTTTAGGTAGATTGAATAAATCTTTATTCATGATAAAAATATTGAGTTCAACATGCCACAATCCAGATATTTAAAATTCACTAATAAATTTTTAAGTGAAAAAGATAGTTCAATTGGATCAGAGAAAATAAATTTCATTTGCATCAATTCAAAGAAAAATATTGTTTTTAAATCTATGAAAAGAGAAAACAATACAAAAATTAATTTTTGAGTTTTAAGAAAATAACAATTAAATATCTAAATAGCTTGAAATTTTTTTCATTTTTCATTTCTTATTTCTTAATGTGGTCTTCTGGATTTGATCTTTCAAGAAAAGTAAAAATTAGGAACTGGAAATTTTTTATTCAAATGATCATAGGATGAAAAACCCCTACAATCTCAATTGATAAACTTTTTTTTTTCCAAATTATTTTAATAAAATGAGCTATTTATTATAAAATTAGGTCCTTAATAAATAAAATGCTGAAAATTTCACTAAAATTGTACTATTCCTTGATTTTTGGTAATTGTTTTAAAATCAAAAAAACTAAAAACATTTTTTTATTATCTCCCCTGACAAAAAGTAAACATACCTAATGAAATGTATTAGGTTTTTGTCTCCCAAATATTGATCTAAAATGAGAATTCCACCTTGGATATGTCTTATAGACCAGCAAAAAGGGTTGATATGCCATGAATGAAACAACCAACCAATCAAAACTTATACAATAAGTATACGATGAAATATATTGGGTTTTTGTCTCCCCTTAAAATAAGGCCAGCAAATATGGCTATTCATTGAAAACTTGGTCAACATTATTTGATAATTGCTTTCTTTTTTTCTTTTTTTTTTTTTTTGACAATTCTGAACAGATTATTATTGTAATCAAGTGTTTAACAAAGTCTTTTAGTAATCTTTTAAAGTGGCATTCAGCTATCAATCATGCTGGGGTCTACAAGTAGGGAACTGCATTGTGATTGTTGTAATGCTTATTAAATCTTACAGATTACATAAACACAAAGCTGTCTGAGTTTGATTAAGATTTTTTTCTTCTCCTAAATGTAATATTATGTTAATAAGCCACTCCTACATAACAATAAATAAGGTAACTTACTGCTTAATGCTTTCACCACTGAGTCAGCATCTTCAAACAGAACATAAACTTAATACATAAATTGACAGACCAGAAACCTCATTTTAATCATGCTGCTAAGAAAGTAAGATGTATTAAGAATTAATGAAAACATCTTAGATTATTCTAGCTCTGTTGCCAGGGCTTACACTACAATGACTGTATCCCCTGCAGAGAGATAAAATCCTCCTCCAAAAGGGGTGTCTTGTGTATAACACTAAACTACATCTGATGGTGAGGCTCCTCTTTTGGATCATTTAATGCCGATAAAGTTTTGAAATAAGGTCATTCTTAATGGATACTCAATTTTATTAATAAATACAATTTTCTATTTAACCCTTTTCGAGGAGAGTCTTATCTCCTCCAAAAGGGTTTCCTGTGTATGACACTAAACTGCATCTGGTGGTGAGGCTCCTCTTTTAGAGATGCATTTATTTTTTAGAATTTCTATTTTGAATAAGTACCCCTAAAATTAGAAAGAAATTACCAAACCACCCTGTTGGCTGGGCATAGAATATGGTGACTGTATCCTCTGCATAGGGGTAAGAGTATGACACTATACTGCATCTGATGGCGAGGCCCCAGTTCTGGAGATTGAGGAAGTGTTGAGTACCCCTTCATTGTCATTTACTCCCAGGTTCACTCTGACCTGGAGTGGTAGTAGTTTTAGGTTCCCATCTATATAAAAATGATTCATATTCAATAGAACTGTGTACAAAAAAAATCTTAAGAAACAACTTCACAAAAAATGTAAAAATGAATGTGATTCCCTAACCTCTAGGCATGAAATAACCCGAGACAGGTTTACATGCTGTTAAAATCAAACAATCCAGGTAATTCTAATTCAAATAATTTATACACTATATGGTTAAAAGTAACTATTCCTAATGGAGGTGCTCCTAGGGTAATGGTTATCATTGTAGGAAATGGACATGGTGACTCGAGTTCAATTCCAAGATGAGGCTGTTTGCATTTCACATAGCGTTAATACCTTTGAGGAAGGTATGAATTCAACTTTTCTTCCTCCAGCTATTGGTAAAATAGTAGGGAAATCTGGGCTCTTTAATTTTAGTATGGCAACTGGTCTAGGAGAAGGAAAATTCTGAATTCAAATCTTGCGTTGCATCCTGCTCATGGGGAAAGGTTAATAAAGAACTCAATACCACCATTTTAGATACTTATCAAGTTTAGTAAGCGTTTGATACAGTTAATTGTGGTACACTTTGGTTGTAATTATGCTAATTGTGATACGCTTATTAGTAATAATAAAGGATAATCTCTTAGTGAGATTAAAACTCTTGACCTCTTTGCCTCAGTGAAATCATGTTAAATGCACCAGCATCCATTAACTGTCCGAGCTACAAGAAAACATTTTTTGATGAGTGTCATTTGATTGGTTGGATTTTATGGCATGTCAACCCTTGTTGGGTTATTTTATACCAAAGGCATTGTTTTATTCATTCCTGATGGTTACTGAAAATTTATTAAAACTTAATTTAAAAAAAAATTATTTGTTAACTCATTTTCTTCTATTTAACCCATACATTGGACCCTAACAAGTACTACCATTCCAGGTCAGGGTGGAACTGGGAGTAATGGCAATAAAGGGGTATACCACACTCACCAGAGCTCCAGAATTGGAACTTCAACATCCAACTCATGGTTTACCTCAGCTGGTAGAGCATCTGCCTAGGAACCACAAGGTTCCAGGTTTGATACCAGCCTTTGCCAACTCAGTGCATGAGTAGCACAGTTTGGATTTGTGCAGTAAAGTGGGGAGCTGATTATAGGTGTAGCATGCCACCTCAGATGCAAAAACAATCTTCCTGGTCTAAAACTAGTGAAAAGGGGATAGACACCCTCACTGTCTGGCTGATTGTGACAATAGGCCACTCTACCAACTTTACTTTTTTATGGTCAAGTTAAACTGAAAGCACCAGTTCCCACTAGATCAGTAATGATCCTGTTCAGTACTTAATTGGGCGACCACTTAAGCAACAGTAGGCAGTGTAAGCAACAGTTTTGATTATTCCCAAGTTTATTTCCAAGTTAAAAATTTTTATCGTACAAAAAAAAAAAAAAAATATATCATGTAAAAAGTTGCTGAAAACAATTGCAGTAATTAAAATTTGGGAATAAAAAATGTCAGTATTGCGGCTCTGGATTTGGTCCAAAATGTTTTTAATTTGTCCAGGAGTCGGCTTGATTCTAAAATGGTATGATATATTGGGCTACGCCCTCTTCCAGTAAAGTTGAAAAAATGTGACACACTGACATTCACATTTAATATTAGAGATATTTTCTGGTCTCTCACTCGCCATATCTATTACCCTTAACATCGCCCTTTCATTTCATTGTCCTTTGTTTATCAAAATGACTTGATTTGGCATTAAATGACCCAAAAAGGGTTTATATGCCGTAAAACAAAACAACCAACCACCAACCATCATTTAAGTATCAAAGTTAATAATAAAAGTAAGATTGTTTTTGGAATGACAGGTAAAAAAAAGTTGTAATGAGATGAGAGATTTTTTTTTATCTTGCATGTGTATATCTAAGATTTTAAGAGAAAAAAAATTCCACCTGAGAAAAATCTAAGATAAATCCTTGATATTCTTAAAGGTGCGCTTTCATAAAAAATTTATGCAAATAAAAGCCGGCTTACACACTCCACCTTTTAAGTAAACATTCAGAAACCAGTACAACCAATCCCAAAAGACAAAGACATTTTCCCAGCAATATTACTCCACCCTCACTTCTCTAAATAAGCACAAACCAGTAAGAATGTATTCAATTCAGTAATCATAATCATCAAGGTGTACTGATAGCATGAATTCCCTTGAATGTCTCTTGCCATCTGTCCCTATCAGCCACCGCACTTGACAAATCCTTTAGATAGCATCCAGTGTCTGCACAGAGCTGATTAATGTAAATTTTTGCTGGTTGGTTAACACTGGTGTGTCCACGAGTAGGAGTTTATAGGAGAACATTGCTTATGAGTTTGTCCTTACTTTTCCAGCAGGTCTTATTCAACTTACTTGGATGGTTTGTGAGATGGGAGATAAGTGCCGTAAAGCAATAATACCCTTGGGAAAGGTATGCATCCAACTATCTTAGCTCCAGCTATGGGTAAAATAGTAAGGTGTACTCAGTGACCAGTCTTGGAGAAAGAAAACTGCATTCAAACCATTTAAACTGTTTAAAAAATTAACCTTGTGCATTTAAAACTGCTGAAAGCAACAGATTCTGAGTTTTCTGGCTTATCTTTTATTATTATTCAACCAAGGTTAAAATGCCCAGTCTGCCCTACTATTTACACATAGCTGAAGGATGAATTGTTTGATTCATATTGTTTTCAAGGATATTAGTGCTATGTCAAATGTAAACAGCCTCATTCGGTATTTGAACTCTGTTCACTATATCCATTTCCAAAGACAATAACAATTACACCTCCAAAGCCATCCTTGTAGAAGAACAGTAGTGGTACTATTTAACCCATAGTAGCTGGAGGGATGAAGGGATTTATATCTTTTCCACAGGTATTAGTTCAAATTAGCTGAAGGGAGAATACTTGGATTCATGCCATTCTTAAGGATATCAACTCTATGACAAATGCAAACAGCCTCATACAGGTCACTCAATGTACTACTAGTACTATAGTAACTCAGTACTACTTGTTTCATCGTCAGATCATCAGTGACTAAACCGGTAACCCCACAGATTTT
This sequence comes from Doryteuthis pealeii, assembly GCA_023376005.1. NCBI lineage: Eukaryota > Metazoa > Mollusca > Cephalopoda > Myopsida > Loliginidae > Doryteuthis > Doryteuthis pealeii. The sequence continues at coordinate 38,233,680 of CM042142.1, forward strand.
GTCTAGTGAGGAGGGTAGCTAGACACCCTGTAGAATAAAAAACAAGACCTGTAAAAAGGCAGAGAAAGCTCTCTGCTCAATGGCCATCTAGCACATTATTTCTAAAGTCCAACCCCTCCTCATCGCAGCAGAGCTGTGTAAATTTGGTAGTTTAGAGCCATGCTGTCAGGAACTTAAAATTCTTAGTAGGGTCAACCAAGATGGACAGGTCTGGCACCCAGTGGTTTTTGGGTCACAACCTGGCCAAAAGGGCTTTGTCAAAAATCCAAAGGGTGTCTCCATCATCATCAGGAATCAACGGCTTTTGGCATACTTGTCACTATGTCTGTGGAAAATCTGCATCAAACAAGGGCATCTCCTTTCCCTGACCAGGATATGCATGTGGGGTTTGGGGAACACTTGTGAATTTGCTATTCTCTTGTTAATCCTTCAATGAATTCATTTGATGGAGCCAGCTCAACTTACCCAGGGTATATGCCATCAGAGAAACAGCCTCATCCAGGATTTGAACTCAGGTAGCTGAGACCACTTCCTATGATGATGTAGATGCATACAGCCAACATAATGACTATGAAGTAAGTCTTCAGAACTGTTATATTTTTATTATTTTTTTTAGATAATTGACCACAGACAATGTTTGTATTTTGGCAAAATCTTTTCTGGATTTGATGAAGGATCATTTCAAACATTACAAAATCCATAGACAGACCGACTTTTGCTATTATCAATAAAAAAAATATTATGGAAACATTCCTAATTTCTAAAGCCAGTTCATTGACCTCTTGACCCCATATTGATTTTATGACTAACCATTTGGGTCTTCACCAAACAAAAAAACAAAACAAAAACAAAACAATAGTGAACACAAATGTTTTGTGCATCTAGATTATTCAATATTGATTTCTTACTGAGAATCTAGATATCCCTTGCTACTCACGATGGAATAAAAAGTTCGTTGACATATCAATCTGCCTATATAAAGCTCATTATTAGACGCTCATCATTATCCCATATGGGAAAATACAAATAGGAATTCATTAATGTAACCTTTTTAGTATGGAAGGGTGAAAGGGTAAGAAATGCTCTGTATATTGTAGATAGGTAGAATACAAGTTGTGTCATGTGGTAGCTCAGTGGTGACAACTTTAAACAGGAGGTAGTAAGGGAAATTGTTGTTTTATTTTCAGTGTTGTGTAATTGAAGTAACCAATCTAAGAAAAATCTTTTTTTCACAGAAAAATCACATTAGATTTGGGCAAAAATAACTGAACAAGGATTTAACTATATTTATGTATTTCGCTTTATAGTGCCAGTGTAGCTCAGGTGGTCGAGGATCCACCGAGGAACCACAAAGTTCTCAGTTTGTTACCACAACTCGCCAACTCAGCACATGACTAGCACAGCTTTGATCTGTGCAGTAAAGTGGCTTTTATTATCTAGCAAATGTGGCTTGTAGCAGCATATATGGCACATGGACTAGATATCATGTCACTCATACCGATAAAATGATATGTGGAGAAGATCAAATAGATAGTTTGGAATAATTTATCATTTCTGTGGCTTTTATCTTTTATCAAATGTGGCTTGTAGCAGCATCCATGGCACATGGGCTAGATATCATGACACATACCGATGATATAATATCTGGAGAAGATCAAATAGTTTGAAATAATTCACAATTTCTGTTGCTTCTATCATCTTATAGAATAATCATACTAAGTTCCAATTACCATCGAATTGGTAAGATAAGGCAACATGGGAGCTGTAACTTAAAGATCTAACCTTATTACAATCCTACTGCAGAATGCCAGAGTATTTATGAAGCCTCATAACATCATAGAAACCAATCAACCAATCAGGACTCAAGGAATGGAATCACCAAATACATGAATGGACTATTCTTGAGTTCCATAAGTACCAGCTGTTTTGGGCACTAGTTCAGTTATGTTTAGCCAGTTGCTGTTGTCCAAACCAACAATATACTGACTGACTGACTTCAACACATCTCATCAAATGTGGCTTGTAGCAGCATCTATGGCACATGTACTAAATATCATGATACACATTGATGTTGAAAAGCATGGAAGAATTATGTTTGTCTGAATTGAAAATGATAATCATCTATTGAATTATGCATTTAATTTAGAGCATTCAGTTAGAAATCTACAAAGATTTTTTAATTGTTTATTGATTTATATTTAAAAATGAGTTTAAAATTTTGTTGTGACAAAATTCAAATGTATGAATCTTCTTTTTCTATTGTTTCTATCTGTGATTTGTTGTTGGTTTGTGGGTGTGTAAATATGTTATGTATGTGTCTGATTACATATATAGATTATTATATATAGATTATTTCAATTCTATTTCAATTTTTAAACATCCAAACTTCCCTACAGCATCTTAGATTTACAAAACACTATCAGTAATGAGAGCACACCAAACTTTTTTATACTCCAAAAACCACCTGGATTTGTGTTTTTGAATAAAACCAGCAAAAATATATGCCCTCCGGGCATAAGTATTTGAATTTTAATATAATTAAATTTTATATTGAATTGGAAAGACTAACACCAAGTAATTATTTATTAAACACTGTTTTGTTAAATTATCCACACCATATACTATGTAAACCTTTATTTCTTAATGATATATGACACACATTGCAGGATTTTAAACGTATAAATAACATGGGCTGTTTTGAAGCAAATCTATCTCAGTTAGACTTTAATAGTGATATCGTTGATAAAGATGCTAATTAAGATTAAATAATGATTATTTAATAACCATTGAGAATATAATGTAAATAACAAAGAGAATTGTGACGTTGATGGTGACAGTTTTGGTTACAGACAGACAGATAGATAGACAATTTCAATTATAATAAGATATGTACTGATACAACTCCTTTCTACTTCAAGACAGGATCAACTCTGATAAAACTCATTTCTACTTGAAGACAATATCAACTCAGATCAACAGCTTTGAGGACAGATCAACAGACAAGGATTAAAACTGATACAAGATCTTTCTACTTCAAGAAAGAATAAAATGTTATGCCACAAAGGATCTCCACTGTAAAACTGCTTTCAACTACAGCCCTAAAATGGCTACACAAATGAATAACACAAAGAAAAGAAAGAATAGGAGCAATAATTATGACCTCATTTCCAGCTGATTTACTAAATTCATTTAGCCAACCTTCCACCTTTCCATTATGAAATTGATTCCCAAGAGAAAAAAAAAAAAAAAAAAAAATATGTTTGATTTCGCCGACAACTAAAGAATTTTTGGTAATTATGAACTTTTGTTTAGTAAATTAGGATGGCCCATAAAAACAGAACCAACAAATTTTGTAATAAAACTGTTAATTTTAACTAGGGGGTTTAGGGTTAGGGTTGGGGTTCTGTTTTTTCTGGGTCACCCTATACAGGGTGACCCAGAAAAAAAACAGACACCAAATTATTTATTTATTTTCCCATTAAACTAACCCCAACCCTAAATCCTAACCCCCCCCCCCTAGTTAAAATTAAGTTTTATTACAAAATTTGTGGGTTCTGTTTTTTATGGGACACCCTAATTTACTAAACAAAAGTTCATAATTACCAAATTTTTTACAACTACTCAATTTTTAATCCAACTAGGTATTTTCTTGGCCTCCCACCAGGCAACACAAAGTCTTTTTAACATGGTAGGCTATGCACAAACCGAAGCTCATTCAATGACTAGTGCAAATAATGCGTGATTACTGTAGGCATTCCCCTTTTGGGGAACCACAGGCACCAGGCAATAAACCCAGCAATGCCCCTTTAAATCCTTAATTAAATTATCCCTCTGAGAACACAGGGTTAATTCAAATCTAAATTAGAGGTCTAGAGGCCGAAGACCCTTGGACACTTGACCAGAAACCAGAGAAGAACCCGCTGGCTTCCCATCATAACACGGTCTCTGATGATACAGATGCTTCTCTAGGAAAGAGTGAAGGATTCTAATTTATATATTGATACTAGTGTTCCTTAATTGTATGGCCGTTATCTTCTTGCAACACCTTCTGGTTAAAATGAAACCGTCCAAATTGTCCAAGATCAAATGGAAAAATGTAAATCCTGATTATTTGGTGTTGCTTATCCACCGAATTCTTATTTCTTATGAGTGTCATCACTTCAGCTAAATAACAGACCATTACGTTTTTATTATAAAGAAAAAAGAGCACGCTACACATAAAAATATAACAAGAAAGAAATAAAGAGAGTAGGGGAAAGATGGAGAGAGGGGTGAGAGCGCGGAAGCGATAACACTAATTTGTTTCAATCGAACAAAAAGATGAAAAGAAAAGAAAGAAAAAAGAAAGTGAGAGAGGGTTAAATTAAGATTATTATACTTCTTACATATTGAACTAGTTTACAATAGCCCTTAAGTAAACTTATCAAACGCTGTAATAATCAAATCATCATACAGTGGTATATCCACAGGTCCTGCTAGTTAAGTATGAAATTATAATTATCTCAGCTATATTGAGAATTTGATGATTAAAAAATTACATTCGGTGCGAATACTGACCCCACAAAATTATAATTCATGTGAAAATTAGATTATAAGTTGTTCTATTCTTTAAGAACATTTGAAGTTTACTACTCTACTCTAATAAATATCTCGCGTTTTTGCTGAATTTTTATACAGGATTCTGAAACAAAACTAAGCAAATTACAGTGAAAAAAAAATTTAAAAAAATGGGAAGTCAACATTAAAAAATTGAAATGTTCAGGACAAAGAGCTGTTAATCTGGTGAAACAACCAAATTGGCTACTTTTTCATTTTATATGAGAAATACCTAATGTCTTCATGCACTACCTGCCCAATAAGAAACTCAGACACTCCCATGTCCCTGGCTATAGGCCTGATTGACTTACTGGGATTGTTTTCAATCATAGCCTAGATCTGACCAACAAATTCGGTAGTTCTTTTCTGATCAGAACGATCAGAGTGAGGCTTCTGAGCTGCTGTACCCTCGTAATCACTACTGGACTCATCCAATTCTTTTCGAATACTCTGCAAACACGCACACACTCTGAAATCTTCGTATTGGAGTTTCGAGTGTGAATGACAAGCAATGCAGCATGCCGTTTGCAAATTTCTGGAGGAGTGAATTGTGTCATGGAGCTGCTTTCCTCACGAACAGTATCCAATAATATCTGGTTTGCAATAGAGTAGATAAAAGCTGAAACAAAGAGAGCGCATGCGCGAAATTGATAATTTTAAAATGGCGACAATTTACCCATCGCACCCTTTATATAAAGCTTCTTACATAAACACCATCCGGTTTAGCCACGTGCCTGTTTGTTCAATGTTCATGACACCGTTCATTGCTTGCCCCAAATTAAGGAGTGACTCGCTGGGATTTAGGAAAGAACAGAACAGATTTCTGTGTGTGTGTGTGTGTGGGGGGGGTGTTCGTTAGCATAGCGATGATGAAGTCATCGGTGCTCGGAAATTGACAGTTTTTCACCTATGCGATTTTCAAACCAACCACTTACGCGAGAAACTGTCAGTTACCAAGCGCCGTTGGCTTTATATCTTCTTCGCTATCCCAACTTAACTGAGACCTACATTCTCTATCAATGATATTGAGCAATCTTTATAAATATGGCAAACTATATGAATATGTAATATATATATATATATATATATATATATATATATATGAATCCGTTGTTTGTGTTGGTTTATCAACCTTTCCATTTATATTTTTCACATTTAGTCGTATTTTGTCCAAACTGGTTTCTTCACACACACACGTGTGTGTTTGCGTTTTGAAGAGAGGCTGACTTAACGGAGAAAATTTTTAAAAATCGACCGAGTCACAATTTTGACTGTCGAGAAAAACGAATAAATATAAAAAGTATATATATATATATACATATCATAGTAATAAGGAATAAATATATATTAGTTTTTGTATATATATATATCGTATTACGTGGATGTTTATCTGTGACCTCAGATTTCATACACGTCTTTACATGGCAATTCTGAGGCAGAAAAAGAAACATTTTGAGAAACCGAAAAAAAAAGAAAATCGAAAAAATATGGTCAAAAATAAATTTACGTCAGTGTGTTGAAATTGTGTATCAACATGCAAAACTTGGGGGGGGGGTATATGTAAATATGTTAATCTATGGGCACAGATACGACTACCATGTGCACATGTATGTCCGTGTTGGCGCACATACATGTACACGCGGTAGTCATTTGTTGCTGTACCCAGAGTAAATTCCAGATATTTTGAAGTAAAAAGGAGGAAAAACCATTTGTGTGCTTAATACTTGAGTCTTCCGTAAACGAAAAAGAACAATCGTTTATAACAATTTTTAAATATTTAAAAATCTCAGAAAGTATGTTGCGCGAAAGTTTGCATTGTTAATCATACATCTTTAGATAGATTCAATAAATCTTTATTTATGTCAAAAATATTGTTTTCAACACCCTGTCTCCAAGGCGTTTAAAATTCACTATTAAATTTTAAGTAAATAAAAATTGGTCAATTGAATCAGAGAAAAGATTTTTTTTTGCATCAATTCAAATCAAAATATTGTTTTTAAAAATAAGAACAGAGAAAACACGCTACAAAAGTTATTTTTATTTTGTGTTTAAAAAAAACATAACTTAAATTTTCAAGTAACTTTTTTTTGGCTGACATTTTTTTTTTTTTTTTAAATTTTAAATGTGATCTTCTCGTTTCGATCTTTCTAGAAATGTAAAAATTAGAGACCTTTTTTTTTTAATTTTTTTTTTTATTCAAATGACCAAAGCTTGAAAACTCCCCTATTTGGTGATGGATAAAAACATTCTTTATCAATTTAAAAAAAATTAAATAAGCCATTAAATACAAAATTAATTCCTCAATGAATGAAGTGCTAAAAATTTCATTAAAATTGGACAATTCCTCATTTTTAGTAATTGTTTTAAAATGTAAAAAAATGATTTTTATTACACCCCTTTAGTAAAATTGGATATACCTATCTCTATTTATCCATCTATATATTTTGTAATATATAAATATCTTAAAGATGTCTGCAGGAGAGCTATGAGGATATGGCATATTGACACAAACACGTGGGAGGTAGATGCAAAAAAAAAAGAGCGGCCTGGCGCCTCAACGTTAAGCAAGACACGGAGAGGGGGTGTAGCATCGACAGAAAAGAGAGCCAGAAAGAGAGAGAGAAAAGCCAGCAGCCCCAGAAAGCATCACAGTTTGTATCCATTCAGTGCACCAAAGACTGTCACTCAAGAATTGGCCTGCAGAGTCACTTGCGCAGATGAAGATTTAAAAAAATTTTGGACACTACGTCATCGTCCTTAGTGGACGGAAAGGATCCAATAAAATATAAATATCTAATAAATAAATGAATATATTATGTAATAATATATGAATATATTATGTAATAATAAATAAATAAATGTATTACGTAACAGATAAATGAATAAATATATATTATTATATATCATATATTCATTCAAGCGGATATGCTAGATTCATCCATTTATGAATTCTTGTGTGGAGAGTACAAAGAAAGTAACACTTTCAATTTAATTTTTTAATATACTTGGTTCACAATAAAGAATTTTTCTAAACCCATCTATCGCCTATTGGTATTATTTTCTTAAGGCATAAGAATATAATCAACACTTCTTCCACGGTCGAGAAATTTCAAGTGTCCTTTATTTCCCTTTCTTCAATACAAAATACCACACACACACACATATCAGTTACTCCTATTCGGCACCTCAAGCCTAAACTTATCCAACGGAGGGACTCGCAATTTTCGACCCCCCCCCCTCATGGTTCGTAATTTTCTTAGTTTTACGAATTCTTTGTCCTATTGAGGAGGAAAAAAAATCCTTTTCTCGTTTTCTCACTGACAATTCCATCGTCTACAACAACAACAACAAAAACAAAAAAAAAACAAAAAAAACAAAAACAAAAACAAAACCACAATAACACAAATGTACTTTTTCTCTGATGAGCATTGACGAAAAAAAGATCAATTTATTTTAGATTTTAAATCTAATAAGGTACCTCACTTTTCTTTTTAAGAAAAAAAACATTCTTTTATCAACATGCATATGCTTTTACGCGTCCTTATATATATATATATATATATATATATATATATATATATATATATATATATATAGATAGATAGATAGATAGATAGATAGATAGATAGATAGATAGATAAAAGGGTATGAAAAACACACAAAGTGCTAAAATGAATATATTCTTATATCCTTTTTCATTGCTGATATTGACAATATTTCGATTTATTAAAAATCATCATCAGAGCATAATGGTAATTAGGTCCGTTTTACTCTTAATTCATATAAAAGTTAGTTAGTTAGATAGATACAAAGAAAGAAAGAAAATAGTGTCCCTTTCTTTCCTAAAACTGAGCGAGTCATTCCTTAATTTAGGGCGAGCAATGAAAGCCATCATGAACAAAGAGGCACGTGGCCAAACCTGGTGGTGTTATGTGAGAAACCGGATGTATGGAAAGGGCAGCGGGTAACTTCAATGGCAGACTTTTCCGACATTGATCAACGATGGAGAACAACTGATTGACTTCGAAATAACAACTGTTAAGACACTAAAACCCGATAATTATGTTTTTGAAATACTTGTTACAGTTAAGTCCGATTCATCAACCCACATACCTACCTACCTACATACTTAATTACTTGTATTTTGGGCGAGGAGGGCGACACACAGCGCCGTGGCCGACGTACACACGCACGGCATCACGTGCCAGATGAGACATCAAGGCAGCCTGACATTTTTTTTCTTTTTCTCCAAATCATCTATATATTAATACGCTTGTTCCTTAATCTTCCTATCGTTATCATCTTGCAATTCCATCTGATTAAAAATGAGACCGTTCAAAATCGTCTAAGATGAAATACAAAAATGTAAATTCTCCGAATTCTTATGAGTTTCGTCACCTCAGCTAAATAATGGACCATTCCGTTTTTATTAGAAACAAAGAAAGAGAAGAAAAGGGACATACTACACAGAAAAATATAATAAAAAAGAGAGTAGGGGAAAGATAGAGAGAAGGAGCGAGCGCGCGGAAGCGATAACGCTTATCCGTTTCAATCGAACATACTGAAAAGATGAAAAGAAAGTGGAAAAAAGAAAAAAAAGAGCGAATGAGAATTAAATCAAGATCATTATATACTTTTTACATATTGAACTATTAAGCAATAGCTCTTAAATAAACATTAAACGTTGTTATAATTATACTGTGGTATATCCACAGGCCCAGCTAGATTTATAATTACATTAAAAACCCTTAGACAATTATAAGCAAAATAATACTAGATAGACATAATTTCAATAAAATAATAAATTTCGATGCTCCCGTTCTTCACATTACTTTTTCCTCTTAATCGTCGTCGGGGCTTAGAATACGCCGACTTTATCTCCTCCCCAAATAAAGGGGGGTCCTGGGTATGACACTAAATTGCATTTGATGGAGAGGCTCCAGTTCTGGAGCTCTGGGGAGTGTGGTGTTACCCCTTTTATTGCCAGGTCCATTCTGACCCAGAGTGGTAGAACCTGTTTGTGTCCCATCTATAGGTCAAATAAGTCCGTTTAAAACTTATTCGTATTTGATAAGACCGTGTGAAAAAAAAAAAACTCTTAAGAAACAACTACACAAAAATGTAAATGTGAATGCTATTCCCTAACCTCTAGACATAACATGACCCTAAACGGCTCGTTAAAAATCAATCAATTGATGACCCTGTGTCACATCCTGTCCGTGGTGGAGGGTTGGGTAAAACCGTAAATACGTACACGGTGTCCTCTGTTTTGGCCTTGGTCTGTGCTAGTTACCAAATCTATCTTCATTTTTTTAAAAATAACATATTTTGTTTTTGTTTATTTTATTATCTTCGAAAAGTTTGTAAAATATATTTCTTCGGTTTAAAGATCGTATCTGTGTGTATGTGCGAATATGTGTCTGTTTTTCTATTTCTTGGGATCGGATGGGGAGGACACCAGTAAATAAAAAAAGGGAATTCATGCAACGGCTCTGCACTGAACTCACAAAACCAAATTCTTATTCTTATGAGTGTTGTCACCTCAGCTAAATAACAGACAATTCCGTTTTTATTATAAAGAAAGAAAGATGAGAAAATGGACATACTACACAGAAAAAATATAATAAGAAAGAAAGAAAGAAAGGGAGAGATAGAGAGAAGCGATAACACTAATCTGTTTCAATCAAACATGATGAAAAGAAAGAAAGAAAGAAAAAACGAGTGAGAGAGAGTTAAATCAAGATCATTATACTTTTAACATATTGAACAATTTAGCAATAAACATATCAAATATTGTAATAATTATCATACTGTGGTATATCAACAGGCCCCACTAGAATTTTATATTTATATTAAGAACCCTTGGACAATTATAAATAAAAAACGGTAATTTATGCAACGGTCTTGTACTGAACTTACAAAACCAAACTGTCGTTTTTCTAAACTCGTTTAAAACTCCAGAGACAAAGAGAAAAAAAAAAAAGAAAACATCCCAACAAAAACGCATTTGATTTTGAAGAGTGGCATATGAATTTTAAACAAAATGTCAAATCTCCATATTTCGGTCAATTCATCTGTCGGGCATTTAATTTTATCTTTTTTTCCCCCGGTCAACTGTAAGTGAGGAGAAGAAGAAAAATTGTTATGTTACTGGGAATCAAGTCACGCCTCACAATTGTTAAAAGGAAAGAATGAATTAGGATTTGGACTGTGGTTGAACGAATAAGACATTTTCTTCGAACTGTTCAGAATTCAGCGACCCCAAAAGTTTTTTTTATATAAATCTAATCCTTTAGACCAGTGCTTCTCAACTTTTTATTTTATTTTATTTATTTATTTTTATTTTTGGGGCAGTATCCCCCTTCAATCCAATGCGAGTTCTTTGTGGCCCACAAAATCTCAGTGAGAAACCTAGATTTAAAGAATAAATTAGGAGTTTTAAATTTTAAGAAAATTGAAAACTAAAATCGGCTACTTTGTATATATCAGATTTTTTAAAATACAATAAATAAATATTCATGTTAACAAAATGGCTTGATTTATTTAGGTTGGTTGGTTGGATTTTACGGCATGTCAACCCTTGTTAGGTTATTTTATACCGAAGACATTTTGTTTTATTCATTCTTGATGGGTATTCAAATTGTTTTTTTAAACACATTTTTTTTCTATTTAAACCATAGATGTATCCTCTGCAGAGAGAAAGACTTCCCTCAGCCCACAAAAAAAGGAGGGTGTCCTGGGTATGACACTAAACAGCATCTGATGTTGAGGCTCCAGTTCTGAAATTCTGGGGAGTGTTGTATACACTTTATTGCCATTACATGTTAGCTCATACGGTAGAGTATTCGCCAAGGAATTGTAAGTTTCCTGATTCAATACTGATTCTTTCCAACACAGCCAATGAGTAGCACAGCTTGGGTAATCTAATCTGTGCGTAAAGCATCTAGAAACGAAAATGGGATAGACTCCGTCGCCGTTTGGCTGATACCGACAATAGGACACTGCACTGAACTCAAAAGACCAAACACTGTCGTTTTTTTTACCCCGTTTAAAACCCGAGAGACAAAAAACAAAAACGTATTTCTTCGACTCCAAAAGTCACAAATCTAATTTAGCCAAGACTCCTATTTTCAAAATACAAGAGTGAGTCAAAAGTTTTGCAATATTTTGGTAAGTGCTAGTTTGTAGTGCGTATAAACCAGTTCAAGCTGTGATTGGTAGCATCATGGTAGTTAATGCGCTGAGATGTCGTGTATTGGTTCACTCCAATGTGTAATTGAAAGCCGCACAGATGAACATATAGTCTTATTATAGGAACTCATACTTTATGAGTTTGAACTGGGCAATAATGTCGCTGAAGCAACCAAAATAAAAAAAAATTGTTGTGCGAAAGGTGAATGTGCAGTTGATCATTGTACAGTAACTAAGTGATTCAAAAAATTTGCTCAGGTTGCAAGAATGTCGATGATCAGGCAAGGCCGGATAGGCCTAAAACCGTGAATTCAGAGGCCGTCATTGCAGTAAATCTGGTGAGTAGCATTAGGCAAGCTTGGCATCTCACAGTCTAGCGTGGTTCGTCACATTCATGGCCCCGGCAAAAGCACCCGGAGATATCAAATTGTGCTTCACTTTACCAAAATATTGCAAAAATTTTTACTTTCTCAAGTATTTTTTTCTCCATTTACCAAACTTTACATTCTTCCTATTTCATTTCATTCTGCTTAAGAATAATAGAAAAAAAAGTTGAGGGAGGATAATTGACTTTTGTTTGATGTTTTGTGGCGGGAGATCCGTTCCCTAGACAGAAGGTAGTTCGGGTCAGAAGTGTACTTTGATTGCAGCAATGACTGAGAAATGATCCACCATAAAATACACCATCCTATCATCTGGGGCTGTAGAATACTCCGACTGCATCTCTACAGAGGGGTTAAATCCCTCCAATGAGGCCAACTATTAGCCATAAGTGGCAACCCGTGACGCTTAAGGATGGAATCTTGGTGACTGAGCAGTCCATGACATCCAACACTCCACTTTGGCCCTTACTTGGGCAATCGGAGAGGCCTCCTCCGATCAATCAGCTGGTCACGTCAATCCCTAGGACCTATATGATTGTCCCGACCGTACTGCTCTTATGGCAAACCCCCAATCCTTTTTATCATATATGTGCTAGAAGGCGGTAACTAAGGGTCTTAGTGTCCTGGATATGACGTTAAACTGAATCTAGTAGTGAGGTTTCAATTCTGGAGCTCTGGGGAGTGTGGAGTATCCTTTCATTGCTATTACTCCCAGGTCCAATTTGACCCGGAGTGGTAGTACCTGTTAGGGTCCCATCTATGGGTCAAATACATTAAAAAATGATATTAAAAATATTTTGAATACCCAACAACAACAATGATTTGAATAAAACAAAAACCTATTCAGCATAAAATAACCCAAGAGTTGACATGCCATAAAAACCAGCCAACCAACCACAAAATACAACTTTAAATCACGTACCGTCTCCGGTAAGTACGGATCCTCCTACACGGTAAAAACTGACCATGTGTTACAATTTACCTTTCACGTTGGGTTGGTGGGAACTACAAACACGAATGAATGTAAAATATCTGGGAAAAAGTAACTACAAAAATGTATAATACTATTGTTTGTTGTAAAGGTGTATGCGTTATGTTATATACCGGCTCTGATACCAGTTATTATAATGAGAGAGAGAGAGAGAGGGGCAAAGTCTGTCTGGCGAAAACACGGTGCCCTTCATCGTTTTGGCGGGGCAGTTGAAAGAAATGATAATGCACAACTAGGTTAACAAAGAAAGGTATTTACAAGACATTTTTATAATATGAATATCCATTTCAATGGAACTCCAGTTTTGTAGTTCAGAATTCGAGACTGAAAGGTGTTCGTGTGGTGTCACGTGTCCCCTAAGTGTACGTGAAAAAAAAAAAAAAAAAAAAAAAAGTTGTTTGTATGGATTTGCCAACCCCTCCACGTGAGCAGGATGTGAGACAAGGTCACTTTTAAGTGTAACTTAAAAGCATTGAATTCCGAGTTTTTCTCCTAGACTGGTTACTGTACCAAAGTTAAAGAGCCTAGACTGTCCTACTATTTACCCATAACTAGAGGGAGAATAATTGGATTCGTATATTTCCCATTGGTATTAGCGGTATGTGAAATGCAAACAGCCTCGTCCAGGACTTGAACTCTGTTCGCCGTGTCCATTTCCTACGACGATAACCATTACACCATGAGCACATTGTAACAATGGATAGTTGGCACTTATTTATGGTTAAGCCATACAGTCATCAGATGTTTCTTGGGAAAAAACGCATGACAACGGACGATGTAAATGATAGGCAGAGGAACAAAAAAAAAAACAAAAAAAAAAACTGGAGCATGTCACCTTTAAGCACCCCAGCTGCGATCTCGATTCAGAAGGATATGTTTTTCATTTACACCGTCAAAATCCGGTTGTTTGTTAACAGACGATTTTGACGGTGTAAATGAAAAACATGTTCTTCTGAATCGAGATCGCAGCTGGGGTGCTTAAAGGTGACTTGGTCTAAAAAAAAAAAAAAAACTAATGCTCGATAGGACAGGCTGCTTGATAGACTTACCAGGAAAAGAAACCCAGTTCAACAAGCTTTCTTTGAGATCAATGTCATATCAAATCCAGAGTATCCTTCAACGCTGTTAAAAGAAGATTTAAAGGCTAGTGGTCTTGCTTAGTTTATGACCACTCATTTCAAGACATAGGCAGGAACATTTACAGTGGTACAATGGCAGAAGAAGTGGTTAGCATATTTGCTCTTGCAAGACTGTATACCGGTCAGAGGAGAGTCAGTTTTTATTTAATATGACTAATGGTAGAACTTGAATATGTCATGTTAGAAGAACTAAACTCAATGATCAAAGATATCTGGAACAAGTCTGTGAAAGAATTGTACGTAGTTCTGTCAATCACTTACTGGCATCACCTCTCATCTTCATGGATGACAATGACTAACTCTATAGAGAATGTACAGTTAGGGAAAACCTGCTGTATAATGCCACTAAGCGCGTAGTGTAATGGTTACAGTCGTAGGAAATGGACACGGCGATCAAAGTTCAAATCCTGAACGAGGTTCTTTACATTTCACATAGCACAAATTCCCTTGGGAAAGGTATGAATCAACTATTCTACCTCCAGCTAGGAGATGGACAGACAGGACCCTTTAACCTTGGTTAGGCAACCAATGTAGGAGAAGGAAAACTCAGAATACAAACCTGTTAACCTCTGTTTAAGAAATTGACCTTGTGTCGCATCCTACTCGTGCGGAAGGGTTGGTAAATATGTATAATGCCATTAATACTCTTCCGTGGCCTGCAAGAAACCCCGATCTTAACTGTGGAACATTTTGGGTCAGAAAGTGTGAGATAGAGTCCCTCTTGTTCCAACACTTGAAGAACTTGCACTTCAGAAAGAATGATGCAATCTTTGCCAAATGCAACTCAGAAGGTTAATAAGTTACATGAGTTTTTTTGTTTTTTGTTTTCTTTAGGAAGTGTTATTCATATGAATGGTGGTCATATTAAATATGGACATCATCTTTCGTGTACAAGCCAAAGAAAATACTTTTTTTTCTTTTCTTTTATGAATATGAATGTTGTGTTTTGTTCTTTAATAATTGTGATTATATGCAATACTTGTTTCTAACTCGTGCTAGAAATTATGTTACTTAAAAAGTTACCGTTAAAATAAATATTCTATGTACAATATCAAGTTGTTTTTTTTTTCATTTACTTGTATTTTATGCAATTGCATAACATACATTTTGCATTGTATTGATAAGAAATCACAATAACATTTTGAGGGTTAATTCAACTTTGAATCTAGCAGGAAATCTGGTAGTGCTTTAATTTAAAGTAAATGTATATAAAAAGAGGACAAGACTCACTGAAAATGAAACAAAAAACAAACATTGAATGACAGTCAAATTTTGCTATTTCCCTTAGAACACGCTCCGACTATATCCCCTGTAGAAGGGTAAAACGTCCTAAATAACGGGTGTCCTGGGGTATGACACTAAACTGCATCTGATGGTGAAGCTCCTGTTCAGAAGATCTGGGGAGTGCGGTATTGTAATTACTCCAAAGTCCACTCAGACCCGAAGTGGTAATATCCATTAGGGTCCCATCTATGGGTCAAATAGGTCTTTAAAATTATCCGTATTTGATAGAACCACGTACAACAAAAAACAAAAACAAACAAAACCTCTTAAGGAACAAAATGTAAATACAAATATACAATGTATACAATCCCTAACCTCAGTGCATAAAATAACCTTAGATGGGTTTACATGCCGTTAAAATCAACTAATCAAAATTGTTAGGATGTACAGTCTTTTGCTATATTATTAAAATGCCTTTTTTTTTCTACCGAGAAAAAAATTTAGTGGGCAAAAGAAAAGAATAAATTGGGCGTTAAAAAATAAAAAAAAAAAAAAAAAAAGCTCAAGTCAGATCGTAGAAATTTAGAGAATTATCTTGCAATG
This sequence comes from Doryteuthis pealeii, assembly GCA_023376005.1. Classification (NCBI taxonomy): domain Eukaryota; kingdom Metazoa; phylum Mollusca; class Cephalopoda; order Myopsida; family Loliginidae; genus Doryteuthis; species Doryteuthis pealeii. Next base: position 38,249,807 of record CM042142.1, read on the forward strand.
ACTTTTTATACATTAAAAAAAAAAAGTCAGCAAAAATTTAAAAAGATCCAATCCACAAAAAAATTTCAAAAAGTCACAAAGTCGAGGGAAGAAATCTTTCAGTTAAAGGAATTAAGACATTCACTCTAAGCAAATGTTATATTTTTTTATATCTTTTAAAGATTTCCATGCCATGCATGTTGTACATTAGCCTATATCAGTCACACACACACACACACACACACACACACACACGTATATAATGCAAACATGCAAAATTAATTATCTTGACTACTTCAAGGTTACATAGCACCAAAGTGTGTCAAGCCAGGGCTGGATGTCTTCAGGAATGCTTTTTTTTTCTTTTTTTTTTTTTTTACAAAACACTGTTCAAATACAGCGACTGTACCACATAAGGAACAGCTCAGAAGTTGACTTCACATTTTATTCTTTGAAAAAAAAAAAAAAAAAAAAATAATAATAAAAGAACGGTTCGTATACCAGTATTTAACATGTTGGTCTTCCAACCTATTAGTTCAATATTTTAATGATTGCTCAAAATAGAATTAGTAATGAACAAACATGGATGAGTTCAAACGCTCATTTTTTAATGATCATTCTTAATGAAACTTTTTAATGGTCATTTTAATGGAACGTTTTAATGGGTTTCTTTAATTGTTTTTGTTGTTCTTTTAATAATGAACCAACTATATTAATAGAAGTATATTCTTGTTGATTTCAACCACTCAAAATTATCTTACAACACTAACTGGATAAAAAAAAAAAAAAAAAAAAAAAAAAATGGAGGATTTTTTAATGATCATTTTTAATGGAACTTTTTAAGGTAAAACTTGCAAATCATACTCAAAATTAAACCGGGCCGAAAAGTTCAATTATAGGGTGACTCAGAAAAAACAGAACCCAAATTATTTATTTATTTTCTCATTAAACTAACCCTAAACCCCAACCCTAACCCCACTAGTTGAGAAACATGATATTACAGGGTGACCCAGAAAAAACAGAACCCACAAATTTTGTAATAAAACTGTTAATTTTAACTAGGGGGTTTTATGGTTAGGGTTTAGGGTTAGGGTTAGTTTAATGGGAAAATAAATAAATAATTTGGGTTCTATTTTTTCTGGGTCACTCTGTAATTGAACTTTCCCGCTCCGTTTTAATTTTGAGTATGATTTGCAAGTATTACCCTTTTTAATAGTCATTTTTAAAGAGAATTAACTACATAGGGATTATTTTAAAAAGCTACATAATTTCAATGAAAGTTTACATTTGAGAGTTTATTCCATTGGAAATATCCACTATATCATAAAAAAACATAACACATGGCTTTTTACTACTGGTCACTAGGAGAAAAGGGCTCCAATTTCTTTCTTTCCATTTTGTTCCGAAGAGATGGTCCCAAGAAAAATGTGGTGACGTGTGTGCAGACGTCATACAGTGATGTAGTGACCTAACAGTTTTGCGTTTGGACCAACTAGTACCTGAAATTATTTCATTTTAAATGAAATCATTTTAAAATTGAAATAAAATAAATAAAAGCTTATTATGAATTATGTCCATACATCTCGTTACAGACGATGTACATTTTATTCAAATAAAACAACATTTTTTCGATCACTGTGACAACTTTCTACTTGAGAACGTCCCGTCGTGATGTAATAGTTAGCAAGCTAGTCTCGCATACCCATGATTACTGAATAGCGAGCTCGATCCTCACTGGATGCCCCATGAAAAATCCCCACGTAAAAATGATCACGTTTTAATCCAGCCTGGTGGAAGGTCAGGATTTTTTTTCTCACTTAAGAACGTCTTTCCAGACAAGTATCTTGCTTCGATAAAATCAGAATTGTCACTTAAAAAACAAGTTTCATCATCTTAGTATATTTTTAGGGGTGAAGCAGTGGTTCTCACCACCCCCTTATATTTAATACAATGAAAGTTGAATAAAGGTTAATATCATCAAAATTTTTGGACCATTCAAAAGAAGAAAGATCAAAAAAAAAAAAAAAAAAAATTTCAGCCCACGGAAATAATGAAAATTATGAACGAAAACAATGTTTACATTTTCGCACCATTAAATCCATTGAAATTTAAACGTGGCCAAAAATGTTATGACTACCGACTTTTAAAAAAGTTCTATGAAAAATCAACTAACAGTCAAAATTTCACGAAAACTTCGGTAATTATTCATCTTTTGATAAAATTATGTTTAAAATATTTTATTTTCCTAAAATATATTAGGGGAAATATTTTCTACGCCTCCCCCACCCTATTTTATATAATGAAATCTGGAAAAAAATGAACCAATAAAAAACGATTTTTTATTTTTATTTATTTTTATTTTTTAATAATTATATCAGAAAATATTTATAAGTTTCTACACGGGATTTTTTTAGTAAAAAAAAAAAAAAAAAAAAAAAAAAAAAACAAACCCAAAAAACAATTCTGAATTCTGCTAAAAAAAAAAAAAAGTCAATATTGGAACATTTATTAAGAGAATTCATGTTTTTTTAGTGTACCCCACAGGGAAAAAAAAACTTCTTATATTTTTTACTAATAAAAAAATAAAGGAATTGTATCAAAGATTAGTAGTTCCATTCAAGTATGTATATTATGTACCACCAATTTTCCCTGTGAAATTTACCCCCCCCCTCTATATTTAACACAATGAAACTTGCATAAAAGTTAACATTATCTTGAAAAACATTTTTCATTCGAAAGAAACATTTAAAAAAAAAAACTGATGATTAAAAAAAACAAACTTTTCAGCTTTCGGAAATAATGAAAATTATGATTGAAAAACAATGTTTTTATTTTTGCACTGTTAAATCAACTGAAATTTAACGTAGCCAAAAACAAGTTACAAGAGGATTTTTTAAAAATTCAACCAAAAATCAATTAATGGTCCGATTTTCACGAAAATTTCCATAATTATTTACCTTTGGATGTAAATATGTCTGAAATAGTTTTTTCCTAAAATATATTAGGGGAAATGTTTTTTTACGAGGTCTACCCCCCCCCCATTTTATTTTATGAGATATGAAAAAGATGAACCGGGAAAAAAACGATTTTTTCTATAAAGATAAGAGTCTGAATAACTATATCAAAAGATTTGTATAATATTCAAGGCAGTAGAAAAAAAAACTGAAATAAAAAGTGCTAAAAATGTCATAATATTATTTGAAAACTTCTTTTTTTTTTCTTTTTTAATTGCTATGTACTATATTCTATCAAATTGTCAAGAAAAAAAAATGTTTTAAGAAATTAATTTTTAAAAGATTTTAAATCTTTTGTGTGCTTAGATAATTTTTTTATGTTTAAAAATCTTTTTTTGTGTGTACAAATCGAATTTTTCACTAATATTTAAATATAATATAACACTGAATTTTAGAATTTTAGAACTAAAAATTTGTCCGATCCACGATATATTAATATTTTTTAAGAGAATTTAAGAGTTTTTAAAAGAATTTTTTTTTTATTATTGAATAGTAATGTTTGATTCTTATAATATACGGAAGAGCAAAACTGACAATATTTGTAATACTTATTGTCTTTTCTTTGCTTCAGTTACATTATAAGTTCAACTAAACAAATATTCCGTGGTTATTCTGAAACAACCACACACACACAAAAAAATCTTTCAAAAATCGTTGAAAACCAATAATCGGTTATTGAATATGCACAAGAAAACAATTATGTCGAGTATAGCCACCTATACATTTAAATGTATAATTGTCAAAGAGATAATATGTAAATTTACAGTCCCCATTTCTACATAAAAATCACCCTTTTGCAGTTCACCCGAACTGTTTTATTTATTTTTAAGATAACGGTGTAATTTTTCCCAATCGGATAATTTGATCTTTGAATTAACTGGTTTTTTAATTATTTGTAACAACTCTGTATGATCGTTACTTTTTTTTACGGGATTTAAAAAACAAACAAAGTTCAAAAATATTTACTTTCGTTTATTCAATATGGCCTAAACTGATCATGTGACCCGATTTTGGAGATACCTAATGTATATTTTAGTATTTTGATATGGCGTAGATTACTTCTCAGTATTAACAATTGTTCTGAAGTAGAATTGCTATCTCTATATACCTCTGAAATATCACTGTGGACCTCCAATTTGTTATTTTTTATGCTGACCCCTAGTAATGTTACAAAGGACCCCAGGGATCCATGTGGGCCCCAGTTAAGAACCGTAAGGGTAACCGGACCATTCGGTCGCAGATATTTTCACCCAGGCAGCGCATCGTTTTCATTTCTTAAAACAACTTATCAAAATTAAAAACGAAATTTTAGGCACCACCAATTTTCCCTGTGAAATCGTCCCCCATATTTAATAATGAAACTTGCATAAAGGTTAATATTATCTTGATTTTTTTTTACTCTTTTCGATAATAATTTAATTGACTATTATCTTATAAAAGGAAAACTTATACATCGATATTTGTTCTGTTTAAAAGGGGGGAGCTAAATATTCAATAGAGTTTTCGACAAAAAATTATTAGAATTCGATAATAAAGTAAAGTAGTTATTAAATAAGAATCTAAAAATATGACATTCTAAACTTAACATCATGATATTTATATCTTAAATAAATTTGATATATTAATTTACCATAGAAAAAACACCTAATTAAATCAGAAAGTTTTGAAATAAAATAACTGATGCATTATAAAATTCATTCATTAATAAATCAACACTGAAAATTTCATTAAAATCGAATAATTCCCTAATTTTTGGTAAAATTTTTTGAATCGGGAGATTAAATTTATTTTGAAAACACGCATTTTACGGCATCTTTAAACAGCGTTTATGGCCTATTCTATCACAATTAACTGAAAAAATAGTTTCAAATGTATTAAAAATAAATTATATGTGTAATATTATTTTGCTTTTCTTCTTTTTTTTTTTTTTTTACTGATGCTTATCATGTTACTACTTTTTGACAAAAAATTGACCTTAAATAATCGATTTGATTTTAATTCGTTTTTAAAATGAAAAGCAGACGAAAAATTGGATATGCAAACATTTTAGTGTTTAGATTTTAAGGTATTCAAACAAAACGCTAACAGTTTTACTTTTTTCACAATCAAACAATAGATGAGAAATCCCTAGGTACCACCAATTTGACCCTGTGCAATTTACCCCCCCTACATTTAACACAATGAAACTTGCAGAAAAATTAATATTTTCTTGAAAATTTTTTTCCATTCGAAAGAAAAAACATTAAACAAACTCCTGATGATTTTTTAAATTTTTTATCAGCATACGAAAATAATGAAAATTATGATTAAAAAACAATGTTTTCATTTTTGCACTGTTAAATCAACTGAAATTTAACGTAGCTAAAAACAAGTTACGATAAGAGGATTTTTTAAAAATTCTATGAAAAATCAATTAATGGTCCGATTTTCACGAAAATTTCCATAAATGTTTACCATTGGATGTAAATACATCTGAAATAGTTATTTTCTAAAATATATTAGGGGAAATATTTTTTTACGATGTCTATCACCCCCCTATTTTATTTTATGAGATAAAAAAAATGATGTGGAAAAAAAATTTGGTACTTTTTTTCTATAAAGATAAGAGTCTGAATAACTATATCAATGAAATTGTATAACGTACCGAATTATAGTTTTTTTAGGAAAAATAATGAAATCGGAAATAAAAAGTGCAAAAAAAATGTCATAATATTAATATTTGAAAACTTTTTTTTCTTATGTAATTGGTATGTACTATATTCTATTAAATTGTCAAAAAAAAAAAAATTTTTTTAAGAAATTAATTTTTACGAGATTTTCAATCTTTTGTGTGATTAAATATTTTTATTTTTCTGCGTGAAATAAATTAAATTTTTTTTTTTTCCTGTGGAAAAAAATCAAAATTTTTACGGATATTTAAAAAAATGAATTTTAGAATTCAGGTGAACTAAAAGTTGGTCCGATCCGTGCTCGATTAATATTTTTAAAAGAATTTGTAATTTTTATTGTTGAATAGTAATGTGTGATTCTTAGAATGTACGGAAGAGCAAAACTGACATATGACGAGACGCTTCTCGGTAACTAAAGTTTGTTTTTCTGAGCGTAAAAAAATATTTTATTTAACTTTTACGACCAATTAGAATAAAAATAATATATTGAATGATTGTTTTATCAGTTTTTCTCTTAGAAAAAATATTCAAATTTTCATTTTATTTTCGATTTTAAGAATTTATACTAAAACCGAAGACATTTTTTAACGTCAATTTCACTGCGAAATTTTAAGATTAAAGTTTTTCAAGTTTTTATTCATAGTAAATTGTAATATTAAAGTTTTAAAGATTTTATTCATTTTAAATTGTAATATTAAAGTTTTTAAAGATTTTATTCATTTTAATAGAAAAAATTTGGCTAAAAAAGTTTGTCCGTTACCCATCCGTACTTAGATGCATAACTGTAAGAGGGTAATAATATGTATTTCTTTCTCTCTAAATCGCGGCCTGAAAATTACCCTTTCGCACGTAATATGGATAGGTTTGTTTATTTTTTAAGATAACGATGTAATTTTTCCCAATCGGATAATTTGATCTTTGAATTAACTATTTTTCTTTGTAACAACCCTGTACGATCTTTTTTTAACGAGATTTTTGATAAACAAAGTTCGGAAATATCTATTTCCGTTTTATTCAAGATGACCTAAACGGTCTGGTGGTACCTAGATCCCTCTATACAACCCCTCCAGAAAAAAAAATCAAGGTACAAATACAAAATCGCATGCAACATTAGAATCGCATTTTACGTATAAATAGCATTAGATTACGGAAACTCCCAAAGTAGTCTAACCCTTACGTATCGAAGGTTTCGTGTATTTCCGTGAAATGTAATGCTTTTTATAGGTAATCTAATATTATCTCTTGCGCGCTATTCTGCATTAGTACCAAAATCAAACAATTAGAATGTTAGGTTTGCTCCTAATTTTAGCTGGTTTGCAATTTTTAAGAATCTTAATCCGGAAATTCTTTTTTTTTTTTTTAACTTAAGGCATTTTCTGCATTATAGCCTCTTGTGTTGATTTGTTTGTAGAAACTGGAGACAAAACTGTAGGAAGAACAAGAGGACGTTTATCGAAAAAAAAAAAAATTAATTTTCTTTTTTTATTCATTCATTTATTTTTTTATTTTTTAAATGTAAGGTGTGGGTGGAAACGAAAGGAAAAAGGACAAAAATAATGCAAACAATTTTTTCCGGAAATTTTCGGTTTTTTGCTAAAATATGGGACAGGAAATTCAATTCAAAAATAATAATAATAATAATAATAATAATATAATAATAAATAATGACCTCCTCAAAGAAAGAAAGATATCTATGCATACAAATTTTTTTTCGCATATTTAGTCAATTAAACACACACACATACCCCAAGCAAATTAAATTAAATAAATCAATGAGAGCACAGCACATGGATATTATTGTGTAATACAGGACTTTTTTTCTATTTGCGTAAATTCTGCTTTTAGGCAAATATTTTTCTTCTCGATAATAATCAATTTATTATTATTATTCAAACAGTAAAAGAAAGATAAAACCGTGGAAAAAGATAAGTTAAACATAACACGCAACTCAGTAACGAAAACAGAAGCAAGTCATTAATTGCACGTGGCACGACTTGCAGGTCTAAACAAAAATTAACTGCAGTGATTATTAGTTTATTGTGTGTGTACATTATCATTTAGTAAATTTGTCAGTAAAAATCACTTAATTTGCTCTGGGTCAGTGGTAGAACAACGAGTTCGATACGCGTGTACAATGAATGAGTTTTATTGACCACATGGAAGAATAGCCTTTAACATGCGAGAGGAATCCGTCATTCCTCTTTTTTTTCTCTTTAAGTAAAACTCATTCATTGTACACGCGGATCGTACTCGTTATACCACTGGCCCAGTGCAAAAAAAGTGATTTTTACTGACAAATTTACTAAATGATAATGGGCTAAACTTGCAAATCGGTCGGAAAATTAAGGTGACCCAGAAAAAACAGAACCCACAAATTTTGTGATAAAACTGTTAATTTTAACTAGTTGGGTTTAGGGTTATTTTAATGTGAAAATAAATAAATCATTTGGGTTCTGTTTTTTCTGGGTCACCCTGTAATATGTTTTAATTTTCCGACCGATTTGCAAGTTCAGCCCTTTTTTCTTTAGTCTGTTAGAACTTTTAGGCCCATATTGAAACGTGGGTGATGTCACAGACATGTAAACAAAGCACACTAAACGTACAACCTTTTTTTTTTCTTTTTAAAAGTGACATGTTTTTAAAGGCATCTTTACACTTTGTAGTTTTATTGCTGACTCCACACAAATTCAACTACGAGGGAATCATGGATGAATGCATCTCTAACATGTTTTGTTTTTGCATTTCATTTTTTTTACGCACATGCACTCTACCAAGTTTTTTTTATTTGCTGGTGATCAACGTAGACCAACTAAATATTCGATTACATCAAATTTAAGTGACTAGTTCACATGTTTTTGTCACTTTTTGTGAGGGCGATGTCACGCACATTCCGTTTTTTATGACATGGACTTCAAATTCCTAGTATCCTTTAGTTTTCTGCAAGCAAGAGTAAAATACTTACAGGGTAAATATAATTAGAACTTATTTTGAATTAAAATCATTACAGCCCACATTAGTGTCCAGCTAGAGGCCCTAAATCTTATAAAACCCCCAACAAAGAAGATTTTGCAAAAAAAACTGTACTTCCGCAACCCTTACATCATTTTTGTAACTGATACGACCGGTCGGAGATTAGGGTATATCAGTCGGTTGGTTAATTTGTTTTGGGATTTGTTTGTGTTTTTTACTTTGGAATTTAATGAAAATTAAATTAAATTTTACCACGCACTGCACTAAGTAAGTATGAACGATTTGAAACATTAAGGTTGTGTATAATTTTAATCTAAAAATTATTTTTTCAATCGGTTGTGTAAATAAAACTCGGATTTTACCAAAATCTGTGGCGTATTGTTTAATTTAAGATGATAATGATGATGATGATAAAGAGAACAATAAACTTTTGTGGAAGTTAAATAAAATATCTAAGAATTATAGAAAATAAGATAGCAACAGAAATATTAAAATATCGTAGAAATTATTATTGAATTATTCCAAAATTTACGTAGAAAAAGATGTTAAGTTTGAAGACCATGTGACTTCGTTTTTATCCGTTGTGCAACTAGAGCGTCACAAAGCAATTTTTTTTCCTGAAGTTTTTCCTGTTCTTTTGTCATTTTCGTGATTAAGAATTTCGTGAAATTTTCCAATTGTTTTTTAACGACATCGGAAAAATGTTACAGGAGAAAATCCGGAGTTTAGTTTAAAGTCAAGTTAGATTGGAAATGCAGTTTTGTTTGTTTTGTTTTTGAATAAAATAAAGAAATTAGAATAAGTAACCAAAAATTAACATAGGTTTTTCTTTATTATTGAAGTTCTGTTTTTTGCGCTTAGGAATACAATTTTCTATTTCATTTTCAGCGGCTTATTTCATGTAATTATGGTTGATTAATTAAAAGTTATAGTTTCGTAGGGGTGACAAGAGTTTCGGACCACCCTGTATTTTATTTTAAATTTTATTTATCAATCAAAAGATAAATTATCAAAGACTTTTTAACGAAAATAAAAACTGAAAATTTCTACCAAATTAAATTTAAATCGAGAAAGAAATGCTCATTTTAAACCAATTTTTATTAATAATCGAGAAAAATCAATGAGATATTTGTAAACTATTTTTAATTACTGACAACTTACTGAATAAGTGATTTTGTAATTGTTGAAAGCGTAACAAAATTGAATGTTGATAGACTAGTGATCGCTATGGAATAAAAGTTTTTTTTAATTTTTTTTATTGTTCTAACCTTTTCATTGTTTTTTTGAATAATGTTTGATTAGAGAATTGAATGAAATGGAACAAGACTTTAAGTTTTTTTAAATATATATATAGCTGTGTTAAAAGCGAACAATTGAAAATTAAATGATGTTTTGTTTTGTTTATTTTTTTAACAGATGAATAAAGTAAAAATACAAATAAAGGTTTCCATGATACAAGTTCTATTTTTTCACTTTTGTTATTTTTTTTTACACATGACGAGACAGACATGCAGCAGGACAATGTTAATTATTTTATTTTATGATTAAATTATTTGCCAAAAAAAAATCAATAATATTTAAAAAAAAAACGTGTGCATTATTAATCAAATCATTAATCAATCAACAACAAAATTAACTCACCTATAAAAATACGACTCCACCAATCTAACAATTGCGTTGCTAAGTTTGCTGGGTAGGACAATACACTTAGAAAGCCACCTGTCGGTATTTGAAGTGTTATGAACCTCTGGTTCCGGGTTCGATCCGGAATCGGGCTGGGACGCCGATAAAGGGTTGTTTTGGGTGGTCGGTTGGACCGTTGGAAGTGATGATGGTGTTGCAGATTCAACATGTTGTTCTTGAGGATTATCGTATTCGTGTTGTTTCTCACATGGTTTAATAATGGTGAGAGAGTTCTCGATAGAACTGTCGTTGGTTGATACTTCTGAGGTGCCGGTCGGTATTGTTGATGTCAAGGGCGCTTCCAGTATCATAACAATGATGGGAGAAAAATCGGAATCGCACCAAGTGCTACTTTCTCTCTCTCCCCAAACAAATAAACAAGCTTCTTTTTTTGTCAAATAATTTTAACTCCCTTATTTTTAATGTGTATATATAAATAAATATATATATTTAAAATCTATTTTATAGAGGAATTAATTATATAAGTTGTTCTGATGTAAAAGAAATAACTAAAAGATCGATAACTGGAGGTTCACAATAAAATAAATAATTTATAGGTTTGTTGTTTTTATGATTAATTTTTCTTTACTAAAAGTTTCAGTGTTGTTTCTCTCTTTTTGACTGGGTTTCACTTTTGTTCACCGGGACTGAAGAAGTGAGAGACGGCTTTAAAATTGATATTGGTGATTTAATAACTAAATTCAGCCAATGCATGGATCTGAACACAACGTGTAGGTGGGAAATGCCGTAAACCCAATGATATGATTGTTTTTATCATTCTAACCAAAAAAACAGTGACACAGTTGTAGGACTTCTTTCTACTACTACAACTATAAGTAAAATAACGATGACTAATAAAAAAAGAAAAAAGAAAATAAATTGACAATATAACGATAGAAAGACAGATGTCTAAGGGTCGCGATGGGTGTTCCTTGAGAAAGTGCGAAACAGATATATGAATGCGTTTGTTTTTGTATTTTTTTTAAAAAAAGGTAAAAATGCCGATATTGATAAAGATGACATTAGTCGCACTTGTAGCAGTAAAAGTCGTAGTACTTAGTAGATAGGTGAGGTTACAAGGTAGTACCACCGACAACACCCGTCGGTGTGACTAACCTCTCTCTCTCTCTCTCTCTCTCTCTCTCTTTCTCTCTCTCTCTTCTTTCTTTCTTTCTCTTACTTTCTCTTTCTCTCCCTCTGACTGAAACTGGTTGCAGCTAGTGTTGTCCCGTGCGGGTGGGACAGGGGAACACGGAGTAGGCAGTTGAGGTGATTTTCTCTGCTTGACTGAAAAAATTTAAAAAATCAAAAAAGAAATCCCAGAACAACGAGAAAGGAGATGAGGGTATGTATGAAAGAAGTCGTCTCTGCTACCGATAAACTTGGAGAGAGAGTAGGACACGTGCAGTGTACATTATATAGACTACTAAGACAGGGAGTTGGCAAAAATACGTGTCACCCTCCTTTTTTAAGAAGTCGAAAAGAGCGTATAATTTCGGAGTGTACGCACTGACACGTGTGTGTGTCTACTAACTAAAGTGTGCACGACTATCCCTTTTTGCACCGTCATATTTAAAAAAAAACAAACATAACTGAGCGTTGTACTACTGAAATGATAGAATGAATTGAAACTGATATCATGACTATGATAGCAATCACAATCATTCTATCATTTATTACGATTTATCATTGAGTTACGATTTTTTTTAAAAGTTTAATATTAAAAACAAACCAAAAACCAAAACAAATGTTGTTTGAGGCTGATATTTTAAACTAATTTAAATTTCTGAGATGAAGAAATTTTATAAATAGCGTTTCTATATCTAAGTGTTGCTTTTTTTTTCTTCCTTTAAACATTTAACAGTAATATTTGCGGCTGGATCGATACATTCTTCGACTGTAAACAAACACGAAAGGAATCGGAAATAAAAAAACAACAAAGAAACAAAAACAAATTAAAACAAAAACTCAGATAGCAGGATCAAATTTTTTCAAAATTTGAAAAAATCTTTATTTCGAAATTTTAGAAAAAAAAAAAAAAAAAAAAAAAAAAAAAAGTTATTTCTGAATTAAAAATATACCAAACATGTTTTATTTTGTTTCCTTATCAAATCTGTTTATTATTATTCTCTTTAATGCAACTTTGTTTTAAAAAAAAAACAAAAGAATCCTCAATAATGAATTGGCATGTTAACCCCTGCAGCACGAGGAGTTAAATAAAATATATACATCTTTTCAAATAAGTTCAAATAGAAGAAAGCTTTCAATTAATTCATTTTTTAGTGAGACAATTGTCTTTTAATAAATCATGCGTGTAAGGAAGCGATTGCCTGCTTTGAGCTTACTTTATTATTGATGTATGTACTAGCTTCGGCAGTACATATACTAAAATATACTATGTGGTAGGTACATGCATAAATAATAAAGTTAGTACAAAGAAAGCAGTCCTTTTTACACACACACACACACACACATGCATATAACATGATAGAACTTACACACTTTCACAGATGCATACACAAAGTCCGTTGCCTGGACACATAATTATTTGCCGGATTTTGATTGGAAATGTCCGCGGTATAATGTTCGATCTTCGGATAACGTGCTTCCCCGAGGTAAACGAGGACGTATGTTTCAGTCTCTCTTATCAATTAAAGTGTGATGTCTGATACTCTAATTCGCCGTTCTTTGTCGCCCCGTCATGATATAGTAATAGTCTCGCAGATCCGTTACTACTGAAAAGCGAGTTCGATCCTCGTTGAATGCCTCATATTTGCGAACTAGTGTCAAATCCTACCGTAGGGTAAAAAATGTTTTCTTTGTTCCTCGCTGAACAAATAGTAAATAAAAAAAAAAGACTGTTAAAAAAAAAATTAAAAAAAAGAACAATCCGAGTGTGTAACGATAAAATTAAAAAGATAAAAGGAAATATGACCCATGCCGAGAATGGGACAATTTTTTCGGTAATCTTTTTATATGATGAATTGAATTCATCATGATATTTACCGCGTACCCCACTTGTACGGGTCAGGCACAAAGTCCCTATTAACGTGGGACCACCCACGAGCCGAAGCCCATGGAGTGGCAGGTGAAAAATTGCGTCGATCCCGTCGGCATTCCCCCTCAAGGGGGGCGCCTCAGGCACTGGGCAATAAACCCAGCCCTGCCCCTTTAAATCAAGGGGGCAGGTGTTGCCTGGGGGGATGGCCCTGGATCGACGCTATTATTACAGCCAATCCGGTCCAGCGGCCGAGGCTCGCCGGACCCCCAGTCGAAACCGGGAATTCATCATTGTCAGGTCGCAAAAAAATGTAGATTTTTTTCTAATCGGTAGCGATGTCCAATCTACCGCGTCAAATTTACCCACCACCCACCTGTATTTAACACAATGGCACTTGAATAAAGGTTAATATCTTCAAAAGTTTTGGACCATTCAAATAAAGAAACATTAAAAATTTTTTAAAAAATGAATAAAAACTCCTGATTATGTTTTAATACATTTTTCAGATTACGGAAATAATAAAAATCATGAACGAAAACAATGTTTACAATACATTTTCGCACCATTAAATCAATTGAAATTTAACGTAGCTAAAAACAACTTATGACTTGAGGCTTTTTAAAAAAATTCTATGTAAAATCAACAGTCACATTTTCACAAAAAAAATCGGTAATTATTTACCTGTTGATGATATTATGTTTAAAATAAGTTTTTCCTAAAATATATTAGGGGAAATATTTTTTTACGAGGTCTCCCCCCACCCATTTTATTTTATGAAATTTGTAAAAATAAATCGTTAAAAAACGTCTTTTAAATTTTTTCAATAAAGAATCTGAATAATCATATCAAAATATTTTTATTAATTTCTATACGGGATTTTTTAGTAAAAGAACCATGAATACTGAATTCTGCTAAAAATGTCATAATATGGACATTTAGCAGAATTCAGTATTGTGTGCTGAAGATTATAACTTATATTTATAAACTCTTCCAAAACAACATTGGCTGAATCGGCCAATCAAAATGCTCAAACATTTAATTTACTATTTAAAGGCATTGATAAATTGCCACACAATTGCTCGCCGGATGTACAGATGAACTGGCGAGGATTATACAACTCATCTAAGCATGGACCAACTGATGAGGATTATATAATTCTTTAACACGGATCAGGTGACAAGGATTAAAACTGATACTGCATCTTACTACTTCAAGAAAGGATTAAACTTTATGCCACAAGGGATCTCCACTGTAAAACTGCTTTCACCTACAAACCTAAAATGGCCATACAAATTGTAACAGAACTCCTCCTCCTTATCCTCCTCCTCCCCTCCTTCTCCTCCTCCCCTCCTTTCTCCCCTTCTCTATCCTCCTTACTTTCTTCCTCCTAACCCAAATGTTGACATACTGTATGGTGATTGATGTGTTTTGTTTTACAACCTCAGTGGGTCATTTAATGCCAACTAAGTTTTGAAATAAATTCATTCTTAATGGATACACAATTTTTTTATAAACATGTTTTTCTATTTGACCCATAAATCGGACCCTAACAGGTACTACCACTCTGGGTCAGAATGGACCAGGAAGGAATGGTGATGAAGAGGTTCTCCACATTCCCAAGACCTCCAGAACTGGAACCTCACCATCAGATTGTTTAACGTCATTCCTAGGATATGTATGATAAAAAGGGTTGAGGCTTGCCATAAGGGCAATAGGGTTGGGACAATCATATAGGTGCTAGGGCTTGACATGACCAGCCAATTGATCAGAGGGGGCCTCTCCGACCACCGGTCTGGTCTATGTAAGGGTCTAAGTGGAGTGTTGCATGTCATGGACTGCTCATCCACTAGGATTCCGTTCTTAAGCATCAAAGCATCATTAAGCATCCAACACGTGGCCACATTGCGGTGGGTGGGGTCTTACCTCTCTGCAGAAGTGCAATTGGCGTATTCTAAAGTCCCAGCCAACAGTGCTGTAAAAAATAAAGTCGTCGGGGTGGCCTAAATTTGGTATCAGCCAGACAGCGAGGGAGTCTATCCCCTTTTAACTGGCGCTAGACCAAGGAGATTGTTTTTGCGTCTGAGGTGGGAGCACCACACCTATCATCAGCTCCCCACTTTACCGCATAGATCCCTGCACTACTCATATGCTGAGTTGGCGAGGGCCAGTATCGAACTAGGAACCTTGTAGTTTCTAGCCAAACAGGGCTGTAACATACTGTAAACCAACCAACCAACCAACCAACCAACAATCAATCACGTGTACCAATACTCTGTGTGTGTGCATTTAGGGTAGGTCGATTTTCAACTTTTTTTGGAATATCAAAATGTAACAAATAGAGAAAGTTGGGTATTGGTATGATAAGTACTGACACCAAAAAGTAGGTTTCTAGCTTGCACCAATTTTTGAGCATTTAGTTTTAAAGATCGTCTAATATGAAGCCCTCTGAAATCCTTGTTTTTGATACATTTACTTAAGAAATTGCTTTAAAATCTTATAATTTAAATCCAGAAAAATGTGTAAATTTAAATTATTTCAAATAAAATGAATAGAATATATCGAAAGTAACATTTAAAGTGAAATTAAAAACCCCACCCCACCATAATATCTCAAATAAGCAGCATTTTACCTCATTAATTGAGATACGTCATTAATAACATTGCAATATATTGTTGTAGCGTTATTTTTTTCTGTTATCAATGGAAAAAAAGCAAATAAGTATGAACTCTGCTAGAAACAAATGAATGGATGATGATTTTAACATAAGCTACCATTGTAATTTGAACATTTCTTTAAATATCTACTGGTTACTAATTGTGAGTCTTTTAAGTTTCTTTTTATATAATCATTGTAATGCATAAAGTTATAAAAACATGATAAAGATACACGAATGTTCTGGGGATAATAGTAACTTTTATCATGCCATCATATTAAACTGCTCTACATAAGAGCCCTTTGAAGCAAAGGAAGGCCTCGTTTCATGACATAAACTTTTGTAATGATATGCCTATAACTTGCTTCAGTTCCATAAACCGATTGGGAAGCTGAAGTTATAAATTTTACTGCCCTTTCAACACTTTGTGAGTGTGAAGGCAAATCAGGCAACTCTAATTTTATCCCACTCTTTGATGACTCCAGTTCATTATCTAAAAATTTTCGTGAATCCAGGCTCACAAATTCCATTTTTAGACAGGTCGATCAACTGTGACCAATGTGTAGCATCAAAATTTATTATTGGTTTTTTTAGCCTCTTTTTGGTTGGCTTCCTTCTGAAAAAAAAAATGAAAAATCAATATATTGAATTAAATTGAAAGTTCAACTTGTCTTAATTTTTAATTTTCATCATGAAATTAGGATATTACTTTAAATTGAATCTATAAATCGATGAAATCATTTTAATCAATCTTATCTAAATTACTTACCGAATGGCTAAAATTCTTTTTATAGCTTCGTCCTTCACTTCCAGTTCATCTGATTTAAACATTGAATACAACATATTTTCTGGTAGGAGGCCAAAAGCATTATGCTAAATATTTTTGAATGCAATCTCCTGAATTTCAAGTGGTTTCTCTTTGATTCTTTGCAGCATATTGAAAATATACAGTTGCTGGTTATGAAATTCATTGTCTCTTTTAATTTCAAACCAGTTAACTGCATAAACTTCAACAATAAACTGGATTAGGCTGTGTATTTTTGATATGTTTTCAGTGTAAATTCCACGAGTTCACAAACACATTAGTCTGGTAGCTAACGTCAACCATCTTGCCTGATTTAAAGGTCCAATTTCCCATGCAGCATATCTAGGGTTGACTTTCCCTCGTGAAATCCCTACTGCATATTCTAGAAGAAGTATCTGATCACTACTCAGATCATCTGTCTGTTTAATGCTAGAATATTGGCTCTCTAGCGGACTAACTATCGGTTCAAATTTGATCTGGGGTAAATTATGATATTCATTTGTACACAATCTCCCAATTGGACCAATAAATGATGTTGGACTTCTTGTGCTGCCATAAATGTGCTTAAAAACCGCTCTGAATGGAAGCTCATTTTGATGTAGAGAACAACCAATGATGTGCAATTTCCTTTTTAGTTGTTTCTCTAGAACTGAAAGTAGCCCAGCTTCACAGCCAGTATTTGTATGGGTGTTATCCAGCAAAACAGCTTTTAGGGTATCAACACTGTCATACTCCTCCAAAACACAAAAAAAAACTCTCTGCTAGAACAGCACCAGTTGCTCCAGTAGTTGGGATAACTCTATGTGTGAGGTACTTTCCACTTTTACCACAACCCATCTCTTTTGTAAATGTCAAATGGTTTCTGTTCCCTTCGTTTTCTTAAATTGTTTCTTTCCATCTACCTCCACAATTTCTTTGTATAAGAGAGTATTTTATGCTGTCTTCCATCAACACCAATACAAATATTTTTTTCTGTTTTATCAATGTGTTTTTGATGGGCATTTGTTTTTGTTCTTTCTTTTGCACGGTCTATTTTAGATTTATCTAAAAATTGTTTTTGATATCAACACTCGGGTTGAGAAGGCCCATAGCCTGTAAATCTAAAAGAAAGGCATTTGCAAGACTTGCTCCTAAGTTCGATGAAACATCACCCCTGATCAACTCAGTAGCATACCAAGGAATTTTTAAAAGACTGTAAACACTCGTGGGATATCTGCCAGGCTCATAATCTTCATCTATTTCTTCACTATTTAATGAATGGGAAAGAATAATATTCTGATCATAAGATGTAGAGGCAATAGGAGAGGAATCAATTTGTTTTTGTCTTTTTCCTTCTACTACACTACTTTTAGGTTTCTGAATGGCAGCTTGATCCACAGGTCCAAGTTGGAAACTACCCTTGGTCCTTTTTGAAAATAACTATATTGGATTACTTGTCTAAAAGTTGGTGGCTCTTTCTTTTTTAATCGAGAAGGTGGACCTCCAAAATTTGTAGAAGAAGCACTACAAGTTCGTTTTCCAACCATTTTTTTTAGAAAACTATCTGAAAAACTATATTTGTTTTTATAAGAAATGTATTTGTTGTTATAAGAAATTGAACAAATTGAATTATAAATTCAAGAGTGAAATTTCAAGAACTGGAAAAATATAGGAAAAGATAAAATATGTATTTACTTACCATATAAATAAAGCAAATCGTTTAGTAGCGCGCAAAAAAAAACTTGCGAATGAAAATAATGTCTTCAAAAATAAAAAAAATTTAAAAAATAATCTATCACAGGGAATATAAAGCGGCTGAACTTGCAAAACGGTCTGAAAATTAGGGTGACCCAGAAAAAACAGAACCCAAATAATTTATTTATTTTCCCATTAAACTAACCTAAATCCAACCCTAACCCAAACCCTAACCCTAAACCCCTAGTTAAAATTAACAGTTTTATTACGAAATTTGTGCGTTGTTTTTTTCTGGGTCACCCTGTATACAGGGTGACCCAGAAAAACAAAACCCAAATTATTTATTCATTTTCTCATTAAACTAACCCTAAGCCCAACCCTAACCCTAATCCTAACCCTAGACACTAACCCTAACCCTAAACCCCCCTAGTTGAAATTAAGTTTTATTACAAAATTTGTGGGTTCTGTTTTTTCTGGGTCACCGTAACTTTTAGACCGTTTTGCAAGTTCACCTATGGTGTTATTATTTTTTTTTTAATAAAAGTGTTCAAACATTAAAAATAAATAAAAAAAATGGCATAAAAGACAAAATCTTGATTAAACAAACAAAATTGTATTACAGAAGTTTACAAAAGGTTTGAATACTGGGCGAAGGTTCAAATTTTTAAAGTTCAAATGTAAAATGTAAGCGTATTTCACAGTTCAAAGTGAAAACGAAAAGGTGAAAGTTTAAAGTCAACTTAAAAGCAGGTAGGCATTTGAATGAATATAAGGTTTATCTCCGAAAACATAGGTTTTCTAAGAGAAATAGATAGATACCTCAGCGTGTAAGCGAAATTCTTAAAAAGGGTGACGTGAATTTCCCTTAGCAGGTTGATCTTTCTGGTTAAGGATCCGAAAATTATTTATAAGAAATTAGCAATTTTCTCCGTTTGAACCTAGTGTTGGTATTGTGATATAAAGATAAAACAAATGAAGCTCCTCTTACCTCGGGCTAGGAAAAGAAATGGCGCCCGAAGGTTAAGTTTCTTTTATAAGAGTACAGACTGGAAGAGGTGGTTTGTAGGAGAGGAGTGGAGAAATAAATGAGCCGAATTTCTTGGCAGTGGTGTGAGCGATGTGTTGGCGAACAGACTGTGAGCGACGTGATTGCAAACAGACGGTGAGCGAATTGATTGCGAGCAGACAGAAATATTTTTTTGAGTAGAGATTTCACAGGTATAAAAATCGACCTACCCTAGTGTGCATATTTGTGTGCTCATGCGTACCTCTATATAATTAAGCAATTGTTAATGTTAATCAACCAAGACAATCTTTATCGCCTTGTAATCAAGCTAATAATCACCGACATCTGTTGATCGGCAATTATCACATGATAAATGTGACGGAGAACTACCGTACTCTTTTAGAAAAAGAGCAAGACATTGTCTTGCCTGCCGGGATCGAACCTGATGTTGGCGCCTACACGCGTCCATCCGAATGTACGTGAATTGAGCATTGCACGGATGCGAGGTTCGACTGATGTGCCCGGATGTTGGGGATGGTGCCCATAAAAACCAAGTGAGTGGAGCGCTGGGCAGTTTAGCAGAAGCAATTGACCGACGCGAGACAGCGACGAAGCACTTTGTGAACGACCCAACAAAGAAATTGATTTTTATTCAACAAAATAAATCAGACAATTCATAAGTAAAAACACAACTCAATCACAACCTGTCTGACTTGTTTACACGGAGAGAGTTAACAAAACATCTTTATTGTAATTTTATTGTGTGTTTTCGGAAACATGCTTAGTACTCATATCTAATAATAATGGAGATTCAGTCTCTATTTGTCTGAACCGAATCTATGTCACTGCTTACGTCACAATTACCAAAATTACATACAATACATAGAATAAAGAACAATTAATATCAATAAAATAGATAAAAGCTGTTCCTTAATTCAACATTTTAATCCTTTCCATTTTAATAATGGACCTGTTCTTTTTTGAGAGGCTCGAATCTGGTTACTGGGTTGATGTTGAGTGGGCTGGCAATTCTTTGATGGTTTGCGTTTGGAACCAACAAGGGATGCTGGAGGATATCTTGCCTTGTGCCATTTATAGTTTTTAGTGATAACACAAGGCTACTCATTTTTTTTCTCATGAGATTTTTACTTTCCCCCAAGTCACACAGTTCTGAGTGAAAGACACGTCTAAGTCCGTCAATGCATCATTCCAAACTCCCACTCTCTCACCTCTCTCTCTCCTACTCTTGCACACTTCACCACATGAAGTCTCTCGGCCAGTAGAAAAATTCCATATGGCATTGTGCTGACTTATCCTAAAAACTTTCCCTGCTAATGTACACGTAATTCTTATATTCCTCCTAAAAACTTTCCATGCTAATTTACATATAACTATTACATTCTTGGCTTCCCCGACTCTGTCGCTCCTTATTATGTTACAAATGGACACGGCAAGACAAATTCAAATCCTGGATGCAGCTGTTTGCTTTTTTACATAGCACTAATACCCTTGGGAAAGGTATGAATCCAATTATTGTCCCCCCAGCTATGGATAAGTAGTAGGGCAGACTGGACTCTTTACCCGTGGAATGGTAACCTGTCTACGAGAAGGAAAGCACTGAATTCAAACCAAAGCCGCTCTCTTCTCATAAGTCAAAACTACTTTGATAGTTCATCCACCTCTTTTCTCCTAACCAAAATAGCTTTTTATCATGCATCAATATATTTGAATGATTGATTGCTCGATTTTAATGACATGCCAACCTATCTAGGGTTATTTTATACATAGGGGTTAGGGAATTTAAAAGTCTGAATAATGAATATTTTGGAATTCTTTTGATATTAGGCGTGTGCCAGACGGTCACTTCTAAATATAGACTCGTTGGGACTACCACGTGACCACCGAAGATTCATATTATCCAATCACTGACAGTGCTGCTGCTGCTGCTGTTGGTGTATTTATAGAGGCCTGATTCTAATCTTAACTCATTGACACTCGGACCATCTTGGACGTCGGACCTAAAGGACACTATCCCACAAGGACTTATTGGTTTACTCACTTGTTTACTTTAAGTTCTTCTTACAACTGGAACCAAGGATGACGGCCAACAAATATGTCAATAAAGATTGAAGGCAGTTGTGGCGCTTCACTTCAGACACAAAAACAATCTCACTGGTCTAGCACTAGGGAAAAGGGGATAGACTCCCTCTCTGTCTGGCTTATACTGTCAAACTAGAATTTTCCTTCTCCTAGACTGGTTGCTATACCAAGATTAAAATACACGGCCTTCCTTATTATTTACCCATAGCTGGGTGTGTGTGTGTGGGGGGGGGTAATAGTTGGAGTCATACCTAGGGTATGTATGCTGAAAAGGAGGGGGGTCTCTTTAGGAAAAATTGTGATATTGTAAAAAGTACCTGGTACCTATTACTAAAGCGTAACATTCATTATCTAGATAAGCAGATATAATATAAATAATTTATTCATATATCTAGATAATGAATTAGAATAATTTATGATAAATTATTTAAAGTTTTTTTTAAATGCCTGTCATCATGTCATTTTTTTCTATTAACTTTAACTTTTAACTTAACTTATCAAGTCATTTTAGAATTTAATAAAGATAGACAACTCATTCAAATGTGACATGTGAAAATCTAATAGATTGCAATGGAGTTGACAGAATAATAATCAATTAGAATAATTTCATTTATTCTATTATTGTCTTAGAGAACTACAATGATTGAATTACAAAAATACTAATAGTACTGGGCACTCACTTGGTTAATTCATTTTTAGCAATTGATATCCTTTCCTTTTAGAGGTACCAGGTACTTTTTACTATATCACAATTTTTCCTTAAGGGGACCCCCCCCCTTTTGGCATACATGTCTAGTTTCTAAACTTTGACACCCCTCTCCACCTAACCCAAGTATATATTCATCAAAATGGCATTTGATGATTTAATATCTATTCAGTATAATTCTCAGTTAATGTTGGCCTAGAATTGAAACATTAATTCAATGGCAGACAATTCAAATTAACTTGTAACACAATAGAGAGAAGGAGGGAGGGAGGGAGGGAGGGAGAGCCAAGAATGTAACAGTGACGTGCAAATTAGCATGGAAAAGTTTTTAGGATGAGTCAGCACAACCCGACATGGCATTTTCTCATTGGTCGATGAGACATCACATCGCGAAGTGTAAAAGAGAGGAAGAGTGAGAAGTGAGAATGTTAGGTGAGTTTGGAATGATGCACTGACAGAGTGAGACGTGGTCTCTCAGTGTAATTTGGTTTTGGGGAAAATAAAAACCTAATGAGAACAAATAAGTCGCCTTATGTTATTACTAAAAAATATAAATGGCACAAAGCAAAATGTCCCCCAGCACCCCAAGTCGGTTTCCAGACTCCAAACATCAAATAATTGCCAGCCAACTTAATATCAACCCAGCAACCAGATTCGAGCCTCTCGAAGTAGTACCGGTCTAGAGATAAGTATACAACGGATATTTCTATATAACACATCATCACTCCATTCCGAAATGAGAGCCGTAAGGTTACAGCAGTCCTGCATGTTAGCCACTACGCTATGGTGTCTCACTCCATGGAGCTGCGGTATATTCATATGAATGTTAAGACACCTAATATATAACAAACTATAAATGGCACAAGGCAAGATATCCTCCAGCAAACCCAAGTTATTTCCAGACTTAAAACATCAAATAATTGCCGACCAACTCAACATAAAGCCAGCAACCAGATTCGAGCCTCTCAAAATAGTACCAGTCCAGAGATAAGTATACACAAATCATTTCTATGTGATAAATTATCAATCCATTCGAAAGGAAATGAAGCTGTAACATTACAAACTGACTTAATGACAGTGTTTAATATGTGTGTAGGGAGGTGTGACTTCAGGATAAATGATATTCAAAATGACATATTCTCACTTTCTTTACACTTTAAATTACTGTTTCTTTCTCAATGGTCTGTTTACCGGTTGAGATATATACATATATTCAAGATGAACAAAAAGTGATAAGACAGACAGGAATATTTCTTTTAGGTTATGTATTTTTGAATTGTTCTCAATTAGTTTCGACCTTAGGTCACTATCATGAGAAAATTTCTTGTGAAGAAATTGTTTTTAGAAAGTTTTTAAAAAGTTATCAAAGTGTTTGACAAGCCACAAAAATAGAATAATGTACTGGTAACAGTGACAAGTCCATTTGTTCAGTGAAAACCATCTTCTGGTTAAATTCACTTGGATTGTTTTTTTTATATACACAATTAATTCTTGACAGTGGTATATATATATATATATATATATATATATATATATATATATATATATATATATATATACTGGAACCTAAAAAAAGCGCATAGAGAATAAGCTAGACGGGACTTATGTGCAATATTAAACAAGACGTGGAAACAACACCCCCCCAAGAACACATCTGTATGGCCACCAGCCCCATATCACACATACCATTCGTGTGAGGCGAGAAGACATGCTGGGCACTGCTGGAGAAGCAAGGATGAACATAAGTGATGTTCTTCTGTGGAAGCCATCACATGGGCACACCAGAATAGGTCGCCAAGCAAAGACGTACATAGATCAACTCTGCGCAGATGCTGGATGCTGCGCAGAGTATCTTCCAGGAGCAATGAGTGATAGGGAGGGATGGCGAGAGATTGTCATGGATATCCGTGCTGACAGGATGATGATGATGATGATATATATATATATATATATATATATATATATATATATATATATATAGTGTGAGATGGTCACTGTTTCAGCTTTTGCTGGAATGGTGTACCAAAGGCAGTATTATTGGTAGAGTGCTCAATATAAAATAGAGCTGTGATATAATATATTGTCATATATATATATATATATATATATATATATATATATATATATAATATAATATAATATAATATAATATAATATAATAAATATATAAAGGTTTTACATATCTATTTATTAGGTGACAAAGGAACATTCACGACCATATTGGTTTCATGCGAGGCAATCATCAGGTGAAGATATTTTAAATGCAAGGAAAATCGAAAATTTAAAAGAAAATAAGAAAATTCAATAGACATAGGATATGTATGATTGGATAAAATGATATGCGTATGTATATGGTGGTAATTTGAATGTATGAGAGTGTTTATGGACAGCATAATGGTTGTGTACGCGGGGTAACTGGTCACACACATAATACATTGTTCTATGAATGATCAATGCTGACGTGTGAGCGTTTGTGTTTGCGTGCGTGCGTATGTGTGTGTGTTTTTTTTTTTTGTTTTTTTTTGTTGCATGTCTGGATGTGAGCGGCGTGTATTGTGTTGCGGGGGAAAAGGGGCGATTTAATTGAGGGGGGGGTGTGAATAATTTTAACTTTAAGATTACAAATGTTGTATATCATGGGCGGGTGGGGGGTTATAGAATGACGGGGCTGGCTAATTGTTGCAAGTATACATGCGAATACGCACGAGGTCGTGGTGTCAACCAAACATGCTTGCACGTGGGCACGCATACACACATACAACATAGGAAGACGTATGTGTAAGTACATATGCCTATGCGTGCGTAAACATTTGTACAAACGGTACTCATACACGCATACAAAACAATACTCATACATACCGATATGCACACACATGCCACTATATGTGCTACGTAAACCTTACATACACACACTGATGCGTATCCGCATACTACTATGTGCCCCACGCATACACATATACACACATACGCACACATACACACACGCGTATATACGCGCATACATACACGCACATATACACGTACAAACATGCATATATACATATATACGCACACACATATGCGTGCACATGCACGCGCATACATACACGCACACATACGCACATACACACACGGCCACGCACGCACTACACCCCCCCACATGTATACACTCACACAGAGAGAGTGTATATATATGCTTGCGGGGGTGTGTCTGTACGTGCGTGCGTGCGTGGGCGTGTGTGTATGTGCGTATGTGTGCATATGTGTGCGTATATGTTGATTCAACTGTACGAAAATGTAAACATTGTTTTCGTTCATAATTTTCATTATTTTCATAAGCTGGATTTTTTAAAAAATCATCAGGGTTTTTTTTTATGTTTCTTCTTCAGAATGGTAAAAAAAAACACTATTTAATTTTTTTTCAGTGAAACTCCAGTGATTTAAAAAAAAATATTTTTAAGAACCCCCTGGTGTTCCTAAAAATCTTTTCGTCCGGTCATGGACCGGGTAATTTTGCTAGTATATATATATATGAATATATTCAGGCTGAAATGGGTAAATTGTTTAGATTACACAAAAATGGAAATAACACTGACATCTCACTTTATCAGATATATTTACCAAAATTATATGAAAATATCTTGAAATACTATGGATTAAATCCATTCAAAGAAATCACTATTGTCTTCAACCATGGCCTTCAGATGACTTCAGAATCTCCTGTAAGACATTCCAATGGTTTCTTTTTTTGAATTGGTAAATGCTGCTATTATCTTTGCCTTCAATTCATCTTTGGTGTTCCACAGAGTGTTGTTGGTGTCTCACTCAACCCTGCTTCACACATAATAACCAAATGGATTACAATCTGGGGAGTTAGGCAGCCAGATGTTAGGGTGGATGTGGTTACAGAAATTCTCTTACAGTCAACACTAGGTTCTCCTGTTTGTGTAGCATAGTAGAGAGTCCTGTTGCCAGACATAGGCTCTTCCAGTAGACACCATTTCGATCCAGAGCAGCACTATCTCCTCCATGCTCTTGAGGTAGGCCTCTGTGTTGAGTCATTTGGGAAAAGGAATAGAGGCATAATGTTACCATCGCTAGTGACGATACAATAGCAGTCACTCTAATG
The DNA here is from genome assembly GCA_023376005.1 of Doryteuthis pealeii. Lineage (NCBI taxonomy): Eukaryota > Metazoa > Mollusca > Cephalopoda > Myopsida > Loliginidae > Doryteuthis > Doryteuthis pealeii. Next base: position 38,276,175 of record CM042142.1, read on the forward strand.
GTGGACGATTGTTGTATATGTAGTCTGTTGGCAATTAACTTTTTTCCTCTTTTGCCAAAGAGTTCCTTCTACTGAAATACTCCAAGGGAGATAACTCATAATCTACAGTGACCAACCCAAACACAATGATGTGGACTGGGTGTTTGGTGATCATCACTATCGGTACATATTGTGGGGACGACAGAGCAAGTCAATGTTTGTTCTGTGAATTCACTATCTGATTCAAAGCATGTTCAGTTGGAGAGGATGCTTGAGTTAGCTGAAAAGCTTTGCAGCACGGTCTTTCCCCTTGTCTTTGATGGCCTGTGATTGATTGGTCCTTTCTCATGTTGTATGAGAAATAGCACTACATGCTTGATAAGAAACTCAGACACTTCCATGTCATGGACTATGAACCTGATTAATTTGCTGGGATTGTTTTCAATCATGGCCTGGATCTTGCCAACAAATTCGGGAGTTATTTTCTTATCAAAATGATCAGAGTGAGGCTTCCAAGTTGCTGTACCTTCATAATCACCATTGGACTCATCCAACTCTTTTTGAATTGTGACACAATGTCCATGTGTATGTATATGTGTGTGTGTGTGTGTATGTACATAGGAGAACAAAGGAACAGTCAGGGAGGGTTCAGGGAAGCTGTAAAAAATGTACGACCATTTTGAATGTTTCAATTCAAGGTGGTCACTTAAAGATAAGTATCACAAAATACTCTGCACGTTCCTCAAATAGACACTCTTAAATATTCATATTGGAGCTTCCTGCTGAGTGCCAGGCAGTACCGCATGCTGTTTCTAAATTTCTGGAGGAGTGAATTGTGTCATGGTGCTGTTTTCCCCACAGACAGTGCACAAATGACACTGGTTTGCCACAGAGTAGATAAAATCTGAAACAAAGAAACTGCAAGCACAAAATTGGGAATTTAAAATGGCAACAATTTACCCATCGCACCCTTTATATAAAGCTTCTTACATAAACACCATCAAGTTTAGCCACGTGCCTGTTTGTCCAATGTTCATGACACCGTTCATTGCTTGCCCCAAATTAAGGAGTGACTCGCTGGGATTTAGGAAAGAAAAGAACAGATTTCTTTCTTTTTTTTATCTATCTGGCTATCAAGCTATTTAGCTTATATTATATTTATATAATATATATTTTCTATGTCATCTATATATATATATATATATATATATATATATGATATTTAGCTCAGTCAGTAGGGCATCCACCTAGGAATTGCTAAATTTCTGGTTCAATACTGGTTCCCGCCAACTCAGTTCATGACTAGGACAGATTGGTTAATCTGATCTGTACAGTAGGTATGGGGCTCCACCTCAACAAAAACAATCTTCCTGGTCTAGTGCTAGCAAAAAGGGGATAGACTCCCTCACTGTCCGGCTGATACCGACAATTGGCCACTTCACAAACTTTGCTTTACTTATATGATATATATATATTGTATATATATATATATATATTATATTATATATTCATATCATATATATATATAAATATAATGTATAATATATATATACATGTATATATATATATATATATATATATATATATATATATATATATATATATGAGTTAAGAGTAAGGAAATGAATCTGATGGTATATGTATAGATAAAAGGGTATGAAGGGTGTTTTTCATACCCTTTTATCTATCTATCTATCTATCTATAAATATATATATATATATATATATATATATATATATATATATATATATATATATATATATATATATGTATATGTATGTATATATATATATATATATATATATATATATATATATATATATAGTTTCCTTTGGCTCGATATTTGTCCTTGCCAACTTAGTGCATGAGTACCACAGTTTGAGTAATCTGATCTGTGTGGAAAAACAACTTGGAGCTGATGGTAGGTGTGATGCTCTGGTCTAGCACTAGCAAAAAGGCAATAGAATCCATCACCATTTAGCTGATACTGTTTACTGGAATGCTATATTGCATTATATAGATAACATTTAGAATATTTTTCTAATATTGATTGCAAATCTATATTATAACATCTTGTCAAGTTTTATCAGTTTTCAACACGCATTCAGCAGATTCTTGTATTCTTTCAAATGTTCTATTTGTTACAGTGATATTATTTTATTATCATTCCCCAAAAGAGTCATTTGCGTCTTTGATGGAATTTACCTCTACAATTCATTATTCATCTGGTTTTTTTCTTTTCTTTTTCATTAATCATTAAATTTCTATTTATTGCTTAATTGATGTTCTTTACTTTTTCTGATCCTTCTATTTTCTATATTATTCATTTTCTAGACAGGCAATTTGTTTTTCTATCATTCTCTTTAAAACTTTGTTATATAATGATTTCTAAATATTTCACTATTCATTGAATTTTCATTAACTATTTATTATTCTTTGTTTTTATAAATTTTCTTTGTAGTTTTTATATTATTTATATATTAATGGTTTTAGCATTTTTTAGTTTTTTGAGAAACTCTGATCACAAAACTTCATGAATATTTTTATTTACTTCATTCTTCTTCTAGTGTTTTGATAATAAAAATGAAAATATTTTAGATAGTCTATTAATTTCTCTGGATTTTTTCTAAGCAATGGTTCATTCACTTGATGGTGACACAAATTTCTGTAGACTTTACCTGTTACCTATGAATTTCTGTAGACTTTACCTGTTACCTATGAATTTCTAGATTCGTTACCTGTGGACCAGTCTTCACACATGAATGCCTTGACTTCAAAAAGTGTTTTAAATGTAAGGGGAGGGGAATGGGCAGAAATTTAATTTTCACAGCCCTCCCTGCTATCAGGTGTTAAAATTTTTGTAGCCATCCTTAGGCCCCAATCAAGAGCGCTGTCCAGCGGAGATCCTTTGTGTTAAGCAGAGCGCAATCCTTAGTGAAGAATCCTTTGGTTGCTCCTTAGTGTCCCTTAATATTGAATATGATCCTTTGGTTGTTCCTTGGTGCTCCTCAGTCTTGCAGGTCCCTCGTCAATGAGTGCAAATGGACGTCTATCAATATCAGCGATTAAATACTTAACCAACCACGTATTCAAGCTGTTGATTTGCTGAGGTTAAAACCAAGTGGCCTCACTTAGTCTATAAATTTAAGTAGTGGGTTGCAGCATGGCTTATATCCCACCAAATACTCCAAACATCAGGTCATTTTAAAAGGTTCATATGTATTCAGATTGTGGACAAGCAGATTCCCAGCCCCCACAAACGAAATGAGTCCGGATGTGTGTGGCCTGTGCGAGGGGGAGGAGTGTGGCGAGTGACCACGGAAATTGAACTCGTCACCTCTTCATTGCTGAAATGCTGGTGAAATTCCGCATGAGCAGTGCAGAGTAACCCAGATGTAAAATCTCGTCGTGAGGATTGACGCGTGCTGATGAATGTCGAACGTGCAATTCAGAGTGAGGAGCCCGGATGAAACACAGCAATGGGATATTTAGGGACCTGCCCTCCGAGATCGGAGAGAAAGTCTGCAGTAGCATTTTGGGTGTCGAAACGAGTGAAAGAGAAGATATATTTGGATAGTGCTAGTGAGAAGATTAGAACTGCTGGGAGAGCAAAGCAAGTACGACGACTACGACTGTCTGATAATCTGAAGGTCCCTGGTTTGTTCCCGGGTTTCGGCACCACTGATAACCTGAAGGAAACAGTTTCCTAAACAGATCTTTATTAAATCCCAATGTTTTTATATTTACAAAACAAAATAGGTGTGTTTAGGTGCATGCATGCTTAAGTGTTATCACTTAATTTTCATCTTGATTGTTTTTTATTTTATATAAAGTACAATTAAGTATTACTGTTATACATTGTTACCTTACAAAAGAGTTGCCATTTTTGGTGTAGTAGCAATTGTTATATACCTGTCATCTTGGTATATAAATGGCGAGAGAGAGAGAGAGAGAGAGAGAGAGAGAGAGAGAGAGAGAGAGAGAGAGAGAGAGAGAGAGAGTATGAGACGATGAGGAGATGGTTCTTAGTTTTCTGCCTCTTACTTGTTCAGTTACCATCTTCCTTTGTTGGGTTGATTTCTCCCTTCTGAGCTGAGCAGTCTGTCGCATTTCTTGTTGATTAATTAAGCAAGCAAGACTTTGTTTTTTTTGTTTTTTTTGTTTTCATTACGAAGCCCCAGCCCAAAGGGGTTCTCGAATCGCGCAGAGGAAAAGTCGGCATTTTGAGAGCAATGGACTCCTGTGTCTACTCCCGGGGACAATCAGCTGGCACCTGCTAACTAAAATTGATTTATGTTCACACACTTCTATTGGTGGGTTTTGGAAGGGTCAAGTAGAGGTCACTATATGCCAATCATATTGGTCGACAGTAACTTTCCATTTACCCCTCTGATTTTGAATCTTCCAAACACAATTCAAATTCTAGCTAAACTACTTACACAATTCATAGGCTGCCCATGAATTAGGTAACATGATGTTATATACCTCTTTTGTATTGGGTATATAAACTGCGAAAGGGAGCTCTTAGGAGAATTATATTTCATGGACTGACCATCTCCTTTCAGGGTGATTTCTCCCTCTGGTTAATACAGCTTGTTTTTGTGCTGAACTCTGATTGTCTGTGCTCATTATCTTTGTCGCAAGACTTGGTTTATTTTCCCCAGATGTCTTTATCAAAATCGAAGCCCAAAAGGGTTCAACCGTGCAGTGAGAAGATGGCTTACTGGGGAACACACGCCATCACGTCTGACCCTTTGACTAACCGACAAATTTTAACTATTCTAACTCAGTTTGCTTCACATGCTTTGCCTTTAGCTAATGAAAAATCAGTGGCTAGGTCAGTGAAAGGTTAACTGTTTGTCAATCACTTCTATAACGGTTATTTTCCGTTTGCAAAACCGTCATTTAAATTTTACTATACTACAGTCAAAATTCGTAGGAAATCCATGAATTGCATAACTGCGATATTCTTCTTGTTTATTTTGTGGAGATGTTTGGAGTTTGATTTAAGGACCACCACAGCACTGTAATCCCACTAGCCAGTAGCCCAACACTGACCTTATAAGATGTTGGATGATTTTCTGGAATGTTTTTTTGAAAAAAAAAGTGTATCTTATAAGCTGTTATGAAATACATTAAAAAGAAAGGAGGTTGGTTGGTTGGTTGGTTGGTTGGTTGGTTGATTGGTTATTTGGTTGCTTGATTGGTTGGTTGGTTGGTTGATTGGTTGGTTGGTTGGTTGGTTGGTTATTTGGTTGGTTGGTTTTGGTTGGTTATTTGGTTGGTTGATTGGTTGGTTGGTTGGTTGATTGGTTATTTGGTTGTTGGTTGGTTGGTTATTGGTTGGTTGGTTGGTTGGTTGGTTGTTGGTTGATTGGTTATTGGTTGGGTTGGTTGGTTGGTTATTTGGTTGGTTGTTGGTTATTTGGTTGGTTGATTGGTTGGTTGGTTGGTTGGTTGATTGATTGGTTGGTTGGTTGGTTGGTTATTTGGTTGGTTGGTTGGTTGGTTGGTTATTTGGTTGGTTGATTGGTTGGTTATTTGGTTGGTTGATTGGTTGGTTGGTTGGTTAGTTGGATTTTATGGCATGCCAACCTTTATTCATTCTTGATGGTATTCAATTTTTTTTTTTCAAGTGGCTGAGCAGGCACAGTCTTTGGTAAATAAACTGTGGTGTTTGCTGGAACTCTCTCCTTCCTTCTGGCACTCTTTGCTGTGGAGGCTATTCACTTCTCCGCCTCACTCCTCTTTGTGCCTTGTTTAACATTAAGCCACCAGGCTGCTTGATTTTCTGCATTTACCTCCCACATGTTTGTGACAATGTGGCATATCCTGCAGACATCTTTGAAGCATAGGTGTTGTCTACCTACCAATTGGGAGCCTTTTACTACTTCACCATACAAAAGGTCTTTCAGGATGTGGCCATTTTCCATCCTTCTGACATAACCAAGCCAGTGAAGGCATCCCTTGCAGAGGATGGAGAAAATGCTGTTCAAATATTTGATAAATACTATCACTCATGAATAAGTGGCCATGAGACAGACTAAGCTTTGAAAATACAGTCACAGTTTGTCACATAAAAGATGAAAGAGGAAATGATTCATTACCAAACAGAAAATAGTCATCATACTGGATAAATGAAAAAAAATCTTTTTTTTTTTCATTTCTTTATCATCTTGGGGTTGATTTCTGATTTAGGTCGGAAAATTAAAATGGAAAGTATTTTGGTGGTCCACAATTACAGTTTAACTACAGTCTATGAATTAACATTTTGCGAATTGGGTTATGGTTTTAGGGGATTAAGGTTGTTTTTAATTAAAAACAACAATAAACCCAAATTAACCCAAATTACTATACATTTAATGTTGAAAAATATTTTTTAAACTAAGTTTAATTGAAATTATACATTGCAATACTAATACAAACACCTGCCTCAATAATAGATTCAATAATTAATTTCAATGGTTAATTAAATGTATAGTAATTTGGGTTTTTTGTTATTTATTTTTTTTAAGCAATACGTAATTAAAAACAACTTTAATCCCCAAAACAGTGACCCAATTTGCAAAATGTTAATTCATAGACTGTAGTTAAACTGTCATTGGGGACCACCAAAATACTTTCCGTTTTAATTTTCCGACCTAAATCAGAAGTCAACCCATCTTGGTTGGTTGGTTGGTTGGTTGGTTAGATTTTATGGCATGTCAACTCTTGGGTTATTTCTCTGAATGATTGAGATGAGGCTTGAACCCATAATTAAAAAGGGTAGATTAGAAAAAAAAAAAAAAAGACACACCCAATATGAGTCTATGTAAGAAATCATACATAAGTGAACTGGTAGATATTCTAGCCAAAAAAGAAGGCATTAGGTTTATAAGTTCCCAAAATTCACACTAGATTGTCCAATTGGACACATGGCCTAGTGGATAAAGGAGTTAGGTTAAGACAGTTCTAAGTGACAGTTATCTCTGGACTGCAGATTCAATCCTGGTCAAGGGCAGCAGTAACAGAATAATAATTAACACAGCTTAACGCCTCTACCCCAGCTATGGTTAGCAAAATGAGAACAGGATACACCCATGGACTGAAAAAAAGGGTTGGGTTCAAAGTTCCGTGCTGGCTCCTGATTACGACAAGAAGGTTCCCGAGTCCTTGAAGGTTCCTGAGTCTGACAAGAAATACCTGAAGAAGGCCCGAGGGCACATTGGCCAAAACGTTGTACAGATAACAATGAAGATGAGGAAAATAGTCTGAATAACGCAGATAATACTAACTCTTGGGTTGTTTTATGCCGATGACATTTTGTTTTATTCCTTTTTGTTGGGAATTCATTTTCTTTTTTTTAACTAAATCTTTTTAACCACAATTTTTTAAAACTCATTTTTTCATGTATTTAACACATAGATGGAACCCTAACCATCAGTTCGGGTCAGAGTGGACCTGGAAGTCATGGTGATGAAGGGGTACTCCACACTTTTCAGAGCTCCAGAATTGAACCTTCCCACTAGATGCAGTTTAAAATCATTCTCATTCCGCTAACCATAGCTGGGGTAGAGGCGTTAAGCTGTGTTAATTATTATTCTATGTTACTGCTGCCCTTGATCAGAATTGAACCTGCAATCTAGAGATAACTGTCACTTAGAATTGTCTTAACCTAACTCCTTTATCCACTAGGCCATGTGTCCAATTGGAGAAGGCCGGAGGGCATATCAACCAAAACGTTGTACAGATAACAATGAAGATGAGGACAATAGTCTGAATAATGCAGATAATACTAATCATCAAACCTAATCAAATGAATTATCCAATTTAGTTTTAGTTAAGATACTACAAATTCACTTAATAGTTCTTCTCTCTGAATAATTTTCAGCTTACAAACCATCTTCCAATAAAAATCGATTAACTTGAAAAACAATTTACATCAAGTGAATTTACTGCTCTAATTGGCGACAATAATTAGTATAAATATCTCTATAGTTCAGTATTATCTACACTATTAATTCAGACACAATTGGTAAGTCAATAGTATTTTTTAAATATTAGTCTATCTGACACCTACATTCATGCTAAAAAAAAAAAGTATTTTTATTTTTTTATTTTTTATAACATAGTTTTGACATCTTGTTTTCCAATAAAAAAAAATGGATAAAAAGCAAAAAAAAAAATTCTTGTTTGTTTTGTGGTGGACCAGAAGTTATCACTCCGAAGGATAAAAGTAAAATGATGAAAAATAACGGGTAATTTATGAGGAAGTGCGTCCTGGTCTCCTGCCTCAGAAATTGCTACCCGGTGAATATTAAAATAACGTCCCCAACTATGTCATCTCGGTGGTGTTACTTGAAAGAAAACAACCAACTTAGGGCGTTAAATGTATTTTAGCAGGAGACCGGGACGCACTTCCTCATAAATTACCAAATAATGTTCTGCGCAGGTGGATTGTGCAGCACGTGGAAAGAAAAATTGAAATATTAAAATTATTAATTATTGACCAATCAGAGACATTCACGCCTAAAATAAGTTATCAAATAAACTCCTTTCTGGAGCCGACCAATTTCTTATAAATGAGGAAGTTTTTCAGACATCAGTAGATGACAAACCAATTTGCCTGAATACATCACACATTTCGCGCTGATGAAATTTAGCCCTTTAATGTATAAGGTATAATAATCTCTCACTCTCTCTCTCTTTATTCCCTGACTGCTGCTACGACTTTGAACCATTATACTCTTTCTTTCTCACTTTGAGACTTACAACATTTCTACACTTATATTACATGTACATTCAAAAAAAGGACTTTTACAGGACATTACCCAGTATTCTCTACTACCATTGTAATTTTTGTGTCAATACATATTTTGTTTGTTAAATGTATGAGTTCTTTGTCTTTTCTGCTATTTACTAATATATTATTATAGTTTGATGAGTACTTTGCCTAAATACTTATTAATAACCGCCTCTCACCCACTATATTTTAAACCAAATATGCATGATGTCCCATATCGCCTCATTCCACCCGGCCAGAAGTCACATTTGTTTTCCTAATCCGCCCCCAAATGATAGCCTTTGTTTAAAGTAATATTAAACATATTTAGGAGTCTTTGATTTACGTGGAAACAACAGATAACTTTAAATGAAAAGGCCATTTTTAGCCATTTATATATATATTTACCAACCCCTCGCATGAGCAGGATGTGACACAAGGTCAATTTCTTAAGTTTGACAGGTTTGAATTCAGAGTTTTCCTTCTCCTAGACCGGTTGCCTAACCAAGGTTAAAGAGCCCAGTCTACCCTACTACTTATCCATAGCTGGAGGGAGAGTAGGATTCATACCTTTCCCAAGGGTATTAGCGCTAAGTGAAATGCAATTACCACGTCCAGGATTTGAACTTGGGACAACGAGTCCATTTCCCATGACTTTAACCATTACACCACGTGCTTCCCATTTATATATATCTTTATAGGAATGGGTCTCTGGACTTGGAAAATTCTCAACAGGATGTTAAGAGTTAAAAGAGAATTTTCTGCCTAAATATACATTATATATACAGGGTGATTTAAAAAATGTTAACACCCTTATGAGAGTACCTTTATGATATAATTTCAAATAGTTTCCACATTTTCACCATCCCTGTCAACACATTCTTGGAATCTCCCACAGGTGATTAAAAAAAATGAATATTTTTCTATGGGAGAATTTTTATTAGGAAAGCAGAGCTGATATTATGGTGACCACCTGGGGAAGATTCCAATGTGTTAACCAGCATCCATTGACATTAAAGATTGAGTCAATGAAATTTTGGAGGACAAAAATAATATTTTCTAATGAGAATGGATTTATTCATTCTTTTCATACTCAATCCTGACATGCGAGTGATAAAAACATGTAGAGATAACTAGCAAAGCGTCTAAGAATAATATATATATATATATATATTATATATATATATATATATATATATATAAGTAAAGAAATAACAAAAGACTTTAAAAAAAATATATAAATAAAAATCTGTTATTAAAAGTAATAAAAAATTTCATAATTCACATCTGATGAGTCGGGAGATTTAGATAATTTGTCTAAGCTCCCTGAAATAGACTATAATGCTAAATCTCTAAGTCTTTTGTTATTTCTTTACTCATATATTTGCTCTGTGATTCTAACATTAAGAGCACACATTGAGCTCTCAAAATGCGACTTGGTTTTGTTTAAATAAAACTATTGTGTCGTAAGGAAGATTTCTTCTCTGGACTTTTGGATTATAAATATATATATATATATATATATATATATATATATATATATATACATATATGTATATATATTCAGCATTTGGCTCAGAAGCTTAAGAAGAGGTACAAGGATTGCTTGAAGTCAACCTTGAAAAAGTGTAGCATCAATGAGAAAACCTGGGAGAGTAAAACTCTGGATCGTACGCAGTGGAGAAAAACTTTGCAGGAAGGCACAAAGAAATTTGAGACCAATCATATGCAACATGAACAGTTAAAACAAGATGTTCACAAGGGGGATGTTCATAAAGTAGTAGACGAGCAAGGGCTTCAAATTGGTCTACTGTGTGAACAGTGTGGAAGGCCGTGTCTGAGCAGAGCAGGCCATCAGCGAAATGGACCAATAAACTACACTGTGATCCCTGGAATAACTTGTTGTGAATGTTGGAAGATGTGCAAGACTTTAACTGGACCAAAAGCCACATTCGACAGCTCACCATTGAACTTTTCTTCTTTTTTTTTTTTTGCTTTATCAAGCATTGGCAATACTCGATCATGAGTTTGCTGCCATCATATATTCAGACATATTTGGTTAAATAGTATAGACATCTTTTGTCTACATATTTTGGTATCAATACTTTCAAGTCACTGATTGGATGTTACAATATCAGGCTGAAATTTGTTAACAGATTTGCAATAAGTAATATGTTCTCAAGTACTTTTGGTCTATCATGGACTATCATCAATAAAAAAACAGAACTTTCTAAATTTTTATTTATACCAGATGCCTATACTGTTTAACCAAATATGTCTGAATCAAAAAATTCTGCCCAATTATCCACACATACACACACACACGCACACACACACACACACACACACACACACACACACACACAACACACACATATATATATCTATTATTATACTAAAGCTGAGCAAATTAACTTTTGGTTCCCTAGGGCTTTTTTCCAATTTAATTTAATGACATGAAAATTATACTAAATTATTCCTTACTTTTGGGATTGAATTATGTTTCAAAAAAATTCTGTTTTAATTGGTTCTAATTAGTTGTAATTTGCAATTAAGTCAAAAACTGACCAATCTGTTACTTTACTTTCTATCTATCACTTTTTTCCCCTCTATGTATCTTTTGATTACCTCCTCAGTATATAATCTTAGTCTCTCTGAGAGAGAGAGAGAGAGAGAGAGAGAGAGAGAGAGAGAGAGAGAGAGAGAGAGAGAGAGAGATGGGAGAATTTGAAATGTATTTCTGTTAGATTTCATAAGCAGCAACCAGTACCTAAAATTAGCTCAAACATTCCCTTTCTTAGAAAGCTTAGCATACAAAATGATGTTCGGCCCTATTTTTTATTATAATTATTAATTTAAATTTATTCACTTTGCATACTCACCTTTCCCTAGACAACTGAGTATACTCAGTTGTCTACACAGAAAAAAAACTTGATAATGGGTGGAGGCCACCCGAAATATTGTGAAAAAATATTGTTCTGTTTTTTTGTTCTGATCTCTGTAATTATTTCCAATCCTTCCAATATCACCGAAAATATTCACAAGAATAATATATTGATACATAACTATATCTATTCATTAAGAAGCATAGATGGACTCAACATCAACCAACAACATCACTTAATCATTATATATATATATATATATATATATATATATATATATATATATATATATATATATAAAGGTAATGATTCCCAGTATTATCAATTCTCTAAAAATCTAGTGTTCTTCAGGGATTCTACAATAAATATATTGAAAAGAAACTGTAATAAAATATCTTGTATAATAAAAAGTGTTTTATGTTTAGTCAAACCCAGATCTGATGAACTTTTAAAAAAAAATTCTGCTGACTGTCTTGAAAAATAATTCTAACCTTGAGTTATGGCAAAGTACAATGGGTGGAGCTTAATTATTAAGCCATTACCCCACACTGGAGTAATGCACGAGTATCAAATGTGCACTATATACATTTAGAAAAAAAAAAAAAAAGAAAAAAAAGAAAGAGTCTGAGGAGTCTAAAATATTCAAGTTTTATTTCAATTGATATTTACTGTTGGCTAAAGTTAAATCATGCAGTCTTTCTATCTTTCTCTTTTTATACATAAACACATGCTCACACATGATTTGTGTCTTCAACAAAAAAAACCAAAAAAAAAAACCCCCAAAATCCCCAAACTTTTCCCAAAGCAATCCAGGACTGGAATGCATTTCTTATTTTGAGGTCTCATGGCATATTTTCTTCTGTCTCTTCTACTGCGTAATAGCAATGACTTTTCAAGTTGGATTTCAGCCTTGAGATTAAAAGTAAAATTATAAAGGGGTCCCAAATCTGGAGAGCCTTGTCATTGGCTGGTCACATAAAACCCTAGCACCTATATGATTGTACCAACCCTATTGTCCTTATGGCAAACCTACAAACCTCTTAATCATATGTGCTAGAAGGCAGTGGCTGAGGTTCTTAGGCCTGGGTATGATGTTATACAAAGAGTGGTGAAGTTTCTATTCTGGAGCTCTGAGGAGTGTAGAAAACCTCTTCATTGCCATTACTTCCAGGTCCACTATGTCCTGGAGTTTTTGTACCTATTAGGATCCCATCAATAGGTTAAATAGATAAGAAAATGAGTTTTAAAAAATGTATTAAAAAATAATTGAGTCTAAAAAAAATGAATACCCAACAAAAATGAATAAAACAAAATGTCTTTGGCATAAAATAACCTGAGGGTTGACATGCCATAAAACCAACCAGCCAACCAACCAACCAAATCTGGATAGTAAGATGGCTGACAGGCATGTCATGTGCTTCACTAAAATTTCTCAATGTCTGTTCATATGAAAGTGATCCAAATTTGGGTGGGTCTTTTGTCCTCCCCAATTTGAAACCCTAGTTCATGACATTGCAATATTCCTATATACGAAGGAGAGTCAAAAATCATCTTCCCTTTCGCCATAACATATCTTTATTATTGTCACACTGCATTCTCTGCATGTGGTTTATTTTCTATGTTAAACCTTTTTCTAAGCCCAGTAAGTATGCATACCCAACATGTACGCTCTATCTTAAACCATTTAGCTGTCTATAGAGGGTAGTTAAAACAAATGCTTCTGTTACATAATTTATGAGCAGTTATAAATTATGAACATACCTGTAGTTAGAATTTTGAATTAGGGTCCATTTAACTTAAAATGACAGGTTCCATGGAAAGTTACCCACAGTTGTGATTGGGTAATGACCTTTTAATTGAGCCCTTGAAAGCACAATTGGATGCGTGGGAATAGGTTTTAGTTTAGTTAGACAGATGCAAGCCAGTACACTATCAGAGAGTATGTCTCTTAGGGCTCGTATTTGTATTTAAAATAATAATAGATAGAGTACATATGTACACAGATAAACTCCTGGCCGAAACATGTGTTAGTAAAATAAAATAAAATAAAATCTATTTTATCCATTCAGCATTTTCTTTCCTTTATTTTTCCTTTCAACACAGTTGGATTTGCTTCCTTTTTCAACTTATTATATATATATATATATATATATATATATATATATATATGTGTGTGTGTGTGTGTGTGTGTGTGTGTGTGTATACAAGGGAGAGTAAATATATATATATATATAATATATATTATATATATATATTTATTCTCCCTTGTACACAGCTGTATGGCCACCTGCCCCATATCACACAAACCATCTGTTGAGGTGAATGATATGCTGGGGAAGCAAAGATGTTCTTCTGTGGAAGCCATCACATGGGCATGCCAGAGTAGGTCACCCAGCAAAGACGTGCATAGATCAACTCTGCATGGATCCTGGATGCTGCGCAGAGGACCTCCCAGGGCAATGAATGATAGGGAAGGATGGCGAGAGATTGTCATGGATATCCATGCTGCTAGCATGATAGGATGATATATATATATATAAGTTAGAGTAGTGAATACATGAAGTCAACAGCACTTGGTAACTGACAGTTTCTCACTTACACAATTTTCCAAACAAACACCATTGACTTCATGTTTTCACTACCCTAATTTAGATATACATGCTACTTCAATGATATTGAGCACACTTTATAAATATAGCAAACTATATCATCAATATATATATATATATATATATATATATTATATATATATATATATATATATATATATATATATTAATAATAAGTGTAATAGTTAGCAATAGATTAAATAGATAAAATAATAAGTTTAAAAAAATATGTTTGAAAAAAATTGAGTTGGAAAAAAAAAACAATTTTGAATACCCAACAAGAATGAATAAAACCAAACATCTTCGGCATAAAATAGCCCCACAAGGGTTGACATGCCATAAAATCTAACCACCCAACCAACCAACCAACCAACCAATCAACCATATAATTATTTGTATTAGTTAGAAATATTTTAAATCATATAACTCTAAATGTATAACTGTATAAATGTAAATATAGATATATAAGGTATGAAATAACCATGAGTTTACATGCTGTTAAAATCAATCAATCTAAACTTGAATTTCAGAGCCTTTGCTAATATTATAACAAAAGAGAACAACAGGTATATTAATTGATTATATCATACTAAAAAGGGAAACCTTTTAGTATCAAATCACAATTCTCTCCTTTTGGTTAATGAGAATAAAACGAAAATAAAATAAAAATATTTACAGAAAGGAACTGTTGATATGTTTCAACTTTATTCAAATCTCTAAAATAATGTTCCTAACTAATTTTTGGCTGTGGCCCCTTCAACCAAATGCAAGTTCTTTGTGCCCCTCCCCAATCTCTGACCCTTGTTAAGAAACCCTGATTTAAAAAATGAATTAGGAGTTTTAAAATTTTAAGAAATTGAAAACTAAAAACGACTACTTTGCATGGACCAATTTTTAAAAAATACAATAAATGTTAACAAAATGGCTTTGGGTTATTTAACAATTTTAATTAAATAATAAATTTAAAATTTTATTTTAAATAATAATTATTACTTTACAAAATACTTCATGTATATATTTTTGTGGAGCCTAAATTTTCTGTGACCTCCTCTTGACTCCTTGTGGCCACCCATTTTTCAAATTTGGCCTTTTAGCTCTGCAAAAAAATCTCATGGCCCTCAAGGCAGTCATATGACTCACGTTGAGAAACCCTGCTCTAAACAATAAGAAAAAGAATGAGAATTATTTTGTATCTGCCAGACAGTTGGTAAACAATACTTACAGGATTAAAAGTATTAATTTACTGATTCCTTAGGTTAAGCAGACTGAATTAAAATCCAATGTTCTTCCTGTAAAGCACAAAATAGACATTGATTTATTTGAGCTATAGGGGCTGGTTTAGCTCAGTTAGTAGAGCACCCACATTGGAATTGCAAGGTTCCGGGTTCAAAATAACTCAGCACATAAGTAGCACAGATTAGGTAATCTGATCTGTGCGGTAAAGTGGGGAGCTGGCGGTAGGTGTGGCGCTCCACCCCAGCAAAAACAATCTCCCTGGTCTAGTGTTAGTGGAAAGGGTATAGACTCCCTCACTGTCTGGCTGATACCAACAATAGGCCACTCTGCAAACTTTACTTTTATTTGAGCCATTAGAACAAGGCCACCCTCAGGGATCCTGCTACTCCCATGCTAGCTGAACTTCAGTTTGCCTTGTCAGTGGAGCCTAGAATACACTGACTATATACCCTGCAGAGCGGTATGCATATATCCAACCCCTCTACAGGAGCAGGATTTGACACAAGGTCAATTTTTGAGCAGAGTATAAAAAAGTCGACAGACTGGCCTATTGTCGGTATCAGTCAAACAGCAAGAGACTCTATCCCCTTTTCACTAGTGCTAGACAAGGAAGATTGTTTTTGTACCTGAGGTTGAGCACTACACCTACAATCAGCTCTCCTCTTTACTACACAGATCCAAGCTAGGCTACTCATGCTCTAAGTTGGCGTGGGCTACTAGGTGGATGCTATACTGCTTGAGCTAGACCAGCCCTTAAATTCAGATTTTCCTTTGGTGTGGAGTCATATCTCGTTACTCCTCTTGATCAATTAGAAGGAACCCTGCTTATGAATACAGTGGAATTTCTTATCTCTCGCTCTATCACTCTTTTTTTCTCTGCATCCTGTGCAATAACAACATGTGGCTGGATCTCATACCTAGACACACTTGTAGACACATACATAACAGTGTTAGCTAACACACCAATCATGGACATACATGGTAGACATTCAAGCAAACCATTTATGGAACCTTTCATGCAGCACTGCCAGTTACATACACTAAGTTTTCAACTTAGCAGCTTATTCACAGATAGAGCATTGCACATCAGTCCTATATTGCATGCACTTATTTGGCATTTAAAGAGTTTTACAACTTCCATATCCACCAAGTATAAATATAACAGATATCTCCTTTGCTGCAGAGATAAAAAGGCAAGCCTCCCTTGAAACCGGACGTGACAAAAAAGAGGTTCACAAGAGGAGACTAGTCCATTTATATGATTAATTGCTCATGCTGATTGATCTGACCAATACATCAGAAACGAGCCATAGCAATATAAACACAGTTTCACCTGACTGCAGTCTGATCTCAAAGCATGTGAGAATTTAGTAAGGGAATGGCGATCCTGTTTCCGGACACTAGCAGGGAGGGCACCGAAGAATTCGGCCTCTTTTTGCCTCCAGCAATGACTAGCAACACTTGCTCGTATCGTTAGAAGCCCAAGACGGCAACTATTTGAAATCTAGAGCGGCAAACGCACACAAAAAACAATTCTACAGGGCTCAACAAGTTACGAGGAACAGAACTCTCAAGGATTACAGCTAAGTTCTGCAGGCATTTTTATCTGCAACCTTTAACCCGTTAATTACATTTATTTCCCCTTAAACTGCCTTTTACCTACTGTCATATCTATGGGTCAAATAGGGGATTGGCTTTGGGTTCTTTGTGTCCTAGGTAGGGCGTTAAACTGCATCAAATGGTGAGGTTTCAATTCTGGATCTCTGGAGAGTGTGGAGCCCTAGCACCTACATGATTTTTGCGGCCATATTACTCTTTTTATCATGTATGTGCTAGAAGGCAGTGGCTGAGCATGTTAGTGTCCTGGGTATGACGTTAAACGTCATCTAATGGTGAAGTTCCAATTCTGAGGCTCTATGGTGTAGAGTACCCGTACCCCTACATCACCATTACTCTTTGAATTCCTTTTGGACTTTTTGGACTCTTTTGAACTCGTTTGATTGTTTCACATTATGTATATCCCTGTTTGATATTTGTTTAATGTTTATATGTACAGTAAATATTTTGTTGTATAAAAAGTCATTTGTCTCCCTTCTTCAAAAGCAGCACCCATCTCCTCACTGCGTTCGAAGTACGATTTATTCTCTTACAAAACTTAGGGTTTAAACAGTGCTTTTCCGGGGACAAAAAAAAACATAAGCAAGATGATGGTAGTGACAAGTAAAAAATGTTTAAATAATATCCAGGGAAAAATTGAGCTGCCCCCGAAAATTATAAGATCCGTTGATAAAATTTGTATATTCATGTCCCAAACTTGCATTTTTTAATGTACAGTTGTCAGAGGATTTACCCTGTTGGTCGCCGTACACGTGTCTGGCAAAAAACAAGAGGTTTCGGTTCTCGAGGTCTGGGGAGTGTGGAGCACCCCTTCATCTCCATTACTCCAGGTCCACTGTGACCCGGAGTGGTAGTACCTGTTAGTGTCATATCTATGGGTCAAATAGGGGATTGGCTTTGGTTTCTTTGTGTCCTAGGCATGGCGTTAAACTGCATCAAATGATGAGGTTTCAATTCTGGATTCTGGAGAGTGTGGAGCCCTAGCACCTACATGATTTTCGCGACCATATTACTCTTTTTATCATGTATGTGCTAGAAGGCAGTGGCTGAACATGTTAGTGTCCTGGGTATGACGTTAAACGTCATCTAATGGTGAAGTTCCAATTCTGGGGCTCTATGGTGTAGAGTATCCCTACATCACCATTACTTCTGAGTCCATTCTGGTCTGGAGTGGTAGTACCCTAGGGCCCTATCTAAATTAAAATAGATAAAAAATGTATGGACCATATGACCTTTAGGCACCCCTTTTGCGATCTCGATTCGTGGGGACACTTTTCTCATTTACACCGTCAAAATCCGGTTGTTTGTTAGGGGTTAGGGTTAGGGGTTAGGGGTTAGGGTTAGGGTTAGTTTTATAATTTAAAAAAAATCTAAAAATCGTCAGTTAACAATTAACCGGATTTTGACGGTGTAAATGGAAAAATGTCCTCACGAATCGAGATCGCAAAAGGGGTGCCTAAAGGTCATATGGTCCAAATGTATTTTAAAATGTCTTTAAAAATGAGTTTGAAAAATTGAATACTCAACGAGATTGAATAAAACAAAAACATCTTCGGCATAAAAATAATCTAAGATTTGACATTCCGAAAAATCCAACCAATCTACCGTACTGCATGTTGGAACCAAAGTTTCATCTGAAGTTCGAGGCAGTCGATATTTCGATGTGGTAATTACATCCGCAGATGACGTCTGTTGCGTCAATTCACCTCATTCGGAGTCACGTATTATGAGCATGATTTATAACACCTTTCTTCCACGCATAATTACTTTTCTTGGATGAACGCATTATATCAATGTCACCCTCATTTAACGCCGGCAGATCGTATGCGTGACAATTTTATTAGCCCGTTTGGACTTCCTGTGTCAGACATCACCTGGCAGGGTATTCTGTATCTCGCAAAATGTGCTTTCAACTTGCGAATGACAGTCAGAGCCATAATTTATTCAAGTCGGTGTATTTCCCAGAAATTTGAGAAGTGGTTGACAGTGACAAAATAGTCAAAATTGTTGAACCGTAATGGTTTTTTTTTGCAAGGCCGTAGCAACCAAGGTAGGGCCCTGCCTCATCTAATCTTTTCCACTTTTTTTGAAGGATTTTATTTTAACAAAATACATTATAGAATGAAATACAAGAAAAAATCTATCAAAACAAGGAAGAATATAACGATGTAAATGTGAAAGTATGTTGGCCACGGTACCAAATGTGATATGTGTCACATACCCACATTAACATTGCTTAATTGGTGTGTGTGCGAGTGAGAGTTCTTCGATACGAAAGTTCTTCAGGGATAGAGAGAGATATTAGTGAAAGAGACAAATTAGACTTACTTGGTGAGGAGATCTTATTTCTTTCTTGCTGGTCCTTCTACCATCTCCTCCGGCTGCCATCTTGTTGTCTAGTTGGGTTGACTTCTAACTTCTTCTTAACCAAGGCAGTTGAGTTCTTCAAAGGGCTGTTTCTTCTGACTAAGGGCTGATTTGGTCATTACAATAGAATTAACAAGACATTTTTTGTTTAAAGATTTGATTTTATCTAGCCCATGATCCCCACGCAGGGAGACCGGTCCCAGCCCCAGCCCCAGCCCGTCTTAACTCTTCGACGGCCAGGCTGAATCTCTAAATCATCACCTCACTCTTCCTTTCTCCCCTTCACCGCGTATATTCCTCGTCCAATCAAAACTATCATTCCTTGTCCAATCAAAACTATGCCACGCACCCATGCTGACATAATCATTCAAATTTTTCAGTTACTGATCATGCCACAACTCAAACTTTTCCCTAACTAATCACTCAAACCACCACCATGGTTCCACGTCATAACCATTGTATCACACATGGGGCCAGCTGTGTTCTTATTACAAATAACCCCGTGTTAACTCATCAGTAATTGATAGAGGATCCTTTTTTATATTGAAATTGAAATGTACAAGAATAAAAATACTACAAGACCTGGTTAATGAATCGAAAATTTTCCTGTAGACATTATATATTGGCATTTCAGTCTCGGAAGACTATAATATAGTTTTTGTGCCCCTGAAGTTACAGCGCCTCCTGTGACTGTGATGTCTGATGTTTGAAAAACATTCTCGATCATAGATGTCACATTTGAAGGCTGTCCCTGAAGATGTTGATGTGCCGGTGCTTTGTTGCCGCTGCTTTCTTCTGGACCTCTTAGCTTCATGGTGTTGCGCCAGAGCGACTTCAGACATGACCAGTCCTCTACGGAGAGTCTGCCGCCACCGAGGGCGATCCCGAGCCAAATTTTCCCAGCTGGTAGGGGCAATGCCAAAGCATCTGAGATCCTTCTTGCAGACATCCTTGAATCGCAAGCTGGGGGCGACCAATCTGTCTCTTACCAGACGAAAGCTCTCCATAGAGGATGTCTTTCAGGATTCGTCCATCATCTATCCGACGTACATGACCCAGCCATCGGAGACGACGTTGGTCTCAGTAGAGAACTAAAACCGTGTTCTGTAGACATTAGAATAAGATGAAACGTTCTTTCATTTATAACACAGGCGGTTCTCTTTTATTTCCAAACATTACAGTTTTCTTTAAAATCTAGAGTTACTGGTAATTTTGAATGTACATGCCGCTAACCATGTTGATGGCCTTTGAAAACTGAAGGCCAAATATTCAATTTGTCGCCCCCCACCCTAATATCTCTGCTATGGTCCTGTTTTGCCAAGGTCAAACTGATAGATTTATTTTTGGTCTATTCAAGTTATTTTGTCGTGAACTTGCCGAGTTCGGTAAGAAATACCTGAATAAGGCCGGAGGGCACATCGGCCGAAACGTTGTACAGATAACAATGAAGATGAGAACAATAGTCCGAATAACGCAGATAATACTAATCATCGAGCCTCATCTCAAACATTCAGAGAAATTGCTGTAGATATATTTCTCGGTCTGACATACCTGGTCAGAGAACACAGTCTGTCACGTCGCCGGCATCCATTGATATCGATATGCAACTAGTAAAACGCATATTTGATGTCACTCCGCAGGTTGGGCGGAATAATGACCCCATCGCCTTTAAATATGAGACCTTTCTGATATTGGAAGTATTGGTGTAAAATGGTTTGAGGATCTGCTTTATCAGAGGGTCAGTCCTGTGTTATGGCCTTTCTGAGTTGATCTCACATTTATCTTGATCGGTTGCTTTGCGTAGAGAAAACTAACCACATTGACATGTTTAAATTCAGTCTGGTAATTCTTCTCGTGTGTTAGAGAGGACCGAGATAGAATGTCAACGATGTACACACACACACACACACACACACACATATATATATATATATATATATATATATATATATATATATACGATGTTGATGTTGGATTATATGTAGGTATAAGATGTAAGCAATCGTCACTTCTATTTATGAACTTTTCCAACAACAGCAGTCACTTCCGGTCGAAATTGGCCAAGGAGAACAGAAAGCATTTAAGATTGTTTGTACTGTGCTCAAATTAATTGATGGCTGAACTTTCTGACAGGAGAGCTTATTTTGTATTATTTAGATTATTCGAACTATTGTCCTCATCTTTATTGTCATCTATTGTTATGCAAATTATCAAGCCTCATCTAAAAAATTCAGAGAAATAGGAAGACTCATCATTAGATTAACACCAGAGGCTAACCACAGAGGTCTGACTTATATATATTCCAAGGAACTCTACAGATTTGGAAACCTACAGACTAAGATCACAAACTGGATTCTGTGAACAACAACAGAATAACAGAACCCTTACAATGGCGACACGGATTCTGACATATTTCTAAGTGCGCAGTAGTCTCCCTTGTAGCAACTGAGGGGCTTTTGCAATGAGTTGTTTTTACTATGGCTTCCAATGTCTTGTAATCAGCATCGATCTCTGTTTTTATATCACACGTGTACTATTGGATGTTTTACAGTGAGGACATATCTTCTTTTCAATCTGTGCATATCTCTGTTCTGTACTGGACAGAGCTTTCTGGCGCCGAAAATTGCGGGCCGGTGATTGGTTGGTTTGAAAAGGGGTACGTCAATCAAGGAAGATAACCCACCCACCGTAGATATATTTTTAGACAGGTTCGGGTGAAAGTTCTTGGCTTTTTAAAAAACTTTTATTTTTTTACGGCATATCAACCCTTTTCCGTTCTTATTTGTACATATGCCTTTCTTGCTGTATTAGTAGTACTAGCAAATATATGCACACTCCGTAGGGTGCAAGTATTTAAGTTTTAATATAATAAAATATCATGTTAAATTAGAAAGGCTAAAGAAACTGAATAAGAATTCAGATAAAAAGATTTGGAACAGGGGGTATGATCGAAAAATTGAACAGCTTTGAAACTAACTCTTCCATCATTTTCCCTTACTCCCGTCTTTCATTGGTAAATTTTCCTAATTTAACTATTTAGTTAAAATAGGAAGTAAATAATAATATTACAGTTATTTCTTCTTGTTAATGGATTTCTTTTAAGATTTATCCCCGAGATTTTTGTTCATATTCAATAAGATAAAACCAAACAATTAGAAATCAATAATACTAAGCACATATTTATTAAAATCAAATTTTAAATATCAATATGCAGATTAGCCTTCCCGTTCACACTGTAAACTGCTATTTTGTTGTATATATAAATACAATTGCATGTTATTAATATGTAGATATGGTCAACAGACTTAATGATGTAAAACAATTTTATTAATAATTGAGGTTTAAATAAAAATAAAATCATGGAAAATGTGATGTAAATAACAAAGGGAATTGTGACTTGAATAGTAATATAGTTTCGGTTACAGACATACAAACCCACAATCTCCATTATAATAAGATTAGTATTAGTATTAGTATTATTATTAGTAGTAGTACGCAGATTGGCACTGTCAGCGATTCCACCCCCTTTTCACTAGTGCTAGACCACTTTCACTTGTTTTTATATCTGAAGTGGAGCGCAACACCTACCATCAGCCCCCCAATTTACTGGCCCTCTGGTTTGCGTAGTGTGAGGCGACATTTACCAACGGTTGCGACTTTGGTCCTGTTCCACATATTTAATTTCTTTTGTAGCTTGACATCTCGATACATACTTCTGTGGGGTCACGTTTCTAGTGGCACCACAATCCATTGTTGCACAGTCTACATTAGAGATTCTCAAACTTTTAAGTCCGTAGACGCCAAAAAAATTTGATTGACCTATCATGGATACCCTCTTTATGTACTCCAGTCCACCTTAGTGTCATTTTGTTGCAACCAATTATGTAATTAAGGAATTCTGCACAAACGTTTATGTAAAACTGTTGATTATAAAATAACCGTAAAATAAACAGTAAAGTAAGCATAACATGTAAAAAAAGAATGCTGCAAATATTTAATACTAACTTAATGAATTACCAAGGAAGCACATTTCCTAATGTGATGGATGAAGCTGATGACTTTTGATAAGTTTATGAATATTGGGTTTAAACTTTTGAAAATATATCAACATGTCCTGGATTCTTGTGGAATTAATTTCTTCTAATTACTAAGAAGGCTTAGTAGTTTCCATAGACCCCCTTGTAGACCCCCGAATACTTACAGACCCCCTTAGTTGTTGTATAGACCACAGGGGCTTTATGTAGACCACTTTGAGAAATCCTGGTCTACACATATGACTCTACGCAGGACACACCGCTTTTTTGTGTCTCTTACCGCAGAAATTACAACTTATTTGTCCGTGTCTGCCAGGTATTCGTGTGCAGAGTGCTGCCTCTGTCCTGGTCATCCGGTTCTTCTCGGGGTTATCGGGTTCTTAGTCCCCCTCTTGAAACTCCTGTCTGATTTCGGGCTATATTCTTCGCATGCGGAATAATCCATGATGTTTTGGTTTTTTTTTTTGGGGGGGGGTATAACTCATATTTTCCATGCATGGTCGAAGTGGCACTGAAGTCATTCTTAACGCCAACTCTTGCAGATACCGTAGTCTATTTTCTTCTATAATTCCCACTGTAAATATTTGTCTTCGAAGCTGTGAGTCATCCTAGCTGGCACCATACGTTATAGTGCTCAAACACATGACCAACACGAGAATAAGGCGGAGAGAAAAAGTGGTCTCCGAGGACCGGCTTTTATTCAGAGTAAGATGACATGGGTTGAGGGGGTGTCGTGCGGGACATCGGATACAGGAAGTTGGTAGGGAATGTACATTAAACTATAATGTTACAATCACAACTGTATTTCTCTCTCAAACATGTTACTTGATAACCACCCGTAATTTATGCGTTTCTGTGGTTGTTACACACGTCTAGCCTAAAATCTTTAATATAAGAATAAATAAATAAAAGAAAGATAAAAGGTGATGAAATTATACTGATAGTTTTCTTGCGCATCAAAAGAAAAGTTCTGCTATTAACGAAAGTAAAGATTTTGTGAAATGGAATTTTGTCGTTGATTCAAACTGCTAATGTGGAATTAACAAGAGTTAGAAACAGGAGTACTCTTCACGGAGTTCCGTCACGGCCTCCTGCCTCAAAACCGCTAGCCGGTGGCTGCTGAAAAAACAACACCAGCTACGATTGAAGTCCGTAGCCGAAGTCACTTGAAAATAACAAAAAAAAAACAAAAAAAAAACAACTTAAGGCGTTTTCCCGTTGTTTTTTTTTTTTTTTTTCGAGTGACACCGCTTCGGTTACGGACTTCAATCGTAGCTGGTGTTTTTTTTCCAGCAGCCACCGGCTAGCGGTTTTTGAGGCAGGAGGCCGGGACGGAACTCCGCGAATATACCCGAAACAGGAAATACATGGACACAACTTGATCAGTCGGTAGTGCGTCCGACCTGGAACCACATGGTTCTGGGTCGATACCGGCCCTCGCCAACTCAACGTATGAGTAGCACAGGGATCTGTGCGGTAAAGTGAGGGGATGAGGTAGATGTTGCGCTCAACCTCAGACGCTAAAACAATCTCCGACTTTAGGCCACCCCGACGACTTATATTTATACATGTGATTTTATCGATTGAATTATTTTTTACATTGAATTAAATAACAATAATAAATGAAAACATTTAATTTAATGATTAATAATAACTCAACTTTGTTTTTATTATTAATACTTTCATTTTAGAATAAATATAATAATAAAATATATCCATTTTTAATCAGTATTTAATTTTTTCGTATATACAAAAGAGTTTTAGAAAAAAAAAAAAGAAAAAAAAAAAAGAAATTGTAATACGAACAATTGTAAGTATTTAATTCTTAGCATTCTATTGTTACATTTTAATACGGTAAAAAAGAAAATAAACTTGTAATATTTTCTGTTGCAAACAATAGTATTGTCTACGGCAAATATCAAATTATATAAATATGAATGAATACAAGTCCACTTAACTGAGTCGTTGGTAATGGTTATGGTAAATTATCGTACTTTTACGACGGCCTTTTTCTATATCTGCTGAATTATTGGGGGGGGGATTTTAATGTCTGATTTCATGATATGTTGGTTCTAAAGAGAGGAAGATTTTTATCTTCAACTGATGCCGCCAAAATTTGCGGGCCTGTGATTGGTTGCTTTGAAAAGGGGTACGTCGACCAAGGTAGACAACCAACCTACCGTAGATCTTTCTTTTATACAGGGTTGCGTAAAAGTCTTTGGTTGTTTTTTTTAATTTTTTTTACGGCATATCAACCATTTCCCTTCTAATTTCTGCATATGGCATTTGTCAGCATACCAAAGTTTTAGCATTTTGCACAGTCCTAGTGGATATCTAACTAATTATGAAAAAATATATATGATATATATACACATAGCATGAAATGCGTATGCATACATATACATACTATGTACACACAGGGCATGATATATGTATATATACAGTACATATGTACACATGTATATATACAGTGATATATATGCATACATATATAAATACATAATGTGTATATATATGTATATTTATATGTACACATATAGTATGATATATATATATCTTATTATAATGGAGATTGTGTGTTTTTCTGTCTGTAACCGAAACTATATTACTACTCAAGTCACAATTCCCTTAGTTATTTACGTCACATTCTCCATGATTCTATTTCTATTTAAACCTCAATTAATAATAAAACTGTTTGACATTATTAATACTGTTGGCCTTACCTAAATGCTAATAACTTGCAATTGTATTTATATATACAACAAAATACCAGTTTTCAGTGTAAACGTAAAGCTAATTTGCATATTGATATTAAAAAAACTGATTTTAATAAAAATGTGCTTGGTATTATTGATTTCTAATTGTTTGGTTTTATCTTAATGAATATGAGTAAAAATCTCTTCAATAAATCCTTAAAAAAATTCATTAACAAGAAGAAATAATTGTAATTTTATTCTTTACTTCCTATTTTAACTAAATAGTTAAATTAGAAAAATTTAGCATTGAAAAACGAAAGTGATGAAAGAGTAAGTTTCAGTTGTTCTATTTTCCGATTATACCCCCCCCCCGTTTCAAATCTTTTTATCTGAATTCTTAATTAATTTCATTAGCCTTTCTGATTTAATCTAATATTTTATTACATTTAAACTTAAATACTTGCACCCGGAGGGTGCATATATTTGCTAGTATATATAAATATATATGTGAGTGTGTGTGTGTGTGTGTGTGTGTGTGTGTGTGTATGTGTGTAATAAGCTATCTGATGAGACTATGTAATATATAATAGACTATATATATATATAATAGACTACAGCATAATAGACTATGCAATATATAATATATGTAATATAATAGACTATATGTGACATAATATACTATGTAATATATAATTCATATTGAATTCTTGTCGAAAACATTTATGATAGCCAAATAACGGTTTCTTTTTCTTTCTTTGAATATATATATATATATATATATATATATATATATATATTATATATATTATATATATATACACTTCCGCCGAATCCACTTCCTGCGACGATAACCGTTACACACGAGTACTTGCTACACGTGCACAATGCCGAAACCCTCCATAAAATAAAGATGTGTGATAAAAATGGGTCAGACGTAAAATAACCAAAGGAATATTACCCATTAGGTAAACAGACTATTCAATTCTCTCTCTCTCTCTCTCTCTCTCTCTCTCTCTCTCTCTCTCTCTCTCTACACTCACACACACACACACACACACACACACACACACACTACACACACCTTCCTTTTAGTATCTTCATTCATGTGTTATACTTTAATAGTTGTTTGTTATACAATCAAAATTGTTTAATCTCTTTTATTTCTTTCAGCAATGAACTGGTTGTGTAATGGAAACGGGAAACAGAGTTCAAATCCTGGACGAAGATTTCATAAAGTGCTAATACCATTGGAAAAAGTATGCACTCATCTACTCTAACTCTAGTTGTAGGGCAGACTTTAACCTTGGTATGGTAACCGGTTGAGGAGATGGAAAACTCTGAATTTAAACCTGTTAAACTTCGCGTAAAACTATACCATATCTCACATCCTGTCCGTGTGGTAAAGTTAGTAAATACATACATAAAACTGAAATAATATATATATATATATATATATATATATATATATATATATATATATATATATATATAATAAAGTATTATAGTCAGATGACAAACTCAAGTTTCACCATTTGGATCTTATTCCACGATAAGTCATCCACATTTCATATATATATATATATATATATATATATATATATATATATATATATATAGCTTGCTACATTTATAAGTAAAGAGTGCTTAATATCATTGGTAGTGCATATATATATATATATATATATATATATATATATATATATATGAGTATGAAATGGTAGAATGAAAACATCACACAATGCTGTTAAAGAGAAAACAATTTATAATATAATCATAGCTGATACTGATCAATACTTCGATTTTACAAAAATCATCAACAGAGCTCATTTACTTCGTGGTGTTTGGGTCGGAGAAAAATGTCAAATCAGTTCAAAAACAAAAAAAAAAATAATTTTGCAAAATTAAGGTTTTTTGTTTTTGTTTTTGAACTGATTTGACATTTTTCTCCGACCCAAACACCACGGTGTAAATGAGCTCTGATGATGATTTTTGTAAAATCGAAATATTGATCAATATCAGCTATGATTATATTATAAATTGTTTTCTCTTTAACAGCATTGTGTGATGTTTTCATTCCACCTTTTCATACTCATACTGTCGGATTCATTTCCTTTCTTTTAACTTATATATATATATATATATATATATATATATATATATATATAAGATCTAAATTAGTGTAGAGAAAACATGAAGTCAATGGCACTTGGTAACTGGCAGTTTCTCACCACTGCGATTTTTAAAGCAATTGGTTTGCTACACAAATCTCTCTCTCTCTCTCTCTCTCTCTCTCTCTCTCTCTCTATATATATATATATATATATATATATATATATATATATATATATATATATATATATTGGTTTGGTGCAAATTATTGTGGATAATTTTTTTAAATGATAAAAAAGCCGCAAAAAAGTGCATAATTATTACGGCTTTTTCTTACAACATATTTAAAAAGATGACGCAACAACTGTACAACTGTGCAGCCACCATATATATATATATATATATATATATATATATATATATATATATATATGTCGTAAAATATGGAAATTAATCTGACGTCTTATAGAAATTCTTCGATGATAATGATTACTGTTTACATAGTTTTAATCTCATTGTTATTATCATTTCAAAATATTTGAAAGGTGAAATAGAATTTGGAAATGCATAACAGAAATATTTGTAAAATTCCATTCACTGAGATTCGTTAACTAATTTTGTTTGACATAATATTTGCCAGAAGAATTCCTGTGTTTCTGAATTCTTGTAATTGGACATTCCACAGAATTTGTTCGTGTTTTTTTCTTCCTTTGTTTAGATTCTTTGGAATGCAACCAAAACGAATGCACATAAAACATTAAGAACGGAGCTGGTCTTTTAGGGCGAGTTCTCTCAACATTTGGGGGTCGAAGTATTTTTGGTTGAAACAGAAACTATGGCATCTAATACGGCTGTTCCTAAATCTTACGTCTTTTATCATCCTGCAACACCCCCCTGGTTAAAAATGAGACCGTCCAAATTGTTCAAGATGCAATGCAAAAATATAAATCCAGATTATCCGGTGTCGCTTAATCGAAGATTTCCCATTTGTCCCATTTTATTTCACACAATTTTAAAATGAAACATTACAAATGCCAAACGTAAAATTAAAATGAGTTGAAAAAAAAAGTTATATGTTTGTTTTATTTGTAATACTGAAATTGTGAATTACACAATATATTTCGGTAATTTTGATCTTATGTCGTCCCCGCCTCCTGCCTTAATTTACACCATGTTTTAACGAGCCAGCGTCAGGTGAATTTCCGGCCCAACTTCGATATTTTCGAGTCGTGTTAATATAGACATTCTAAACGCCCCCTCCCCAGATTTTTATCGGCAAATCAATGTAAATATTCTACCCCCCACCTTTACGAAAGAGTAAGACAGAGTTAAATCAAGATTATTATACTTTTTACATATTGAACTATTTCGAAATAGGTCTTAAGTAAACATGTCAAACGTTGTAATAATTAAATTATCTTACTGTGGTATATATAATTCCTGCTAGTAATATATAATTCGCCTATGTTTCTGTACAATCATCATGATCATGATCATGATCATGATCATCAAGGCGTTCTGGCAGCATGAACTCCTTTGAATCTCTTTCGCAATCTGTTCCTATTGGCCATCACTCTTGTTAGGTCCTCTAGACGGCATCCAGTGTTTGCACAGAGCTTCTTAATGTAAGTTTCTACTGTTCGGCTAACACTCATGTGTCCATGTGTGGGATTCCATAGAAGAACCTCACTTATAAGTTCGTTCTTAGTTCTCCAGCAGTGTCCAGCATGACTTTAACTTAATTGAATTGTTTGTGTGATGGGAGGTAAGTGGCTAAACAACTGCTGGTTTATAGGGTGCTTCTTCCAGGATTTATTCAAATCAGCCCGCAGCATCATTGTGTAGTTCCCATGTAGTATTTTCTTCTAGTTATTCATTAAAGTCTAAGTGGTGCCACCATACAGTAGTACGGCTACAGTTTGGAAGAATCCCTATTTCATTTTATCAGCGATTTTTAGATCGGATTTCCATATAGTCGATAACCTTTCAATCAATCCAGACCATTAAACCAAAACTTTGCTAACCACTTTTTTTTTTTTTTTTTTTTTTTTACTTATCAGTGTTTAAGCAGATTTTGCGAGTGTGCAAGAGTGACAAAATGAGTGATAGAAACTACTTTTTGTTGCTGGCAAAAATCGCCCCGCAACCGCTCACTGATACAGGTTTGTCGAAGACGCAGCACGTGACTTTCAAGCACCAATGAAAGTTCATCCGATTATTGCGTTACTTACCAACAATGGGAACGCAGTTTCTATCACTCATTTTGTCATTCTTGCACACTCACAAAATCTTGCATAAACACTGTAAAAAAAAGTGGTTAGCAGAGTTTTGATTAAAGTGTCTGTTGTATCCAGGCTAGGATATTGATATACGACATTTACTTTAAAGACACCGGCGGAATTGAACACCGCCTTTTGTATGATTGTTGTAATAAAGATAAGTACTAAATCCGCTATCTTGTGGTTTACACGTGTTGTTATTGGGTGATTCTTAAGAGTTAATCATAAAGACGAATATAAGATATTACAGTGTTCTAACAGTATACAGAAATTGGTATAAGTAATTTTAACAACCGCCTCTCTGTTTCTGGATTCTATATCCTTACATACTGTAATTACTTATGTATGAGACGCACTATTTTTCTAGATTTTTTCATCCAAATTTTATGGGTGCGAATTATACATGGGAACAATATAATTAACACTTTCCGGGCACATGCCTCTCCATATTCGAGACAATATGACCGAAAGTGAATTATATCTATAGTCCAAACTAATGTTTTACGCTGTTACAAAGAAATAGCCACCGATATGTATGTTTGTCTATAATTTTGTTTCTCCTAATGTAAGCTTATTTTCTCTGTAAACTTGTTGCATTTTTGTGTGAACATGTCCATGAATTTTTTTCTAAATACTGTAAAAATGTTGTGTTTTATGACAATGTAAACTATATAAATTCTTATTTTTAGTCAGTACGAACCGATAAAAAATTGGACAAAAGCTAAATGTATACTGCATTTAACGCGGTCTCTCCTCTTGCCCTTGATAGCCTGTGATAAAAATTGGCTATTTCTCATTTTGTATAAAATATAGAGGATGTCTTCATGCACTACCTGCCTGATAAGAAACCCAAACCTCCATGTCCTTGGGTTTAAACCTGCTTGACTTGCTGGGACCGTTGTCAATCATGGCCTGGATCTTACCAATAAATTCAACGGGTCTTTTTTTTTTATTATATCAGAACAATTACAGAGAAAAGAAAGGAAAAAAAAAACAAGAAAGAAAAAACGCACAAAAAATAAAGTGCATGCGTGAAATCAATATTTTAAAATGACGACAATTTACCCATCATATCCTGTATACCCCTTCTCACATCCGTCATTTCACATAATACCATCAGGTTTGGCCAGTGTTCAATGTCCATGACGGCGTTCATCGCTTACCACAAATTAACAAGTGACTCGCTGGGATTTAATAATGAAAAGGACAGTTTTCTTTCTTTCTATCTATACATCTTCCTATCTGACGACAATTTACCCATTGCACTGTGATATACCGTCAGATTTATTTCCATCTTTCTCTTATATAGACACACACACTCACACGCACGCACACACACACACACACACACACACACACACACACACACACACACATATATACATATATATATATATATATATATATATATATATATATATATATATGTAACACACACATATGCACACACACACATATATATATACATATATACATACATATACATACATAAATATATCTATATATAAGGATGAACAAAGGTGATGAGACAAATAGGAATATTTGTGTTATGTTAATTTTTAACTCAACTAGTTTCGGCCTTAGGCCATAGTCAGGAGAAAAAGCTTTTGTGAAAAAAATGTATTTAGTAAGTTTTTAAAAAGATTTTAAAAGTAGTTGATAAACCACAAAAGAAGGGACGAAAAAATGTACTGCCATATCCATTTGTTGAGAATTTTCATTTCTTTTTTTTATATATACACATATGTCTTTGTGGTGAAGGTAACTGGCTAATGATATTTTTGTTAGGTTTGGGTGTGGTTCGTTTAAAATTAGATGTAAATGACCAGTGGCAGATATAGTTGTTTATATAAGTGTTAATGACACCGCGTAACCTTAACCACCAACAAAACAGAACCTTTTTGCCATACCATAGGCTTATATGAATTGTTTGTTCTCTAGAATTATGAATACACTTTCCCTCATCTGTTAACCCATTCATTTCTTTATCACTACACTTCAAGCAGTGAGTGACAGTGTTGTCATCGAAAGAGTAGTCCTCTTTTCTCATCTCTCTTTACCTTCTCCCTACATTATCACCACAAAGATAACAGATATATATGTACACAGCACAATTTATATTTGCCTTATTATGTTTACTTATATTACTATATATACAGCATTTTAATTGAACCCTTTTATCTAATTTAGAGTATTTAATTGATTCCGGATTCACAGATAAGATAACTTCTATTAATCTCTAGGCCCTCACCCCCTCCACAGCAGACAGAAGTTCCTGAGCTGCAGCTTCAAACACCCATGACTTAATCCAACTTAATCCCATTGCAAATAAAGGACCACATGACCTTTAGGCACCCCTTTTGCCATCTCGATTCACAAGGACATGTTTTTCATTTACACCGTCAAAATCCAGTTGTTTGTTAACAAACGATTTTTGGAGTTTTTTTAATTATAAAACTAACCCTAATCCTAACCCTTAACCCTAACCCCTAACATTAACCCCTAACAAACAACCGGATTTTGACGGTGTAAATGAAAAACATGTCCTTATGAATCGAGTTCGCAAAAGGGGTGCCTAAAGGTCATATGGCCCCTAATAAAAGACAAGATTATTTTATTGGATTATTAGAAATATTGAGATTAAAGGATTATTTGAAATCTATTCCATTTTTTGTTCTATCATCATCATCATCATCATCATTACCAACACCATCACCACAGCTACAATTCAATATACTTGGTACTTGACAAACAGAGGCACACTTATAAAATATCTGAGGTAGGATTATCGTCCTTGTTCTACGAGCCTCGCTATCAACCAACCAATCATAGGCCGGCATTCTTTAGCGGCAAAACCAAAGAGACAAATTCTTCCTTTTCTGATCCAGCTACCTCCGTCAGACGTGAAACAAGAACGTCTCTTATATTCATAAGAGAGCATCAGATAGCCGTAGCAAGGAACTCCGATAATTCACCTACCTCAGGAACTCAGTTAAGTGGACTGTGTTATTTATATAATCATTCCTGCAGACAAAACCTTAGTTTGCAAGTAATTAGTTGTTATTTCTTTGTGTTCATGTGTTTTCTATTTAACTCCTGTCTGTCTACACTCGTGGCGTGAATCACCACACACTGAGAGTAAGGGTTATCGTTGAAATGGAATAGACGACCTGGTTCAAATTCTGGATGAGGCTGTTTAAGTTAAAGTACGCACAGCAAAATAATAACACGGCTACATGCAATGGATTTCACAAATGATAGGGAGCTTTATTTCAGCCTGTTTCCAAGACAACAAAAAGTAATCAGTAAAATAGTTCAAACATTAACATTAATTGTGCCGTCTTCATA
This sequence comes from Doryteuthis pealeii, assembly GCA_023376005.1. Lineage (NCBI taxonomy): Eukaryota > Metazoa > Mollusca > Cephalopoda > Myopsida > Loliginidae > Doryteuthis > Doryteuthis pealeii. The sequence goes on from CM042142.1 coordinate 38,310,096, forward strand.
CGTGCGTCCGTTTCGGGGCAAATGAGTACACCTTCTTTGATGGTAAGATATGTGGGGATTAAAAAAATACAAAAATAGAAATAAAATAAAAAGAACAAACTCCAATGGGGCCTTGACTGAAAGATTACCATCTGCGCATGAATCCCTCTGCCATTCTAACTTAGGCCGCAACTGAGTGTAGTTCGTTTCCTAGCTAGGGCCATGTTCCCTCGCTACTAACGACTATCCTCATTCAATAAAACCTGAGTTATGAAGCCACCTGCTGCTTTTGTCTCTTTCTTTTCTTGTTCTTTGAATGCCTTCCATTTCAGCTCACCACCCCAGAAGAACTAAAAATCAAGTTTTTATATGGGGTTTAGATACAAGGACCAAATAACCTTAAATTAGCCCCATAGATAAACGCCTTTCAACAACCAAGACTGATTGCAAAGTTAGGATTCGTCTACAGGTTTATTGACCGCCAGGAAAGGTAAAACTAAAAAGGAACAAATGCAATTTGACAAATAGTATACGTGTTGTATATTGATAAACCGTTGTTTTTTGGACGGTTAATGTAGTTGGATTTTGAATAAAAAGTCGTTGAAATTCAAAATCTGTAGGGTTAGATTATTGATAGGTAATAACGTTTATGTGACCTTCCTTCCGGTCATTCAGAAAGGCCTTAGAACAAGGCCCAGAGCTTAATCATTCAGTCAAGCGGGAAACGTGATGAGGTAAAGATCGTCTTTGCTTCACTCCAGCCGCGGTTGAGAATTCTGGTGCTAAATAAAAACGTGATCAAATGCCCGTGTTGTCTCTGCTAATGGGAACCAGCATCTTAAAGTCAGACCAGCATTTAAATACAGACCAGACCAATTAGAAGAAATAAAAATAACCGATTACAAGAAACAGACTACAGGTTAGAAAGTTAGTCTCGCAAATCTGTTACTACTGAAAAGCGTTACTTCTAATACAAAAGCTAAATTTAAACCTAACCCTAGCCGTAAACCTAACCCTAACCCTAACCGTAAATTATGAATGAAAAAAAATACTTCTTCTTCTTCTTCTTCTTCTTCTTCTTCTTCTTCTTCTTCTTCTTCTTCTTCTTCTTCTATTCTCACATGTTACCCCATACTTGTGAACTTGGATCAAATTCTACCTGTAGAGTAGATGATTTTTTCTTCTGATTTGGCTCTCATCATCTTCAGACAACGTGAAAGCGATGGCTATCACTCTTTTACTCTTATCTAAGTCCATTATTTCATTCCATGAAAGAAATTCCTGTGTATACAGTTCGTAAGATTTGAACTTGCGAATTTAAAAAGAATTTAATTTTTGTTGCCATCTTCTTTTATTAATTTAATTCTTTTCAGTGTGGATTTTTATTCACCTATGGTATTCTTGGTTTTTCAATTTTTCATTCAACTCTGTTCTGTACGCGTCCGGTTTCAATATTAAATATTTAAGTAAAAAAAAAAAAAAAAAAAAAAAAAAAAAAAAAAAAAAACAAACAAACAAAAAACAAACTTTCAGAGACAGGAAACTGCTAGTTCTTTCCACTCCACTATCTCCCCCTCTCTCTCTCTCTCTCTCTCTCTCTCTCTCTCTCTCTCTCTCTCTCTCTCTCTCTCTCTCTCTCTCTGTCCATGTCTTGTTTGTTCTTTTTGTTTGTGGTTTTTCTTTTCTTCTTTTAAGTCTCACCCAATGTGATTCTTTCCTCTTTTTTGTTGTTGTTTTTCTCACTCATCAAAACCTTTGTCTGTTAGAAAAAGAACTACACTCGTTACCATCAACAAAATAATAACACATCCACACGCAATGGATTTAACAAATGATAGATTTATTTCAGCCTGTTGCCAAGACAACAAAAAATAAACAGTAAAATAGTTCCAAACATTAACAGTTTGCTTTTTAATTTGGGCTAATGCCCCTTGGAAATATGTAAACGTATCTGTTCCACTCCAGCTATGAGAAATTGGGTTATTTAGTGTTGGTAAAGCAACCTATCTAGGAGAAGGAAAACTCTGAATTTAAACGAGATTTTCTTACTGGGTTATTTCACGACAAAAACATTTTATTTTATTCATTCTTCAAAAGTGTAAATATAGATACACAACATATATTACTTCCTTACCACTAGGCATGACATAACCCCAGATGGGTTGATATGCCGTTAAAATCAACCAACTTTCACTCCTTTCTGAATAGAAACATCAATATCATCATGGACTTCTATCATTATAGGAACTGATTGTTTTCATTGCTACAACTATTATTTGAAACTTCAACCCAAATAAAAAAAAAAAAAAAGAATGAAACATTTAACTTGCCTCTCTCTCTTCTAACTCCCCCCATATTTACCTTGCCTTTATGGTTTAAATGAATTGAAAGGTAGTAAGGAGATGCTTTTTTTCTTCTTTTTCTTTTCTTAGCTTTTTCCTCTTTTTTCTTTGCTTTTTTCTCTTTTTTCTTTTTCTTTTTTTTTCTTTTTTTTTTCTTTTTTTTTCTTCTTTCTTTTTTCTTTTTTCTTTTTTCTTCTTTTTTCTCCTTTTTACAGAACAGAGTTGAATGAAAAATTGAAAAACCAAAATACCATAGGTGAATAAAAATCCACACTAAAAAGAATTTAATTAATAAAAGAAGATGGCAACAAAAATTAAATTCTTTTTAAATTCGCAAGTTCAATTCATTTTCATTCTTATTCTAAACTTAATTTTTAAAACACATTTTTTCAACTCATTTTCATCTATTTAACTCATAGATGGAACCCAAACAAGTACTGCCCCTCCGGGTCTGGGTGAGCCAAGGAGTAATGGCAATGAAGGGGTACTCCATACTCTCCAGATCTCCAGAACTGGAGCTTAATCATAAGTAGTTTAGTGGACACACCATCAGCAGTTTAGTGGACACATTATAGGTAGTTAAATAAAATGTAATAAAAACGTAGAAATCCAGGACACTAAGACCTTCTTACATATTTATGATAAAAAGGTTGTGGTTGTCATAAGGGCAATGGGGTCGACAACAATCATATAGGTACTAGGGCTTGAGGAGACCTCTCCGACTGCCCGTCTAGCCCAAGTAACAGTACAAAGAAGTTTGAGTCGTAACAAAAGTATCCTTCATATGTGTATTATAAATTGTATCAAATGAACAACAAGTTACAAAGGTTTGGTTTGGTTAAATGAATTTTCCTTTTTACAAATTCTTATTAGTGTTAAAGCTTACTTGTATTTTGTTCACCCGGTTCGAGGAGGACTGCTAATCGTGACTTTTCTGTTCACTGGCCACTGTCTTTATGCTCGTTCTGCTATTATCTCCCTTCTCTCTCCTCCTTCTCTGAATTGTACGGAGAATTTAAAAAAATCCAAACAACATTAAAAACATTTTGCTAAAATTTGCAATTAATTCAAAAACTGACCCGTCTTACAATCGTTAGCTGCTGAAAATTAACATACGTCTAAGTTCATCTCCCGCTCACACGCCGAATCTCACAGAGAAAACTAATATATAAAGAGAAATCAATCAAGATATGTAGAGAGAGAGAGAGAGAGAGAGAGAGAGAGAGAGAGAGAGGCAAGTGACAGGGAGAACGTGAGGTAAGAGGCGGGTGAGTTTTTGACTTAATTGCAAATTACAACTAATCAAAACCAAATAAAATGGATTTTTTTTCAAACATATCTTAATCCCAAAACTAAGGGTAATTTTGGGATGTATTTTGTGTCATTAAACTAAATAGAAAAAAGCCTTTAGCCAACAATCATTGATCCACTCAGCTTTAGTATAATAATAGATATGGAAAAGAAACAGAAAATTGACAAAATAGACCCAGCAATGATGCGGTTTATAATCACAATGAAATGAATGGTCAGGATGGAACATTTCCCATGAAAAATCAATAATAGTTTGAGGCGCATGGTGTAATGGTTACCATCATAGGAAATGGACTCGACGGGACGTTAAAATCCTGAACGCGACTGTTTGCATTTCATATCGCGCTAATACCCTTATGAAAGGTACGATCAGCTATTCTCCCTCCAGCTATAGGTAAATAGTTTGGCAGACTGGGCTATTTAACCGTTGTATGGCAACCGTTATAGGAGAAGGAAAACTGAATTCAAACCAAAGGGTCGCTCTTAGTCAAAATTACTTTGAGGGCTTCTCCTCTTTCCTCTTAATAAGATTATTTCTAATAGCATAGAATAGTAAGTAAGTAAAGTCGTCGGGGTGGCCTAGAGTCGGTATCAGCCAGTCATCGAGGGAGTCTATCCCCTTTTCAATAGCGCTAGACCAAGGAGATTGTGTTAGCATCTGAGGTGGAGCGCCACACCTACCATCAGCTCCTTACTTTACCGCACATATCCCCGTGCTACTCATATGCTGAGTTGGCGAGGGCCGGTATTGAACTAGGAACCTTGTGGTTTCTAGCCGAACGATCTACCGACTGAGTTAACCCGGCCCATTTGTGAAAATACGAGGGTAATCTCAAAGGTAAGGTCTCCAAAACATTTAGAAATCACAAACGCGTTTATTATTTATTGTCAATGACGGTTAGTCATTTTAAAGTTTGAACATTATCTATTTTTCTACATAATCATGATTTTGATCGATGGTAGTTTTTGTATGCCTATGTCATTCCAGCTCACTGCTATGTGTGAAGGAAGCATTGAACCTCGTTATCGTTGCAAACAGCCCACGCTACTTGCGGATGTTTTTAACATCCATGCACGATTCGCCATGCACATCTTTTTTTTTTATTGGCGATGAATTTCAATCGGTTTAATGTATTTTACGTTCAGACTATTACTCTTGGGAAAAGTATAAACCGCCTAATCCCTCCAGCTATGGGTTAAATGGCACCACTACTGGTCTTCTACAAGTATGGCTTTGGCATTGAATAAAGTCACACTTGGCGGGAGTTCCATCAGATACAATTGCCAAGCCAAGACTGAGCATTGGCAGGTTCAGGCGCATGCACAACAAACACAACAGTGTAGACAATAGCTGGTATTTACCTCATACCCCACTTGTACGGATTAGGCACAAGGCTCTATTAACGTGGGACCACCCACAAACCGAAGCTCATGGGTGGCGGGTGGAAAAATTGCGTTGATCCCGTCGGCATTCTACCTCAAGGGCGCCTCAGGCACTGGGCAATATACCCAGACACGCCCCTTTAAATCGAAGGGGCAGGTGTTGCTTGGGGGGATGGCCCTCTGGGATCTACGTTATTAATTTACTTCGGCCGAAGCTTACTGGACCCCCGGCGTTGGCCGGAAAACTGGAGTTTGACAATAGCTGCTCGAACAGTTTTCCTGCATCCCCAGTGTTTTGAATATCTTACCTTTGGGATAAGGTTACGTGCAGGCACATGCACAACAAACACAACAGTATTGCCTATAGCCACACGAACAGTTTCCCTGTGTCCCTAGCGTTTTTGAAGACCTTACTTTTGGCATTACCCACATATTTTGGTAGTTCAGAATAATCCAATCCCTCACTACCATGACCTATTTTCAATATTTAAAACAAGCAGGTCATGTGCAGGCAGCAATTTTTCACTTTTTAAGTCAACCAAACAAAGAATGGCCTATATAGGACACATGCTGCAGCTGTTGCAATATACTCAGAAATTTAGTTGCTGCTTGAACCAACCAAATCTACAGTATTTCATTAATATATACTCTTGAGGCAATTCTTAAGTTTATTACAGGCTTAGCGCTATAAAAAATAAAGGAAAATTCTTTCAGAATGATTTTTTAAAATAATTTTAGCTCAGTCGGTAGAGAGTCCAACGAGGAACCACAAGGTTCCGGGTTCTATTCCGCCTCAGGCCAACTCAGTGTATGAGTTGCACCGGGATCTGTGCGGTAAAGTGAGTAGCTGACGGTAAATGCTGAAAGTGCTTGAAGATATGCTGCATAAAGCACTTGTAAATACAACAGAAGGACAAAGGGGAAATCGCCGTGGCGTAGTGACTAACGTGATGGACTGACATTGTAGTAAGTGAATTTAAACTCCAGTCACGTTATAACATTCACTTTCAAACTAATAAACCATCCCTCGCCAACTCAGCATATGAGTAGCATAGGGATCTGTACAGTAAAGTGAGCAGCTGATAGTGGGTGTGGCGCACCGTCTCAGATACCAAAACAATCTCCTTGGTCTAGCGCTAGTGAAAAGGGGAAATACTCCTCTCGCTGTATGGCTGATATCAACTTTAGGCCACCCTGACGACTTTAGTTTATCAAAAATAACAGATAATTTTTCTTTTTTGTCAGTTTAAAAAAAAAATTTTCGGTTGAAGTTCTTGTTGCGTAGTGATTCACTTGTTGGATTTCAACATTGCAGTAAACGAATTCAAAATCAAGAAATCACAAAAACGTTAATTATTTATTGTCAATGATGTTTGCATCATTTTAAAGTTTGAACATATAATTAGTTTTCTACATAATCGCCATTTTGGTCAATACATTTTTGTAGGTACTATGGCAGGTTTTGTGTACCCATATCATACCAGCTTGCTGCCATGTTTTTTTTTTCGGAAGCATTGAACCTTGTCGTCATTGCAAACTCCCACTTGCGGATGTCTCTAACATCCATGCACGACTCAACATGCACTTCTTTTTTTTTTTTTTATTGGTGACGAATTTCAATCGGTTTTATGTATAATTACGATACGTTCACTTTCGGGCTAATACCTTAGGAAAGGTATGAACAATCTAATCTCCCCAGTTATGGATTAAATATCACCACTACTGTTCTTCAACAAGTATGGCTTTGGAATTAAATAACCCGCGAAGGTTGAACAAAGAAAGCCGAATCCAAAAATATTTTCTGTTTCATTATTTTAAAACTTATTAAAAGCATGACCGAAATTAAGAAAAAGAAGTTAAAGAAGAATTCAGGCAGTGATAATTTGATTGATTGATTAATTGATTGAATTTAATGGTATGTCAACACGACTGAAGTTATTTTATTGCCAGAGGTTAGGGAATCGCATTCATTGTCCATTCATATCTAAATTTTTGTACAGTAATTTCTTAAAAGGTTTATTTTTTGCACAGTCCTATTAACACAAATAATTCTTAAACAAGTCTATTTGACCCATAAAGGGGACCCTAAGAATTCCAACCACTCAGAGTCAGTGGACCTGGGAGTAATGGCAATGAAGGGGAACTTCATATCTCTAGAACTGAAGCCTCACCATCAAATGTTGTTTACCGATACTTAGGACACCCCTTTTGGAGGAGTGATCTTGCATGGGATCCAACATCATCATTATCAGGTCGCACTGACAGTACGGATTTCCATGACTCCCCCCCCTCTCTCTCTCTCTCTCTCTCTCTCTCTCTCTCCGTTGCACCACCTGTCCCTATCGGTCATCACCCCTGGAAGGTCTTCCCCATGGCATCCAGTATATGCACAAAGCTGATTGATGTAGGTTTTTATTGGTCTGTCTACACTAGTGTGTTCATTTGTAAGTGTCCACAGGAGAATGTCACTTATGAGTTCGTCGTTGCTTCTGTAAGTGGCCGTGCAGTTGCTTTCTAGTAGGCTTTCTTATTACTTTTGTCAAATTTATATAACAGCAGGAACTTGTATCCCGTTTTAAAAAAAATACAGAATACAGTCAGCGTATTTGAGGCCCAAACTGACAGGGTAGTGTTGTTTTTTTAGTACAATGTTTACATGTGACTAATATTATAGCATTTCTTAATATATTCTATACATTTATTCTGTATACGTATTTTATATGTGTATGTATGTATGTTTTTGTGAATTAGTGTCGTACAATTTTAGAAACTGTAAAATAACTTCTTTGTTTTACTTAAGACATGAAATTTTTATTTGAAATTAATCATCTTCTTTCTTTCATTTGATACTTTCTTATTTTGATATTAAAGATGAAAGTACTTGAACATGTGCTGTATAAAGCACTTGTAAATAAAACAGAACAAAGGGGAAGTCGCCGTGGCGTAGTGGCTAACGTACTGGACTGTGACATTATAGTAAGCGAGCTTGAACTTCAGTCATGTTATTACATTCGCTTTCGGACTAATACCCATGAGAAATGTATAAACCTCACCCCCCCTAACAGCTATGGATTAAATAATACCACTACGGTTCTTTTACAAGGATGGTTTGGGCATTAAATAACCCACGAAATTTGATAGGCCATTAAAACAAAGAAACCAAGAACAAAATATACCATAACATAATGGATTGAATAAAAGGAAAATAAAGTTAGTTGATTAGTTGGATTTTACGGCATGTCAACCTTTGTTGGGATATTTTATGCCGAAGATGTTTTGTTTTATTCATTTTTTTTGGGGGTATTCAAAGTTTATTCTTTTAAACTCACTTTTTTAAACACATTTTTAAAACTCATTTTTCTATTTAAACTATAGATGGGACCCTAACTCTGCCCTGTAGCACATATATGATAAAAGCGACGGGGCTTTGCCATGAGGGCAATTGGATCAGAACAATCATATAGGGGCTATGGCTTGACTTGACTAGCCAATTGAACAGAAGGGGGCTCTCCAAACGCCTATCTAGCCTAAGTAAGAACCGAAGTGGAGTGGTGAATGTTGAAGACTGCTCAGTCACTAAGATTCCATTCTTAAGCATCATAGGTCTTCACCCACGAGAAATCGGTAACCAGCCCCATTGGGGGGATTTTACCCCTCTACAGAGTCACAATCGGCGTATTCTACTGCCCCGGCAGACAGGGCATGTGTCGTTTCGATATAACTCCCTTATAAATAGTTAAAATGAATACTTCGGGTAAAAAAAAATCAGCGATTTATTCAACAGGTTTATTGAGAAGAAAATACAACTGAAAATAGGATGGGATAAAGATCAATCCAATAAATGTACATGACAAAAAGGATACAATATTTAAACTGTGCTGTTTAGATATTGTTACATGATTCGTGGGCTGCCTACCAATTATGTCTAAGTGTAATAAGATTTGAATAATGGTATAGTAAATGGAATGTTAACTGTTGTAGAAGTGATTGACAGGTAGTTCACCTTTCGCTGAACTGGGCACCGATTTCTGATTGGCTCAAGGAAAAACGTGAGAAGGAACTGATTGAAAGTTGTTAGTTATATTTTGATCGTTAGCTGAAGGAAACAGACGCGAGGGTCATTTGCTCTCGAGATGCTATCTTCTCACAGCGTGGTTATAAAACCCTTTTGGGCTAATAAAGACATCTTGTAAAATAATTAAGTCTTGCTTAATTATTACAAAGAAACTAGCACAGACAACCCAGCCCATCAGAAGGAAATAATCATCCAGAAGAAGATGGCCGCCGACGATATAGAACCACATAAGAACTCATCGACCCCTCTTCTCTCTACTCTCCCCTCTCAACATTTATATACCCGAGTCAAATGAGTTTATAAAAAATAGAACCCACTTAGGAATAGTTTACATAAATACTTCTGACAACAACAAAAAACTGTGACGAATTCAACAGGATTTTTAAGAGAAAATAGAACTGAAAATACGAGTTATAAGAATTACTTGTACTCCAAGCATTAAAAAACACATGGAGACAGATATATACATATATGGATTATTTCCTATAAGTCTAACATAAACAAAGGGGAAGCACTCTTGACTGATAAATTATTTATTTATTTATTGATCTACTAGAAAAAAAGAAGACGGGGTTAGGGTTAGGGTTAGGGTTAGTTTAATGGGAAAATAAATAAATAATTTATCAGTTAAGTGGTTCCCCTTTGTTTATGTTACTTATAGGAAATAACCCATATATCTATATATTTGTATCTACCTTCGGTTTAATCTTGGACTTGATCAATATGAGTTACCATTGACAATGGATCAGGTATGTGTGTTGCAGGATTTGCCAGCAAGAATAATTCAAAGGCCATTTTCCAGCGTTAATACGGCGCCTCAAGCACCAACCGGCAATGATGCTGGGATACGAGTCGACGGACTTCTACATCGGACACTCAGCCCGCAAGCACGGCATCGTCATTGAATGGAACGACATGGAGAAGGTCTGGTGGCATGCGTCCGTTAACGAGCTACGAGTGAAGCCGATCGAGGCCCCTCCTGAATCCGAAAACGAACCAGGAAAAGATGGCGGAGATACTGTTCAAGACTTTTCAAATTCCCGCTCTGCATGTCGACATTCAGACCATACCCGCGCTGTACGCTTCCGGTCGTACTACTGATGCGGTTATCGATATTGGTCCGTAAAATCCTGTAGCAGGTTTAAGATATATCAACAAGATGGCAGTCTTGTTGAAGTATGGTAATCAACGAGTACATCAAGAATAAAACTTCAAGGGTTGAACATTTATATATTTTATACTAAAAGATACTATCATTTGTACAATGTGAGTTTTTTTACTTTTTGCCTACTTTAAACCGCTCACGGCGCGCTTCTTCCGCCGCACCAAAGCAAAGTACATAAACTGATGGTTATTTCATTATAATCACTACTTGATGGCATATAACTCTAAATTATTTGCATTAACTCTTTGCCTACTTTAAGCCGCTCACAGCGCCTCTCCTGTTCCTACGCATAAATAAAAGGATCAAGCAAAGTACAAAAACTATTAGTTGATCAGGAGGATTCAGATTACAATAATAATAGGACTTTATTTGAATAGAATGCGTTCGGAGGTGAATAGAGAGTGAAATTTAAAATATACCATCATACAAGTAAAAAAAAAAAAAAAAAAAAAAAATACCAAGAAATTTGGTAGAGCCGTGGAGGAAATTTGGTTGACAAAGAGTTAAGTGTTCAATTTCAAAACTGTTTCAAGACTTTGTGAACACGCTATGCAACAGAAAAGGGTAATAACAAATGACCCAGCAAGATAGATAAAAGAAATAGATAAGGAAATAAAAGTTGCACGATATTTGAAAGGTGAAAAACCACAAAAGGTTATTAAAAAGGCTTTTGGTAAAAAAATATTTACCTTTGAATCATTTATATGTATTCACAATCGCTGTGAAGGTTACTTCTGGTATGCTTTCAAGAGAGAGAGAGAGAGAGAGAGAGAGAGAGAGAGAGAGAGAGAAATGAAAAAAGAAGGAACTAGTTCTAGTATTGCTGAGTGGAAGAATGAAAAAAATGGGATCAATCAGTTGATTGGTGTTGGTGTGAGAGAAAGAGATAGTGTGGGGAGGAGAGGAAGAAACAGAGAGAGAGTGACAGAAGGACAGAAAGAGAAGGAGAGTGAGTGAGAGACAGAAAGAGAGAGAGACAGACAGACAGACAGACAGACAGAGAGACAGAGAGAGAGGGGGAGAGGAATAGAGACAGAGGAACAGAAAGAGAAGGAGAGTGAGTGAGAGAGAGTGAGGGGAGGAGAGGAAGAGACAGAGACAGAGAGTGACAGAGGAACAGAAAGAGAAGGAGAGTGAGTGAGAGAGAGAGGTGAGGGAGAGGAAGAGACAGACAGACAGACAGAGAGTGGCAGAGGGACAGAAATAGAAGGAGAGTGGGTGAGTGAGTGAGAGAGAGAGGGGAGAGGGAGAGGAAGAGACAGAGACAGAGAGTGACAGAGGGACAGAAAGAAACGGGAGAGAGAGAGAGAGAGGGGGAGGGAGAGGAAGAGAGAGAGAGAGAGACAGACAGACAGACAGATAGACAGAGAGACAGAGAGACAGAGAAAGAGAGAGAAAGACAGAGAAGATAACCTAGAGAAATGAAAAAAGAAGAAACTAGTTCCAGTGCTGTTGTGGAAGAAATAAAAAAAACCCCAAAAAACTCGGATCAATCAGTTGAGCGGTGTTGGTGCACTGAAAGGCAAAGGTCAATAGATCTTTATTCATTCTCTCACAGGAATCTAACACACATGACATGACATTTTGATTTGGGATATCACCTAAGCTATATCAGCATACTGCATCATTAATAGCCCTGATCCTATCCTTAGAGGTGCTGTCTGATGGACAGATCTCGGAAAAAAAATATAGGCTTATACATATTTACAAACCCCTCTGCATGAATAGTATGTGACACATGGTCAATTTCTGGAGCAGACTTGAATTAAGAGTTTTCCTTCTCCTATACTAGTTGCCTAATCAAGGTTGAAGGGTCCAGTCTGCCCTACTATTTACCCATAGAGAGAGAATAGTTGGATTCATACTTTCAGGATATGGCACATGGTCCATTTATTAAGCAGAGTTTAACAGATTTGAATTGAAAGTTTTCCTTATCCTAGACTAGTTGCCTAATCAAGGTTAAAGAGTCCAGTCTGCCCTACTATTTACCTATATCTTGTGAGAGAATAGCTGGATTCATACCTTCCCAAGTGTATTAGTGCTATGTAAAATACAAACAGCCTTGTCCCGGACTTGAACTCGAGTTGTCATGTCCATTTCTTATGACAATAACCATTACACACGAGTGCCTCATTATGGTGTTAGATTATACATATTTACCAACCCCTTTTGCATGAATAGGGTGTGACAGGTGATTTTCTTAAACAGAGTTAAACAGATTTGAATTCAAAGTTTTCCTTCTCCTAGACCAGTTGTCTAACCAAGGTTAAAGAATCCAGTCTGCCCTACTATTTACAATTGCTAGAGCGAGAATACCTTCCCAAGGGTATTAGCACTATGTGAAATGCAAACAGTCATGTCCAGGATTTGAACTCATCTCACCATGTATTTTTCCTACAATGGTGAACATTACACCATGAGCACCTTCACCTGTTAGAGTCCCATCTATGATTGTTTTTGCATCTGAGGTGGAGCGCCACACCTACTATCAGCTCCTCACTTTACCACACAGATCCCTGTGCTACTCATACGCTGAGTTGGCGAGGGCCGGTCTTGAACCAGGAACCTTGTGATTCCTAGCCGAACGCTCTACTGACTGAGCTAAGCCGGCCCTTTAAGATGATGTACAACTTCGAAATATTTTAGACTCAAGCTCAGTTAGTAGAGCGTCAGTCTAGGAACCACAAGGTTCCTGGTTCGATACTGGCCTTCGCCAACTCAGCATATGAGTAGCACAGGGATATGTGTGGTAAAGTAACGAGCTGATAGTAGGTGTGGCGCCCCACCTCAGATGCAAAAACAATCACCTTGGTCTAGTGCTATAGAAAAAGGGATAGGCTCCCTCACTGTCCGACTGATACCGATAGAAGAATAGAACCGATAGAATAAAAGGCTGTGAAATGCAACGGACGATAGTATTTATTGGCATGAAACGGTCGGCGAATGAAACTAAGATAGAACAAAGAAAGTGGGATGACCAGTTTTGTACCCTGTCCTCCCACTCCACCCATAATAAATCTTCGGGTCTTGTGTCCGGATTCGTGAATGCATCACTGTACCAACCTTTTTCTTGTGAATAAATGCCAGCGGCTAATTTTATGAGGGGGTCAGTTGCAGTGGTGCAGCCAACAACCAGATTAATAGAAGACCAAATACAAACAAAAGTTATGAATAAAACAAAATGACTTCAGCATAAAATAGCCTAACAGGGTTTGACATGGCATAAGATCCAACCAACCTCCTTTTCTCAAATATTGTTCTAAGTTTATAGTCAGGTCCAGCCAAGAGTCCCAGTAACACAGGCAGTTACCCAGGGTGCCAACTGCTAAAGGGCACCTTTCATATGTCTGAAACAATGGAATTTTTTTGTTTTGGTTGTTGTACGCACCTGCCTTCTTCAGGTGTCCCTTGTCTATCAGAGCATAGTAATGATTCATCTTGAGATATCATTTTGAATAGTTTTACTGTTGAGCAAAAAAGGTGTTGAAGAATTTATGAAGATCTCATTTGAATAATAACGTCATTGTTTTTGCGTGCCCATCAATCCAAGAAGTGTTATGAGAAGCGTCACGATCATCTTAAAAAATATATTGTTTATTGGCATTTGTTGTGTAATTGAAGCGTAAAATTCAATGTTATTCTTTGATAATTTTTTGGAATTTTCCTAAAACAAATGAAGAAAATTAATTAAAAATAATAACAGTCAAAATCAGAATGTGTTAAGTTATGGTACTTACAATAACTGGGGTCTGGGAGGGAAGATAAATGGGATAAGGCGGAGTCGTAAAAGAAAATCTGGGTACCAAGGTTCAGCTTGCTCAGTGTACCAGGAACATATGCAGTTAAGTTTAAAAGTGCTGGGTCACAAGAAGTATTAAATATTTAGCTGTTACAACTCAGCAAAAATAAGGGGAGGACCTGAATTACACTGCAAAGACTGTGAAGAGGTGCAGGGAAAGAGAGAGAGGGGGGAGATAGATATATAGATAGATAGAGAAGGGGGGAGAGAGAGGACAGGGAGAGAGGGGGACAGATAGATAGAGAGAGAGAGAGAGAGGGAGAGAGAGAAGAATTACACTGCAAAGACTGTGAAGAGGTACAGGGAAAGGGAGAGAGAGGGGGAGATATATATAGAGAGAGAGAGTGGGAGAGAGGGAGGAGAGAGAGAGGGGGATATAGAGAGATAGATAGAGAGAGAGGGAGGAGAGAGGGAGAGAGAGAGAGAGAGAGAAGAATTACACTGCAAAGACTGTGAAAAGATGCAGAGAGAGAGAGAGAGAGAGAGAGAGAGAGAGAGAGAAGAGAGAGAGAGAGAGGGAAAGAGAGGGAGGGAGAGAAAGAAGAATTACACTGCAAAGACTGTGAAGAGGTGCAAGGAAAAGGAGAGAGAGAGAGAGAGAGAGAGAGAGAGAGAGAGAGAGAGAGAGAGAGAGAGAGAGAGAGAGAGAGCAGAATGGTAGCTAAACTGGTGGCAATGCATGTAATAAAATGAAAAAGCAAGAATGGCCTATAAATTCTCTTGTGACTTTGCCGCGCCCCATTTATCTGTCTCCTGGGGAACCAGCTGTTGTGAGAACTCTGACTTCACATCAGGGAATTTTCTTATTTTGACTACTTTTATTTTGTTTGATTAATTCTTTTTCTTATTTTTCCGTTTGCATTTGGAAGATCCAACTATCTCAGACATATGACATTACCCTTTTAGCGGTGCTTAGAATAGGCAGACTGTATCTTTTGTTGAGGGGTAAGACACTGCTTCCTCAAAAAAGCCATAACTCCCTGTGACACTCTGATCTGGAGTGGTAGTACCTGTTAGGGTCACATCTATGGATCAGGTAGAATGGTTCAATCATTTAATTCTTCCAGGCCATAGTTGTATAAGTACTGCTGTATAGCTGCACCACCTGGACCCTAACAAAATGCCTAGAGAATAAGTTAGATGGGAGCTGCATAAGAATACTGTATGTGATCTTAAACAAATTGTGGAAACAACATCCCACAAGAAAGCAGCTCTACAGCCACTTGCCCCCAATCACTCAAACCACGTGAGTGAGATGAATAAACATACTGGACACTGCTAGAGAAGCAAGGACAAACTCATAAGTGATGTTCTCCTGTGGAAGCCAAAATATGAGAATGCCAGTGTGGGCTGTCCAGCAAAGACCTACATTAACCAGCTCTGCATGGATACTGGATGTTTCTCAGAAGACCTGTCGAGAGCAATAAATGATAGGGACAGTTGGCGAGAGGTTGTCATGGATATCTGTGTAGCTAGGATCACATGATGGTGATGATTATTATTAGTTAGTAGAAACTATATATCTGTGGGCAAATTATTTGTATTGGATAGGAATACTTGAAATCACATAATTGTTTGCAAAAAAAAAAAACCCTTAAGAAACATCATTCTCATCAGGTCATGCTGACAGCATGAATTTGCATGAATTTCTCTCGCTGCCTGTGCCAATTAATCATTGCCCTTGGAAGGTCTTCTTCATGACATCCAGAATCTGCACAGAACTGATTGATGTAGGTTTTGCTGGTTGGTCTACACTGGTGTTTGTTTGTTTTACGGCATATCAATCTCGGTGGGTCATTTAATGTTCACAACATTTTGAAATAAATTCATTCTTAATGGATACTTTTTTATAAACACATTTTTCTATTCAACCTATACATGGGACCCTAACAGGTACTACCACTCTGGGTCAGAGTGGACCAGGGAGCAATGGTGATGAAGGGATGCTCCACATTCCCCAGACCTCCAGAACTGGAACCTCACCATCAGATAGAGTTTAACGTCATTCTTATGACACGAAGACCCTCAGCCACTACCTTTTAGCACATTTATGATAAAAAGGGTTTGGGGTTGCCATAAGGGCAATAGGTTTGGGATAATTATATAGGTGCTAGGGCCTGACGTGACCAGCTGATTGGTTGGAGGGGCCTCTCCGACCACCCGTCTAGCCTAGTAAGGGCAAAAGTGGGGTCTTGCATGTCATGGACTGCTCATCCACCAGGATTCTATTCTTAAGCATCACGGGTCACCACCCACGGCCAACAGGTGGCCCTATTTTTTGGTGGGGGGGAATACTTCTCGGCAGAGGCGCAGTTGGTGTATTCTAAAGCCCCAGCTGATAGGGCTCCTACACTGGTGTGTCCATGTGTAGTTGTCCACTGGAAAACATCACTTATAAGTTCATCCTTGATTCTCCAGCAATGTTCAGAATGTCTTCGTCTTCCTCAGATGGTTTGTGTGATAGGAGGTAAGTAGCTGTACAGCTGTTTTTTGTGAGGTTGCTGCTTCCAAGATTTGTTCAGGACAATGCACAACATTCTTGTATAAAATATAAATATGAACATACAATGAATGTGATTCCCTAACATCTAGGCATAAAATGATCCTAGATGGGTTGACATGCCGTTAAAATCAGACACATAAAAGACATTTTTTTAAACTCATTTTTTTCTATTTAATCCATAGATGGGACCATAACAGACCTACTGTATGGTGAATTGGTAGAGGGCACCCGACCGATGTCTGCAAGAGGGACATGAAGACGTGCCACACCAACACCAACACATGGGAGGCTTGTGCAGAAGACCGTACGACTTGGCGCCTCCTCGTCAAACAAGGAACAAGAAGGAGTGAAAAAGAGAGGAAAGAAGCCGCCACAGAAAAGAGAGCCATAAGGAAGGAGAGACAACAGCATCTACAGCAAGCATCACTGTTTGTTTGCAGTCACTGCACCAGAGATTGCCATTCAAAGATTTGTCTGTTCAGCCACTCACACAGTTGCAGATAAAAAAGTGGACACTACGCCATCGTCTTTAGTAGACAGACGGATGCCAACAACACATTTCCCAGGGCTTCAAAATTGGAAATTCATCACTAGATGCAGTTTAACATTATATCCAGGACACTAAAACCCTTAGCTATTCTAGCACATATATGATAAAAAGTGTTAAGGTTTTCCATAAGGGCAATAGGGTTGGGACAATCATATAGGTGCTAGGGCTTTACATGACCAGCCAATTGGTTGGTGAGGCAATCTCTGACTGCCCATCTAGCCTAAGTAGGGGCCAAAATGGAGTGGCCAGCCTCTAAGGTTTCATCTTTAAGCATCATGAGACACCACTTACAGTCAACAGGCAGCCACATTGGTGGGTCTTACCCCTCTGCAGTCGCTGTATTCTACAGCCCCAGCCGACAGGGCGTTCTATTTAGGAAGGAGTAAAAGATTGTAATTAGCATTTTATAGATAATGGCTGTCCATGATGAAATTTTTAAAAACTATTTAAGAACGAGTGAAAGATTATAATTAGCATATAGTTATCGGTTATTTCCTATAAGTCTAACATAAATAAAGGGAACCACTCTTGACTGATAAATTATCTATTTATTTATTGATCTATTAGGAAAAAAAGAAGACGGGGTTAGGGTTAGGGTTAGGGTTAGGGTTTAGGGTTAGGGTTAGAGTTTAGGGTTAGGGTTTAGGGTTAGGGTTAGTTTAATGGGAAAATAAATGAATAATTTATCAGTCAAGAGTGGTTCCCCTTTGTTTATGTTAGATTTATAGGAAATAACTTAATTATTTTTGTAATATCACGTATTTGGATGATTATTAAATGAATATTAGTGGGGGTCTACATACCCAACAAAATGGTTGCAAGTTGGACTGGAATTACTTTATTCTGTAATTCTTTTTATTCTCACTTGAGTATAGAATATTTTTTAAATCGTTAGGAACACAGAGGCCGTTCCTAACGATTTAAAAAATATTCTTTTTTTTTCGAACATTTAAAATTCTATCCTTGTCTCCAACGATTTTTATATCCACTCAAAAAATCAAAAAAAATCACTCTGATGAAGGTCGTAAAAAATATCTCTGTGTACGGAACATTTTATACATTTTTCCTATTATTATTATCATCATCATTTCAACTCCATCTGATTATTTTAATAATAATAATAATAATAATAATAATAACGTAAATCCGTATATATTTTGATAAACAGACCGAAACACATGTGTAAGTGATATCGATTAAAAGTGATATCGATAAAATTAATTTTTATCCATCTACATTTCTTTTCTTTATTCATTTTTTCCTCGTATTGCTCTAATAAATATCTTGCTATGATGTGTGGGTTTTGCTGGGTTCATCATAATGAAAATGTTAATCATATATAGATATTGCTTCTTTTCTCTTTCATTCAATTTATTTTTCTCCCTATAATTTCATTATGTTCCTATTTACATTTTTCATGTAGTTGTTTCTGAAGAGGTTGTTTTTTGTGTAGGACAGAATGTGTTCTTTAACCTTGGTATGGCAACTGGTCTAGGAGAAGGAAAACTATGAATTCAAACTTGTTAAACTCCACTTAAAAACTGACCTTGCGTTGCCTCTTGCTCATGCAGAGGGGATGAGTAAATCCATATTATTTTATTTTGTACCATCTTTTACTTTATTTACTCTTCTTTATTCTTAAATAGTTCAATCTCAAATGCCCCCTCCCCTGCACTTACTTTCTTCCCCTTAATAATTTCATTACCAGTTGATCAGTTGGTTGGTTGGTTGGATTTTAAGGCATTTTCATTGTTAGGTTATTTTATGCTGAAGACATTTTGTTTTATTCATTCTTGATGGGTATTCAACATTTTTTATTTAACCTATAGATGGCACCCTAACAGATACTACCACTCCGGTTTAGAGTGGACGTGGGAGTAATGGCAATGAAGGGGTACTCCACACTTCCCAAGTGCTTCAGATTTGGAACCTCACTATTAGATGCAGTTTAACATCATAATCAGGACACTTTCATTACTGGTTCATGCCAACTCAACACATAAGTAGAACAGCTTGTGTAATCTGATCTGCACAGTAAAGCATCTGAGAACTGACGGTAGATGTGACGCTCCAACTCAGCAAAGCAATCTGCTTGGTTTAGCACTTGTGAAAAGAGGATAGACTCCCTTGCTCCACAGACTTTACTACTTCTTTTTTCCCTTTTTATAAAAACATTTCTTTCTGTCTCAATTTCTGAAAGCAGGTGTATAACTTTTGTTTTTCTCACCTATTATGTCCATTTTTTTAGGTCATTCATAGGAGCCAACAGAAGAAGCCTTTATTTGATTTGGGTCCGCTCTATCATCACAAAGACTATTGATTATTATTAATGCTTCATTGTTTGTAGAACTACTCAAAAGAATCAACTAATGAAAACATTTTTTTTTCTCTATCCAATACGAAGTAATGGTGTCTAGTTCAGTATTGCAATTCCCCGCCCCCTTCTTGCAAAGGGTATCCCCCTTCTGCAAAGGAGTATTTGCCTCATACCCCACTTAATGTGGGCCCACCCACAAGCCGAAACTCATGGGTGGGAAAGGACAAATATTGCGTCGATCCCTTCGGCATTCCCCCTCAAGGGGGCGCCTCAGGCGCTGGGAAATAAACCCAGCCCTACCCCTTTAAGTCAAGGGGGCAGGTGTTGCCTGGGGGAGGGGAAGCCCCCTGAGATCGACGCTATTATTTGTACCTTACTGGTCCAGTGGCCGAAGCACACTGGACCCCAAGCGAGGCTGTGATATAAGCCAAGCTGCTTCTATATAGAATTACATGAAACCATGGTACACAGCATTGGTTCTCAACCGGGATCCATAGATTTTTTTTTGGGGGGGGGTCCACACAAGTAAAATAGTAAGTTGGGGGTTCACAATAGTACTTTAGTGGTCAATATATTTATATCTTACAAGATATTTTGAAAAAATTGCTTTAAATTCAGTCCACATTCCATTTTGGTGTGCCTCAGGCACCGGTAATAAACCCAGTTTAACCCCTTTTAGGCAAGAGGGCAGGTGTTGCCCTAGGTGATGGCCTGCTGGAATCAAGCGAGAAGCTAGATATTACACTAGGTTGTGTAGGTTAAACCATGACATGTCTTTCTGTACTCACTTATGAAGACCACCCTGTCGTCTGGGGCGTTAGAATGCACCGACTGCACCTCTGCAGAGGGGTAAGACTCCCCCAATGGGGCCACCTGTTGGCCGTGGGTGGCGACCCATAATGCTTAAAGATAGAGCCCAGGTGGATGAGCAGTTCATGACATGCAATACTTCACTTTGGCCCTATCTTGGGCTAGACGGGCGGTCAGAGAGGCCCCCTCCGATCAATCGGCTGGTCACGTCAGGCCCTAGCACCTATATGATTGTCCCAACCCTATTGCCCTTATGGCAAGCCCCAACCCCTTTTTATCATATGGGTGCTAGAAGGCGGTGGCTGCGGGTCTATATGTCCCGGGAATGACGTTAAACTCTATCTGATGGTGAGGTTCCAGTTTTGGAGGTTTGGGGAATGTGGAGCACCCCATTCATCACCATTGCTCCCTGGTCCACTCTGATCCGGAGTGGTAGTACCTGTTAGGGTCCCATCTATGGGTTAAATAGAAAAATGTATTTATAAAAAAATTGTATTATCCATTAAGAATTGATTTATTTCAAAACTTTATCGGCATTAAATGACCCACTGGGGTTGATATGCCGTAAAACAAAACAAACCAAACCAAACATCACTTATGAAGAACTAGGAAGAGTTCCATTTATAGGTTAAATGGAAAAAATTTTTTTAAAAATGTGTTTAATAAAGACTGAGTTTAAAAAATTATAACAAACTGTCTTTAGCATAAAATAACCCAACTAGAGTTGATATGTCATAAAATCGAACCAACCAACCAACCAACCAACCAACCTGATATTCTGTGCTACTGACATAACACGGTTGTGCTATCCAATTTTTCTTCAACATTTTATCTTTTTTTTCTTGTCATTTTGCAGTTTTTCTTTTCACTTCTTTCATGAAATATTTTTTCATCTCTTTTCTTAGTTTTTTAAATTCTTTTAATTTTTCTTTTGTCCTTTTTGGATTTTTTTTTCTTTCTTCCCAACTTACCATAAAACAGATATTTCGTTTTTTAAAAAAATGTAACATTTTAAAGCTTCCCATGCTGCCTTCTTTCAAACTTTGGAAAATAAAAAAATAAATAAAGAAGCAAATCAACCTTGTGCCTGTAAAACTCTGTGTTGGTTCCAGCTATTAGACAAGTAGGCAAAATTGCTTCAACATTAATACCCTGGGCTCATTTTTTTTCTAACAGAAAGGCCACCAGCCATATGTCTATTGCAAAACTCACTCGCACAAAATGTTCTGCCAGCTTTTTTTCTCACTCTCAAATAATACTCATATTTGACCTTTCCCGACAACCCTCTGTCCTCCCCTCACATTATCAAACCAAATCCATTGTTATCAACTCGAATGTTTGCAAGATAAAGGAAGTGAAAGGAAGACAGACAAATGATTAAAAAAGCTTAGTAACTCTCCTTTCGTATCAAAAGGTCAGTTTGTTCAGCACCATCCCTCATGCTTTTGAAAAATATTAATATAAGACAAAAAAAAAAAAAATTAATAAGTAAGTAATTATTTTGTTTTCTGAAAAATAAAAAAAATAAAAAAATATTTTCTCTTTTTTCTTATTCAGTAAATTTTTTCAGTTAATTTTTTATTTTTCTTAAGTTCACAAGGAAAGACTTGAATGACTTAAAATGTGTGACAATCCCAAAATCAATCTCACTCTCTTATACCTCTGTTCTTTGAACAGTAGCTATGTTCTCTGTTATCCTTTCCCAAATATGGGTTAAATAGTACCACTACTGTTCTTTTACAAGGATGGCTTTGGCAATAAAGAACCAACAAAGGTTGATATGCCATTAAACAAAGTAACCCAACCAAACTGTTAGTCTCTCTTCTTTGAACAGTAGAGACGTTTCTCCTGCCTGGCCATTACACAATAAAACTAGCATGTAAATACTGGACAATATTTTCGTTTGCTCATCTCTACATTTCACACATACATCTTTGTTCATGTATATTACATTGGAATACTGTAATAATTTGTTGTTATATGAATCAGTCACACTAAAGTGCCAGTTTCTGCTTGTTTAAAGCAATAATGAACATGTTCAGTACCTAAATGGATGACATTTATTATATGCTGACACGTATTTCGACAGGAATTTGTTTACATATACAGCATTCTATTCTATTTAAAATTATTCTAAATATAAAATAAAATGATTATAGAAAACCATATGTAAACAGGTTGTCTTCTTCAGAGCAGCAAATGTTTTGGTTTTTAAAAGACGAATGGGCAATACAAGAGAAAATTTGAAACTGATCGTGTTGTAAAATTCTAAATCTATCACAATACATTTAGATTTCTGAACATCCAAAACTTATTTCAAACCAAAAAAATGTTTCCCCGAAATACATAACATTATTTTTCAAAAATGTTTATACTTCCCTGTTTCAAACATAACAAACTTTCTTTTCAAAGTTCAGGATATAAACAGCTTAAAATATTTCCCTATTATTTTTCAAACCAGGAAACACTTTTGAATTTAAAAAAAATTCCATTTTATGATGTGGTCAGTTTCTAATTTTCTCTTGTGTCGCCTGTTTTTGTTTTAAAAATCAAAAAACTCTGCCGTGAAGAAGACGACCTGTTTAGATATGGTTTTCGATTATTATTTTATTTTACATTTAAAATAATCTAAAATAATAGAATACTGTATATGTAAACAAATTTCCATCAAAACACATGTCAGCATATAATAAATTTAATCCATACAAATATATTTATATATTTCCATTTATCTTTTCAACATATATATATTTACCAACCCCTCCGCACGGGCAGGATGCGACACAATGTCAATTTTTAAGCGGAGGTCAACAGGTTTGAATTCAGAGTTTACCTTCTCCTAGACCGGTTGCCTAACCAAGGTTAAAGAGCTCAGTCTGCCCTACTATTTATCCATAGCTGGAGGGAGAGTATGATTCATACCTTTCCCAAGGGTATTAGCGCTAAGTGAAATTCAATTACCCCGACCAGGATTTGAACTCGGGGTGAATAGTCCATTTCCCATGACTTTAACCATTACACCACACGCTTCCAACATATATGTTGTATTCATTTCCATCTTCCTGGCTTTCACACACACACACACACACACACACACACACATATATATATATATATATATATATATATTTGGGAGAATATGTGCTTAATTGAAGTCGTACCTAATTTTGAAAATTAATTAATTAATAATTAATTAATTAGGCAGGCATACCTATTCAAATGTAAGGCTAAACAAATCGAGAAAAATCAATCTCTGTATGTACATTTCCTATTAGGCCTCATCAGTAGAGCTATAGACAGGAAGACTGCTTTGTGTGTGATTCGAACCCTGGACTGTCAAGCTGACTCTAACCATTACACCAGCTGGTTTTCCCAGATTTTTCGTTTGTTTTGAAGTAGGTTATATTCCACTTATGGTGACTTTACTACACATATATATTTATTTACTTCTCATATATATATATATATATATATATATATATATATATATATATATATATATATATATATATATAAAAGCATTGTTCTACTATAAATCAATGAGAAATTACATTGTTATGGTTCATCCCAGGTCCACTCTGACCTGGAGTTAAAGTACCTGTTAGGGTCTGATCAATGGGTCAAATAGATCTGTTTAAAAATTACTTGTATGGGTCAGAGTGGACCTGGGAGTAATGGTAATGAAGGGTGACTCCACTCGCCCCAGAGCTCCAGAACTGGAGTCACACCATCTATGTGTCTACTCTGAATGCTAGGATACTATCCCATTCATTGCCATTACTCCTAGGTCTTCTCTGACTTGGAGCGGTTGTACCTGTTAGGATTCAATATATGGTTCTAATAGCTCTGTTTAAAGATTATTCATATTCAATAGAACTGTGTACAACCTCCACCCCACACCCCAAAAAACAAAAAACAAAAAAAACAAAAACACAATAAAACAAACAAATAACAAAAATCTCTTAAGAAACAACTCGACAAAATATGTAAGTATTAACATACAATGGTGGCATAATCAGAGAAAAGGAAACATTGAAAGAAAAACAGCAAAGAGAGAATCTGTTGGATGGAAAGAAAAACGATTCCCTAATCTTTGGCATAAAAAACATGTTGACAATCAATCAATCAATTGATCAATCAATAAACTAATCATTGCTATGGTGACAGAATCATAGAAAAAAGAAAACATGGAAAGGAGAAAGCAAAGAGAGAATAAGTTGGAAGGGAACAGGCACTGAAAAAGAAAGAATACAAGGTGATAGAGAGAAGGGGAGTAGACAAAAGTATAAAAGTGATAGTGAATGTGAAAGAGAAAAAGATGAGAGAGAGAGAGAGAGAGAGAGAGAGAGAGAGAGAGAGAGAGAGAGAGAGAGAGAGAGAGAATAAGTTGGAAGGGAAGGGAAGAGAAACGGAAAAAGAAAGAATACAAGGTGATACGAAGAAGTACAGAATTTATAGTGAATGTGAAAAAGAAAAAAATGAGTGAGAGAGAGAGAGAGAGAGAGAGAGAGAGAGAGAGAGAGAGAGAGAGAGAGAGAATAATTGCGGTTTTATAATGTAATTAATTCCATCATAAATGACAGTTAAAAAAATATGTATATTCTATAAATAGAATGTAAGCCAACATGGAGCTTAAAGTGGCTGAAGTGCAGTTTTTAAACAAGTACACTTAAAAATTTACTTTTTTTTAATAATTTTATTTTTAATGTTGCTTTTTTCTTACGAGTGACTGTCAGTTAGGACTGTAGAATGTACCGAATGCCGAGGTGTATAATCCCCCCCAATGAGGCCACTTATCAGCCATGGGTGGTAACCCGTAATACTTGACAGAATCCTGGTAGTTGAGCAGTCCATGACTTGAAACACTCCACTTTAGCCCTTATTAAGGCGATACAGGCGGTCGGAGAGGCCTCCTCCGATCAATCAGCTGGTCATATCAAGCCCTAGCACCTATATGATTGTCCCAACCCTATTGACCTTATGGAAAATCCCCCAACCCTTTTGTGCTAGAAGGTGGTGTCTGAGTTTTAGTGTTCTGGGTATGACGTTAAACTGCATCTAATGAAGTTGTTATTTTATTTGAAAACTCTTACATTCTTTCATGTCAGTTAACTTTGGATAATTTTCACTTTTAGTTGTCGAAATTCCTAGCAAATAAGGCAATTAGAGTAACCTCCCTTGACTTTCACTTTGAACTAAGCCGGTAGGTATTTTGTAAGTCTCCGTGCGAAATAAACACATCTTAGAAACTTTTTTGAAAACAATACAATTGCATGCTTTAACACAAAAATATCATAAAATGTGTTCTTAATAACAATTAAGTTCATTTCAGATAATGCGCACGCACAATTTTATGCTAGGAATTTTGACAACTAAAGGTGAAAATTACCTAACTTTGAACCACATATCTTTGAGGCGTAACACAGATTCACTAATGTATGTTGTTCAAAGTTAATTGGCCTGAAAAAATGTAAAAGTTTTTAAGTAAAATAACTGGTACTTTATATCTTTTATTCATTAATGTATCAACACTGAAAATTTCATTAAATTCGGTTAATTCCTTGATTTTTGGTAATTTTTTTTATTTCAGCGGGGTGACATACGATGGTAGAATTTATGTCCGTTAAGTAGGATTTAACCCAAAACTTGGATACTGCTGAAGACTATTTCTTTTCTCAAGAACAGATGGGCAGACTCATTTCTATTTTTTTTTTTAATGGAACGACTGGTTGATTTCTTTTTTTTTTTTTTTTTAAACTAAACATTTCAGGATTTTGAAAGCAATTTTAGAATGTGTCTGCATTGGACTAAAATATTCAGATCATGTATTTTAACTACATCAAGTCTACTTTCTTGTCTTGTAAGTAAAGTAAAGTCGTCGGGGTGGGTTAAAGTCGGCATCAGCCTATCAGCGAGGGAGTCTATCCCCTTTTCACTAGCGCTAGATTAAGATCTGCACAGATCTCCTTGATTCATCGTCGCCACCCATTTTTAACAGCCATTGCTCCTGGTAAGTCGTCTACACAGCATCCAGTATCCGTTCAGAATTGATCAATGTAGATTTTACTGGTCAACCCACCCTAGTATGTCTGTGTATAGCTGCCCACAGGATAAAAGCACGTACGAGCTAGTCTTTGCTTCTCCAGCAGTGTATAGCATGTCTTGAACGTCTTACCCGCAGGATTTGTATGATAGCAGGTAAGTGGCCTTACAGATACTCTTTTGTGGTATGCTGCTTCCAGGATTTGTGCAAGACTGCACATAGCATTCTTGTACAGTCCCTATCTAGCTTTTTCTTCAAGCATTTCGTTAGTGGTTCAGTCATACAGTAGCACTGACACGGCTACAGTTTAGAAGAATTCTTGATTTGTCTTATCAGAGAGATGATATTTCCATATCAGCAGAGGCATTTATTATTGACCATCCTTCATTAAGTTTTTACCAATCAAAAGAGTCATTCATTCTCTGGTTCCATAACCTGGTCTGTTGGTTGGTTGGTTGGTTGGTTGGATTTTAAGGCATGTCACTACCCTTGGGTTATTTTATGCCGAAGACATTTTCTTTTATTCATTCGTTTTGGGTATTTATTTTTTTAACTCAATTTTTTAAACACATTTTTCAAACTTATTTTTTATCTATTTAACCCATAGATGTGACCCTAACAGGTACTGCCACTCCGGACCAGAGTGGACCTGGGAGTAATGGCGATGAAGAGGTACTCCACACTTCTCAGAGCTCCAGAATTGGAACTTCAACACTAGCCGGAAGCGCAGTGTAATGGTTAAAGTCATGGGAAATGGACTCGTCGCCCCGAGTTCAAATCCTGGACGTGGTAATTGTATTTCACTTAGCGCTAATACCCTTGGGAAAGGTATGAATCCTATTCTCCCTCCAGCTATGGATAAATAATAGCGCAGGCTGGGCTCTTTAACCTTGGTTAGGCAACCGGTCTAGGAGAAGGAAAACTCTGAATTCAAACCTGTTAAACTCCGCTTAAGAAATTGACCTTGTGTCGCATCCTGTTCGTGCGGGGGGGTTGGTAAATATATATATATGATAAAGAGTGCCATCATGGCAATAGAATCGGGACAATCATATAGGTGCCAGGGCTTAACCTGACCAGCTTATTGGTCGGTGGGTGCCTCTCTGACCAACCGTCTAGCCTAAGTAAGGGCCAAAGTGGAGTGTTGCATGACATAGACTGCTCAGCCACCAGGATTCTGTCTTTAAGCATCACGGTTCGCCACCAACAATCTAGAGGTAGCCACATTGATTTGTTTATCCCCTCTGCAGAGTCGGTGTATTTTACTCCCCTAGCCGACAGGGTTGTCTGGTTTGGTTGTGAGGGCACAACTCATGTAGCGTGTCTTGATCAGGAATAGCATGACAGAGCCCATCACTCTCCAGGTCTAAACTGGTTTGAATTCAATTTTCCTTTTCCTGGACCGATTGCTATGACAAGGTTAAAGAGCCCAGTCTGTCATACTGTTTATCTACAGCAGGAGGGAGAATAGTTGAATTCATGCCTTTCCCAAGGGTATTAGCGCTATGGGAAATGCGAACAACCTCTTTCAGGAGTTGAACTCAGGTTGTTGAGTCCACTTCCTACGATGATAATTATTATTGTTGCATATCCTCTTTATTATTAATCATATTAATCTTTTTAACTTTCTCTGTTTCTGCTAAGTCTTCTAGCTGCGTAGAGTTCTCTGTGGTCTTCTAGACAGGCTTGGGGTTGTCTGGGGGTGTGGTTAAATTCCGTAAAAACAATGCTTCTCTAGCGCGTGAAAGAAATATTTATTCCCTCTGGGTATAATGGACATGAATTCGGAGAAATTTTCCCACGTGGTTCTTATACCCTCTGGGTTACAATGGACGTATATTCTGAACAAAATTCCCATGTGGCTGTTTCTCAAATACAACGAATACATCCTGCCGCAGGCTATTTCTCGCAAGTCGAAAAAAAAATAACGTTGCTATATTAGCAGCGAAGTGCAGATTTTAACAAAGATTCGTCTTTCAAACGTGCAACACGCCTTGTCTGGTCGTTGCTGTTCCAAGAATTCACCTTGACCTATGGGTGATGTTTTTGGTTTGTGTTGTTTTACGGCATATCAACCTCAGTGGGTCATTTAATGCCGATAAAGTTTTGAAATGAATCAATTCTTAATGGATAATACAATTTTTTTATAAATACATTTTTCTATTTAACCCTTAGATGGGACCCTAACAGGTACTACCACTCCGGTCAGAGTGGACCAGGGAGCAATGGTGATGAAGGGGTGCTCCACATTCCCCAAACCTCCAAAACTGGAACCTCACCATCAGATAGAGTTTAACGTCATTCCCAGGACATGTAGACCCGCAGCCACCGCCTTCTAGCACCCATATGATAAAAAGGGGTTGGGGCTTGCCATAAGGGCAATAGGGTTGGGAAAATCATATAGGTGCTAGGCCTTGACGTGACCAGCCGATTGATCGGAGGGGGCCTCTCCGACCGCCTGTTTAGCCCAAGATAGGGCCAAAGTGGAGTATTGCATGTTATGAACTGCTCATCCACCTGGGCATCACGGGTCGCCACCCTCGGCCAACAGGTGGTCCAATTGGGGGAGTCTTACCTCTCTGCAGAGGTGCAGTCGGTGCATTCTACCGCCCCAGCCGACAGGGCGGTATGGGTGATGTATCAGTTCTGATTTTGGTAGGCAAGTTGAAGTTGTATTGTGCCATCACCGGAGATTTGATTGGTGCTTCTTTGACTTAGTCAAAGATACTTTCTTCCTCTTTTTCCCCCATTTCCATTGAGTGTCTTGTCTTGTATGATTTCAAAGAGGGGAAGTTATTGAGGCAAATTGAGGTACAAACTTAGCACAAAATTGAGCTAGCCCAAGAAAGCTATGTACCTGGTAGGACATTTGTTGGTGGAGGAGCGCTAACCACTGCCTTCATTTTTTCATCGATTTTTAGGTAAAAACGTTTAGAGAAATGTGAAATTCATTTTGCAAGTCTGTTAATAATTAAAATCCAAACATATGCTTTGCGTAATTTCTTGAAGAGAAATTATTCCAAGACGTAAGTAAATTATAAGTTATTGAGAACATTGTATTCTGTTGCCATGTGTGTGTGTGTGTGTGTGTGTGTGTGTGAGAGAGAGAGAGAGAGAGAGAGAGAGAGAGAGAGAGAGAGAGAGAGTTTATTTAGTTGTCAATCTGTATATAGTCTTTAGATGTTTAATCTCAGAGAAACTCCTCCCTCCAATCGCATTAGTATTCACCAAAATTATTTCCTTTACTGTGACCCTTTCTTAAAAGGATAATTCAAAATACTTTAACAGTGTTTGATTTTATAGAAGTCACCTTGGTTTGACATTTCTTTTTATTGACTGTAAATCCCTTTTCAGCAAAGCGCTGAATTACTTTGGTCAGCCTCATGTCATACTCCCCTTAGAGAGAGAGAGAGAGAGAGAGAGAGAGAGAGAGAGAGATGGGGGGAGGGAGAGAGAGAGAGAAAATGGAAAGGGTCAATAGGTTAGTATGGAAATTTTAAGGATGTATCAGCATAATCCCATGGTATTTTTCTACAGGTCGATAAGTGGCGAAGTAGGAGAGAGGAAGAGTGAGAGATGAAAATGTTAGTCTGGAACTATGCGTTGATGGAGTGAGACGTGGGCTCTTGCTCAAGGCAGTTTTGACTTGGGGAAAATCAAAATCTCAACAGAAAAAGATAAGTCGCCTTGTGTTATTTCTAAAAACGATAAATGGCACAAGGCAAGATTCCCCCAGCATCCCAAGTTGGTTTCCAGACTGCAAACATCAAGGAATTCAGCCAACTCAGCATCTGCCCAGCAACCGGATCCGAGCCTCTCAACGTAACACAGGAAATGAGATAAGTATACGGCGATTATTTTTACAATCAACATGTCATCACTCCATTCCGACATGAGAGCCGTAACGTTACACCCTTGTGTGCTACCAACTATTACAATATCATCTGTCATATTGTATGCTCCAGGACAGTCCTTAATGATTTGGTTCATTGTTTTCCAAGCAATATTCTTTTATATCTGAAGAGTCTCCCTCTGTGTTAATGTGGTAATTTCGCTCGAATCAGAATGTAATTCTATTTGATGGTAGGTCCTGTTAAGGTCATTTTTTGAGAAATACTTTTCCTCCTGACATTTCCTGGATCAATTGTCGGCACAGGATGTTGTTCACGGACGATAGCTTCATTAGCTCTCCTCATGTCAATGCATATCCGGACACCATGTTCTTTTTCTTCATTGGTCCCCTCACCCCACTGTCACTAGCGGATTAACCCATTTGACAGTTTCTGTGAGTTTCTATTACATCCAGGAACACTAGTTCTTGGAGTCTTTCAAAAACATGCTTCCACCAGTCAAACGAAATTTTGCACACTGGCCGAACAATTGGATAGACTTTTGGATCTACCTTGAATTTCGTTAGGTTCCAGGCCTAAAGAAATTCTAGTTACTCCCTTTGATCAGTAGGGGAATGTTGCCTCCCTTGAAAGTTGCATTGTGGTAACCCGGAAGTGGGATTTCCACCATGACACTTTTGTACTGGGATTCGTGCTGGCTGGTTGCTTATGCACACGTGTGAGCTATTAAGTCAAAGGATAAAACCTTGTTAATTTCCCACAACCTGGTCTTGGATTTTCATTCACTGCTCCGTATTTTATATGTATGCAAAAAGATAGCAAATTGTAACTGGTTGTCTTTAGAGTTTACCCAATCCTTTGAATATTTTTGGAAATTTCCAACGTAGTATTTCTGTCCATGCACCTGTTTCAGAACAATGTAAGATGTCAACATTGATTCCAATTTTTTTTTAGAATTTCTGGAGCGTTGTTAGTACTACCACTAATGAAGAATGCTTGTGTTCGTGGTATGACAAAAATGAAGCAGTGACTGATCGCTCAGTGTTAGGTACTTGCACATTCAGTGTACATTTCTCAAAAAAAAATTTAAGAGGTTTCTTACTGGCATATTGTTACAGCTTTGTGGTAGCAGAATGGAATTCGATTTCAGGTCTGGTCTTTTTTAGTTGTTTGAAATCTTCCAATGAGAGTGCATTGCGATAAGCTCTAGAATAAATCACAAAGGATATACTTATCTCATTGAGGTACAGCTGTTTTACATCTTTTCCAGAAAACTTGAATTTTGAACTAATATTTTCCCTTTCTTTCACACTTCGTTGAACTTTTTTTTTTACCCGTGACCTCTGTAAAATCCATGGCTGCTTCGGCTATGCCCTTGACCTTTGCTGTGGCTATGTCTACTTAATGCTTCCATCTTTATAGAAGTGGAGATTGTCAAAGTGGCCCTTTTTTCCCCACTGGCCACATCTGTGATATTTACCTCGAATACATTCACAACCAGGGAGTCCTAGGGCTCCACATTTGTGACATGCGAGTGGCGCTGTTGGATTTGGTCTTGATTTTTTGTTACTGCACAATTTGTTTCTGTTCGATTCTGCAAGATAAGAGCATCTCTATAATGGTATGTCCCAATCATTTAGGTGAGGCGTCCTAGTGTCAAATTATTTCCTTCTCGGTATAATTTTGGCTTTTAGATACGGTTTTTGTATATGAAGGAACACCTTATCTCTAACCAAGCTGATAGAATTACCTTCGAAATTGCATGTCTTCATTGATGCCTTGAGGTGAGTGATGAAATCATTCACTGACACTCCAGTGTTTGGCTCCATTAAAAAAAAGAAGATTAGTGTGGCCTTTTGAGTACATTTTCTTTGAGGGCGAAGTGTCTAAGAGATGAATCACTATCTGGTACACGTCTAGGGTTTTCTCTTGTTCAGCTTTTTCCTGTTCCTTGAAATTTTCCATATTTCCCATAGCCCTTCTTCCCCACTTTCTATTCTGCGTTGCAGACACCTGTAGCTTTTATATAGATTTACAAATCCATTTTCGAGTTCTGATGCAGTGATTCTTGTTTGCCAGCATTATCTAAATGTTGGGGTGGACTATCCAGTGCGATGGCTCGGGACTTTTTTTTTTCATTTTCAAAAATTTAATAGTGTATATCAAACAAAAAACTTAAAGTCAGTATTAAGACTGTTACCTAATTTATTCCCGTGTTTTCATTGTTAATTTCAGCCATTTAACGATGACAGGAATATAATTAGTTATATGAACCGACGCGGCTAGAAATGCACGGTCGGACTTGGTTCTTTGCTAAGTTTACCAAGGCAGTGACGAGGTAGATTGGTTTGGTTTGGTTTGGTTTGTTTTACGGGGGCTCCACATTCCCCAAATCTCCAAAACTGGCAACCTCACCATCAGATAGTTTAACGTCATTCCCAGAACATGTAGACCCTCAGTCACCGCCTTCTAGCACCCATATGATAAAAAGTGTTGGGGCTTGCTATAAGAGCAATAGGGTTGGGGAAATCATATAGGTGCTAGGGCTTGACGTGACCAGCCGATTGATCGGAGGGGGCCTCTCGACCGCCCGTCTAGCCTAAGTAAGGTTCTAAGTGGAGTGTTGCATGTCATGGACTGCTCATCCACCAAGACTCCGTCCTTAAGCATCAGGGGTCGCCACCCACGGCCAACAGGTGGCCCCATTTGGGGGAATCTTACCCCTCTGCAAAGGTGCAGTCGGTGCATTCTAACGCCCCAGCCGACAGGGCGGTGACGAGGTAGAATTGAAGCGACAGAACTTTGAATTTCTCTCCTTGAAATATCGTTTTAATTTTTTCAACCTTTGTTGTTATCCATCCGAAAGCTTGTTGCATCATCCTCGTCGCCAGATGTGATAAACAACGCCAGGGTAAAGGTTAACAAAAGTTTTGATTACCATAATATATTACGAATGATGTGTGCAGTTCAAGACGCTTTATTTGTACTGCTGTTATTGGCTATATCTCGTCTGACCGAGATTTCCCGAATCTCGTTACTTCAAGAGTTTTAGTATGCTACAGATACTACCTAGAAAAAGTAGAACAATACATCCCGCATCCCTAAGGTGCTTTAAATGTAAAAAAAAAAAAAAAAAAGAAATAAAAAAAATATGGGCACCACATGTCGGACGTCCTCTGATGCAGAGGACATCCGACATGTGTGAGGTGTGGCCCAAAAGACCCAGACCACATAAAGGGAAGAAACCAAATGCTCAAACTGCCAAAGAGAACCAAAGAGAACCATCCTGCCTTTTAAAGAACTTGAAACATACACAAAAGAGAGTTGGAATTCATGGGAATCTATATCTATCTATACATATATAAAGGGCAGTTGTGTGTATCTGTATGTCCGGAGGAATAAAACAATTAACGTAAATATATATACACATTAAATATCACCAGGGCTTGGTTATTCGGGAAGATAAATGATAACAGCATGATTTTTTTTTGCATTTAATATTTAAATAGGAGACATTGATTTTTGTTTCAGAGTGGCTGGATCAACGCAACGTAATTTTACATAAGGATTTTAATGGGGCATCCTGTGAGGATCCAACTCGTAATTCAATAATAATTCATCTGCGAGACCCTCTTTTTACCCCCCCCCTTTACCCAGGCGACGCCGGGTAGTCGCTTCTAGTACATATATAAAGGACAGTTGTGAATCTGTATGTCCGGAGGAAAATTCGAAAATAAAACAATTAACGACAAAGTAAATATATATACACATTAAATATCACCAGGGCTTGGTTTTTGAGTAAAAATAATGAAGATTTGATTTATATTCGGGAAGATGATTAAAAAATAAAATTTAAATGATAACAGCACGGATTTTTTTTTCATTTAATATTTTAGATAGTAGACATTAACATTTCTTTCCAGAGTAGCTGGATCAATGCAAGGTCTGATTTTTTTTACATAGGGATTTAAATGGGGCATCCCACCAGGATTCAACTCACGATTGAGTAATAGTGGATCTGCGGGACCAATTTAGAAAATTTCCCCCTCGACCCAGGCTACGCCGGGTAGCCGCTGCTAGTGATACATAAAGAAATATAACATTTCTAGAAGCAGTTAACTTATATGAAAGTTAACACCTACGCCAATCAGCAACAAAAACAACAAACAGATAAAACCATCATCATCATCATCATCATCATCATCATCATCATCATTATCATCATGTCCCGCTAGTAGCACGGATATACATGACAATCTCTCGTCAATCGTTCCTATCATTCACTGCCCTCGGGAGGTCCACTGCGCAGTATCCAGTGTCCGCGCAGAGATGGTCAATGTAGGTTTTTGCTAGGAGGCCCACACTGGCGTGCCCTCCATGTACTGGTTTCCATAGGAGAATGTCATTTATGCCCAGCATGTCTGGTTCGCCTCACTCGGATGGTCAGTGTGATAGCGGGCAAATGGCCGTACAATTACTTTAAATACAGATCTCTTATATTACGGTCAAGTCACGCTGAAAGCAGCGGTCCTCATTATATTACCGAACGTAATCAGCGATGAGCCTGCTCAATGCTTAATTGGGTGACCACTTAAGCAACAAAAGGTATTGTAAGCCATCTGAGTCGTTTATCAAAATGATTTGATTTGGCATTATATGACCCGAAAAGGATTGATATGCCGGTAAACCAACCAACCAACCAACCAACCAACCAAAAGATGTCCTATCGAAAATCTCGCGCCACTAGGACCAAACGACTGGCCAAATTTTCAAGAACGGTTAAAAAACTGCTCAGCTAAAATCTTTCTAATTGAACCACGAATTAAACAAAAAGAACACGCAATAAACATCCATACCACTGCGCCCCCTCCCCCAATGTATTGAAAACTTCAAATCTCCAACTGAAATAAAATACCTCAAAAAATCATAAAGATCACCGATCTGACCACTAATTTCCAGAATGAATAATTTTGGAAAAAAAACTCAAGGAAAATGTAGAAAAAACAAGACCCCCCCCCCAAAAAAAAAAGACCAAGTCACCTTTAAGCACCTACAGGGGTGACCTGGATTCAGAAGGACATGTTTCGCTTTGCATCGTTAACATCCAGTTGTTTGTTACTAGACGCATTTTTATTTTAAATTATAAAACTGTTAACCCTAACCTTAACCCGATCCCCTAACCCTAACCCGATCCCCTAACCCTAACCCCTAACCCTAACAAACAACCGGATGTTGACGGTGCAAAGCGAAACATGTCCTGAATCCAGGTCGTCCCTGGGATGTTTAAAGGTGACTTGGTCAAAAATAAATAAATAAATAAATAATAATTTTAAAAAACAACTCAATTTGTGTGTTTTGTTTACCTCCTATATAACCTATATAAATGCAACTGTTAGAGTCGTAGGAAATGGACTCTAACAGTTACATGTTTGAATCTCACAGTGCTGATACTCTTGGGAAAGGTATGAATCCAACTATATATATATATATGAATACCTAAATGAGCCAGACACTATCTACCTAGGTTTTACCCGAATCGTTCGTCATATATATATATATATATATATATATATATATATATATATAGAGAGAGAGAGAGAGAGAGAGAGAGAGAGAGAGAGAGAGAGAGAGAGAGAGAGAGAGAGAATGTGTGTGTGTGTGTGTGTTATACATATTTAAAGAAGTCACTCATTCCAACATGATACCTGAAAGCTTAGGGAATGTAAGGTACTGTTGGGTCAGTAAAATACGTTTGCTTTTATATATGGATTTTAAGTGAGGGAGAGCCTTTTTTGTGATTGAACATAGCAATCACGTGTCGAGCCCATTAGTTTTGGCGCTTATATTCAACAGACACCTATGGACCGGATTCACGACAGGGTCGAAAGAATTCATCTCCGAGAGGACGGACTAAAATAGATACCAGATATCATTGTTTCCCTCTCTATCCGACCGTTAGTTCTCTCAAACTTGACTATATATATAGCAAGGACATTTATATCGTTAGTCATTGTTTTGTTATATAATAAACCTTTAGAATTGAACTAAGTTTTAGTTTAATCATTCGTTGTTGTTAGCCTTAGTGTTACATAATCTATGCGGTTGCATAAGATTATTGTCAATCCCCTGTATTTCTAAAGGGATGGCCCTTTTCATATCACGGGCGGGACTTTCCATGGAAGATTACAGAAGGCCCGCGAAATACGTGAAGTCACGTGGGACCTGGTTGAGTCCTCAGTTTCAGTTTGGACGTCGGGCAGAGAAGATGTCCTGCCTTAACTGGAACTCACTGCATGCGCGCGCTATGTTTAGTTACGTGAAATGTTTAGTTAAGTAAATAAAAGCTTAAGAAAATAACACGGTTTTGTGATTAATGAATGTCTTGGTAACAAGTACTGATCTAGAAGAAGAAGTGAGTTAAGTGCGACCGACCACCAAGACGAAGTCCAGACGCTAGAAGAGACGCTAGAAGAACTTAAGGTGTCAAAGACGCTAGAAGAAGAATAGAAGTAAGTAAAGAAAGGTATACAACATTATAACAACTGTAGCAGTGCGATTCAGATACAGGTCCATGCACAACAAATACAACAATGTTGCCAATAGCCTCACGAACAGTATCCCTGCGTTCCCAGAGATTTGGAGACCTTACTTTTGGGATTACCCTCATATTAAGCACATGTCCATACACTCGCATACATACATATCAATAGACAGGATGTAAAAATGTGGGGGAAATATTTTTTTCCTGCTGACTCGTACAAGTACATTCACATATATGTATGCATACACATACCACACGTATGTACATAAACATTAATTATAAGAATAAAACATTTTTGGCTTAGATAAGTTTTGGCAAATATAAACTAACTCTTTTTTTTTCCTTTGATTTTTTTTTCTTTTCCTTTCCACATGTCACTTACTTTACCAAATTAGAATAGGTGACACAGGAAACAAATGTGGGTCATAAGCAAACTGGAACCAATATTGGCAGAACGTTTTATGATCTTTCTCTTGTATAATCTTTCTGCATGTTTCGGTTTTCTTTCTTCTTCTACGAGTCTCTTTTCAATCTTTTTTTTTTTTTTCACATGATTTTTTTCTTAAAATCTTCTTACAAAGGTTTGATTTTATTCTTTCCTTCTGTTTCTTTTTCCTTCGAAGATTTAGTTTTATTCATTCTTATTTACACATTTTTTCCCATTTTAACTGGTTTTATTCTTTCTTTCTTTCTTTTCTTCGAAGATTTAGTTTTATCCATTCTTTTTTACACGTTTTTTTAATTTTTTCCCCATTTAACTGGTTTATTCTTTCCTTTTTTTTCCTTCGAAGATTTAGTTTTATTCATTCTATTTTACACATTTTTTTAAAAAATTTCCATTTTAACTGGTTTTGTTCTCTTTTTTTTCCTTCAAAGATTTAGTTTTATTCGTTCTTTTTTACACGTTTTTTTAAATTTATACCCAAACACAATGCCGATTTTATAGGGGCCAGTTTAGATCAGTCAGTAGAGCACCCGCCTAGGAACCACCAGGTTCCGGGTTCAATACCACCCTCGCCAACTCAGGGCATGAGTAGCATAGCTTGGATCTGTGTGGTAAAGTGAGGATCTGACTGTAGATATGGCGCTCCAGATCAGATGCAAAAACCAATCTCCCGAGTCAAGCACTAGTGAAAAGGATATAGGCTCCATCGCTTTCCTGCTGATACCGACAATAGGCAACTCCGCCGATTTTACTACTACTAAAGTATCTTGCAAATGTTTGGTCACGTACATGAGTGTCGCAACCAAATTGCCCCCCCCCGACAAATCCTCAATTTTATCATATATGTGCTAGAAGGCGGTGGTTGTGGGTCTTAGTGTCATGGGTATGATTTTAAATTTCATCTAATGGTGAAGTTCCAATTCTGGAGCTTTGAGGAGTGTGGAGTACCCCTTCATCGCCATAACACCCAGGTCCACACTGAATCTGAGTGGTTGTACCTGTTAAAGTTCCATCTATGGGTTAAATTGAAACAGGAATGCAAATCTATTTCTAAATTTGTTGGCAGATCTGATAATCTACCAAATTCTGGTTCCTATTGGAATAAAGTTCCTTTGTTTTAATAAACATTAGAAAACAAAAGCGATGAAAATAATTAGTTAAAAGATGTTTTTGATTGAGAGCTTTTTGGTTTAGTGTTTTCTAAACAATTTGTTTAATTCAAAGCAAATGTTATTTAAAAGAAATATCTATCTGTTTCACAATGTGTGTATGGGAATTCTTAACTTTATATATTTTGAAAATCGCTCAAAAGAGCTGGTTGAATCCCTCTCCCATAATTACTATGCCTGTCACCGCAAAAGTTACTACAAGAAAAGAAATAAGAAATAACCCGATTATGAACACGGAAAAAATAGAGTTTGGTTTCTTTGTTTAATGGCATATCAAGCTTCGTGGGTTATCTAAAGCCAAAGCTATTGTCCAGGATTTGCTGGTTTCAAAAGTTCTGGTTGATTGGTAGGTCGATTGGATTTTACGGCATGTCAACCCTTGTTGGCTTATTTTATGCTGAAGAAGTTTTCTTTTATTCATTCTTGATAGGTACTCAATTGTTTTTAACTCAACATTTTTTCAAACCCATTTTTTTCTATTTAATCCATAGATGGAACCACTCCGGGTCAGAGTGGACTTGGGATTAACGGGGATTAAGGGGGGTACTCCATATTCTCCAGAGCTTCAGATTTGGAACCTCACCATGATGCCGTTTAGCGTCATATACAGGACACTAAGATCCTCATTCACCACCTTCTAGGGTTTGGGAGTTGCCATAAGGACAACAGGGTCGCGAGAGTATAGTTGCTAGCACTTGACGTGACTATCCGATTGATCGGAGGGGGCCTCTCCGACCACCCGTCTAACCTAAGTAAGTGCCTAAGTGGAGTGTTGAATGTCATGGACTGCTCAGTCACCAGGGTTCCATCGTGAGTCGGCAATCACGGCCAATAGGTGGCCCCGTTTTTGTGTGTGTGTGTCGGGGGGGGGTCTTATCCCTCTGCAGAGGTGCAGTCGGTGTATTCTTAAAGCCGCCCCAGCCAACAGGGCTGCAACAGTTCTGGCATTGCGTCTTTAGAGCATGAAAACTAAAACACTGAATTGTTTTGCCAACTGAAATTGAAATACCAGTTTGAAAAAGAAAGAAAGACGTTCCCGATTTCCCATGTCCACCTAAGTCAGCTGAGAAGAAAGTTATGCAGACAGTTGAAAGAATCAACAGAAATGCCTCAGAACAATGGAAGATAAAAAAAAAACCCTAATATGTTGAGGCGTAAACAGATGCATTCATATCTGAGGTATTTGTCAGAAGAAGATTAAGGTTAGAGCAGGAATGACAGCAAGGGAAGCAGCGTGCAAAGAACGTCAAAGAAATAAAAGAGACAAAAACAAAATAAAATAATGGGAAGTGCCAAAGACGATGACAAATAATAAAATACATAAAGGAAAACGAAATCGGCTTTTTTTTTATTCTCTTTAATTGAATTTACTAAAGAGTTCTATTTTTTACATTCTCTTCACTGAAGAGTTCTACATCAGTT
The DNA here is from genome assembly GCA_023376005.1 of Doryteuthis pealeii. NCBI lineage: Eukaryota > Metazoa > Mollusca > Cephalopoda > Myopsida > Loliginidae > Doryteuthis > Doryteuthis pealeii. Next base: position 38,349,801 of record CM042142.1, read on the forward strand.
CATGAATTTAAGAGTTAAACAGATTATTGATGGATTGATTGATTGATTTGGTACTAATGTACAATAGCGCACAAGAGATAATATCATTAGATTACGTATAAAAAGCATTACATTTCACGGATATACTCGAAACCTTTGAGACGTTAAGGTTAGGGTTAGAGTAAGGGTTAGAGTTAGTATTAGGGCTAGAGTTAATGTTTGTGTTTGGGTTAGGATTAGTGCTAAGACGAGTGCTAGGGTTAGGGTTAGGGTTAGGCTACGTTAGTAGTTTCCGACATCTAATGATATTTATATGTAAAATGCGATTCTAATGATATTATCTTTTGTGTGCAATTGTGTATTTGTACTGATTAATTGATTTTTAATGACGTGTCAAACAATCTAGGGTTATTTTATACCTTGAGGCTAATGAATCACGTTAATTAATGGTTCATATTTATATTTTTTGCGTATTTTCTTCATAAGTTTCTTTTTTTTTTTTTTTTTTTTTGCACACGGCTCCATCGAATACAAATAATTTTTAAACAGATCTATTTGAACCATAGATGCGATCCTTACAGGTACTACAACTTCGAGTTAGAATGGACCTGGAGTAATGGCAATGAATGGGTACTCAACACCCCCACCCCAGATCTCCAGAACCAGAGCCTCACCATCAAATGCAGTTTAGTGTCTTATCCAGGACCCCCTGATTTTTTGGGGGTGGGTGGCAAGGAGTCTGCAGTAGATACTGTCAGCGTATTCTAAACCCCGCCGACAGAACGGTAAGCTTATAATTATTCAACTAGCGAGACCTGTGGATATACCACAGTATGATAATCTAATTATTACAACGTTTGATATGTTTACTTAAGAGCTATTGCAAGATAGATCAATAGATAAAATGTATAATAGTCTTGATTTAACTCTCTCTCTCTCTCTCTCTCTCTCTCTCTCTCTCTCTCTCTCTCTCTCTCTCTCTCTCTCTCTCTCTCTCTTTTCTTTCCTTCTTTTCATCATCCATTGAAACACATTAGCATTATGATTTCCGCGTTCTCAACCCCTCCCTCTATCTTTTTCCTACTCTCTTTCTTTCTTTCTTATTATGTTTTTTCTGTGTGGCATGTTCTTTTTCTTCCCTTTCTTTCTTTTTTGATATGCGTAGGATGTCCTTTCTTTCCTTGTAATAAAAACGGAAGTCCATTATTTAGCTGAGGTAATGACACTCATAAGAAATAAGAATTCAGCGGATAAGCGACACCTGATAATCAGTATTTACATTTTTGCATTTCATCTTGGACGATTTGGAGTTTCTCATTTTTAACCAGAGGGTATTGTTGCAATATTATAACGGAGGGAAGATTTAGTAACAAGCGTATTAATATATAGATTAAGAAGATATAGATTAAGATTATATAATCTTGTCAACTAACATTAGGTAATATTACATTCAGGTTGGGAAGTTCCAACCAATTCTCTGGTACTCTATCAAAGAAATACAGAAATGACAAGAGACAAGTAAATTTATACATAGTTGTATATGAAATAGGCAAATAGTCTTTTATAGGAAAAGTCTTGGGGCTGCTGGTAAAAGAGTAAAGTATAACCAGTTACATGTAGACCATGTTCTAGTGTGCCAAAATCTTTGTATGTACGTTTGAATTATCAAATTGAATTGAATCCTATCACGGAAACACTGGAACTTCACCTATGTCACTCTCTCTTCTATATATATATATATATATATATATATATATATATATATATATATATATCCCAAATAAGCACATATCTCCAAAAATTGTCGGCTAAAAGCCATATAATAAACACAGTTTTATTTACGTACTTCATATGTCGTGTAGGAAGTCAATAAAAAGTGGAATATAAATAAGTTCAAAACGACGTAGAATTTATTGGCAAGCTGGTGTAGTGGTTAGAATCTCGCCTGTCAAGCTTGACAGTCGAGGTCTCGAGTCACACACAGAGCAGTCTCCCATGTCTATAATTTTGCTGATGAGATCTAATAGGTCGAAATTACATTCAGGGATTGACATTTTCTCGATCTGTTTAGCCTTACATTTGAACATATATGCCCGCCTAAATCATTAATTATTATTTACGTACTTTCATATATATATATATATATATATATATATATATATATATATATATATATATATAGAGAGAGAGAGAGAGAGAGAGAGAGAGAGAGAGAGAATGTGGTAATTAACGCCGAAGAAGATATCAGAAGATCTGAAACACATGTCGCTAATGTAAAGTATACAATGTAGAAACTCCTTACCAAGAAAAAATTTATCATTTTGTAAACACTATTAACTAATGTTAATTCAAAATATACCTAAATTACTCTCATATCAACCTACCCTACTTGTTGTTCTCAGAGGTTTCTTTTCTTTTCTTTTTTTTTTTTTTTCGTTACAGTTTTTTGAGAATTTATATTTTTCTTCACTCTTTTGAGAATATTCTTTATTCTTTTCCACGTATTCAATGTTGTTTTCCTTGAAAACTGTGAGAATCTTTTTTGTACTTTGCAGGTCTTGCTTACAGCCTTTATTTCTTTTTAATTCTCTTTTCCATTATATTTCACATGCTCAACTAATTTTCCTTTTTGATCAATTAGTTTCCTTTTCATTTCACATACTTGGCAATGTTACACCTTAAGTCAAATGTTTTTTTTATGCCCCGTGACACTTTTCCACATAGCTAAAAATAGTTGATTGGCTGCAAGGAGCCACTGACGCCTACAGATATGGTTGTGAGCAGGTCATATCAATTTTTGAGCCTATCAGAAATCACCCGTAACTGGCACTACCTGTTTCCTTTCTGAAAAGACAAATACTCTGAATTCTGCATTTTCAGCCTTTTCACGTGGTCCCACTGACTAACACACATGGACAGTCTTCTCAACCTCACTAGCTACTCACACATAAACCCCCCTCTCAGGGCTCTATTCATGCCCAGATTCATGGCACATTAAAGTTACATTCACTGCCTCTCTAACAACTCTACTTGCATCCACAGCAGCCCAATGAAGGGCTCACTAGAGAGATTCTTTTCATAGACTTCTTTGGGATCATACAGCTATACATTCCACTCACCTTGATGGTTGGGGCATCCCCCCCAATGGGCCACCTGTAGAGTACCTCTTAATCGCCATTACTCCCAAGTACACTGGCTCGGAGTGGTAGTACCTGTTAGGGTCCCATATATGGGTTAAATAGAAAAATGAGTTTAAAAAATGTCTTAAAAAATTGAATACTGATTCAAGAATGAATCAAACAAAATGTCTTCGACATAAAATAACCCAACAAGGGTTGACATGCAGTAAACAACCAAACAACCAACCAAACAGCCAAGCAACCGCCACATTGTACGTATTTACCCAACCTCTCCACTACAGGCATGATGGGACGCAAAGCTGATTTATAACAGTAAAGCTGGTTTTAATTCAGAGTTTTCCAAGACTTATAAGACAAAAAAAAACCTAGTCTGCCCAACTATTTACCCATAGCTGGAGGGAGAATAAATTGATTCATACCTTTCCTTAGGGCATTAACGTGAAGTGAAGTGCAGTCTCATCTAGGATCTGAACTCAGATATCCGATTCCATTTTCTACGAAAAGCACACCTCCTACTAAAAGTAACTGTATTCTTTGAAGACTAAACCTTCTTCTCTCCTTTCTACAATGTTTTTTTTACATATGTTATTGGGACCATATGGCTACACCTCACTCACACTCACACTCACACATACTCCTACATACACACGTACGCAAACAACAAACCAACATATAGACTAATACAAGTAAGTCTATTCTTTGAACACTAAACAAGAAATCTTGAATTTTTCAGAGATGGACATTCATATTAGGAACCAAAATTGTCTTGTATATTCCTACAAATAATCACGTGCCCTTTGTTGGAGTTGCGTTCCAGCTGTTATTTTCACGGTTCTGGATAGTGTTAGAACATACTACCTTTTGGGTCCATTTTTTGTCGGTGATACCCTGAAGTCCGGAGTTCTGCTGCATCAGAGATGACTGATATTTTGGTCTCGCGTGGCCATCTCAGATATTCCCACGTGGTTTACATTTTGTTCCAGGGTCTTCAGTTACCCTGCCCTAGCCAAGATATATGAATAAATTGATCCTTGATGTATACAACCGTGTCGACTGGGGCTTTAGAATACTCCGACTGCACATCTGCAGAGGGGTAAGACCACCCTCCCAATGAAGCCACCTATTAGGCGTGGATGGTGACCCATGATGCTTAAAGACGGAATCCTGATGGATGAGCAGTCCATCACATGCAACACTCCACTTAGACCCTTACTTAGGCAAGACGGGCGGTCAGAGAGGCTCCTAGCGATTAATCGGCTGTTCACGTCAAGCCCTAGCACCTATATGATTGTCCCAACCCGATTGCTCTTATATCAAGCCCCAACCATTTTCCTCATATATGTTCTATAAGGCGGTGGCTGAGGGTCTTCATGGGAATGACGTTAAACTCTATCTGATGGTGAGGTTCCAATTCTGGAGGTTTGGGGAATGTAGAGCACCCCTTCATCGCCATTACTCCCTGTCCACTTTGACCCGGAGTGATAGTATTTATTAGGGTCACATCTATGGTTTAAATAGTAAAGTGTGTTTATGAAAAAATTGAGTATCCATTAAGAATGAATTTATTTCAAAATTTTGTCGGCATTAAATGGCCCATTGAGGTTGATATGCCATAAAATAAACCAAACCAAACCAAACCAAACCAAACCTTGATGTATACGCTGGCTAAATCGTGATTGCAGTTGGGACATATTCAATTACAATCCCGCGCTCGTGACCTTAGAGGAATAAAATAGATTTGAATTGACCCATTATCACTCTGCAAAATAGACGAAATGGAAATCATATGCACCATGGGGTTCGATTTCTGCGTCACCAACATTTTAAGTAAGTCAACTAGTTTGTTAGGGTTGATTTGAAGAAAAAAAAAGTATGGTAGGTATTTAGCGAGGGTGTGTGCTATGGTTTCGACGTGTGAATATTGTCTTCGTAGTTATCGGTTTGGGCGACACGTCTACTTCGTTCCGAGTCGAGTCGTTGCAAGTGAAAAGAACTAAAGACTGAATTGCCACTTAACTAACGGACACGTGACTTGGGAAGCCCCGCCTCCAATCTCAAAAGGGAGAAAATTCTATTTTGTGTCCCAACAGTAGCAAGAATATATCCTCTATGGCAGGCAGGTCAAACTGAGTTGCCCCCACTAGGGCTGCATGGATTACATATGTATGTCACGAGGGATGCACATGACAGCTAGTTAGGTGAAATACAACCCAATGAAGTATTTAATGAAATTTGTTGCATAATCTTTTTTATTGCTTAAAAAGTGCAAATGAATGTTTTACAAACATTCATAAATGTAAGTTAATGAATTAGTATGAAAAAAAAATGAAATTGTAAGCAACATACATGTATATTTACTGTTTGCAATCTCAATAAATGCATTATGTACAAAGATCATGACAGTTTTAAAAAAATAAAATCTGTTAGAACAATTTCAATCATTTTTATTCTTTGTCGTAAAACTTGACTCCTCTTTTGCTTAGCAATCTTTGGTATGTGTGGTTTTAATATCCGTGCAGTACCGACTTTGATCAAAGACAAGTGCTGACCTATCAGCCTTGTGCTATAAGAAGTTTTAGTAAATTTCATGAACAAAAATAACTGTTCATACTGTAGAAAATAATATTACCTAAACAGTTACCTCCCTTTGACCATTGCCGGACATAGAGCCATGGGTCTCTTAGCCATCACCGGATGAGAAACCTGATGCGATTGGCTAAGGGCCTTTGTCGGCGACCAATCAGAGCACACGTTACGAGGCTCAGTTTGGCCGCCAAATTTCGAGGGTTGGTACCTTTAAATCAGCTTCTTCCGCTGCGACTACCGTCGAGGTACGACGTATTCCTTTCCACAGCATAGACGTCGAAGGAACGACGGGACTTTGAAACAGCTCACGAAAGGGCCGGTGACGCGTATAGTCAAACAAACGAAGCTAGCAAGATATTCCTACCTGGGACAGATAAGTCACGCAAGCATTATCTTGCAACCCAAACCATACCATTACACACTACACCATTCAATTGTAACACATTTGTAAACACACACATTTGTATCACAAGTTACACGTTGCATTGTATATTGTATGTTACATATTATTGTTGTCTGATAAATGCATTTCGTTTTATAAGTCTTGTTGTGTTCGTTACCTGTTATCTTTACCTTTACCCTGTCTTAGCACGTTATTTTTCTATAATACACATAGGTAGAATCAAACATGATTGCGTAAAGCACATTCAATGTCCAGTTCAGTTCAATAGTAAATGAAACATAAATTGAACAACCATTGTTTTTGGTTTTTTTGGGGGGTCACAAAGGAAACACAAAGCAAAAGTCCAACTTGCTATTACACCAACATTGTAAGTCAAACACCCACTTACATAAGAGCCACTTCACTTTTTGTTGTGGACTAGCGTATCTTACTTTTTTTCTTAGAGAGTAAAGGAACTGATCCAAAACTACTTGTGTACTGATGTTGAGAGCAATGGCAGAACATTGCGAGAACCGTCTACTTACGACCTCTATTGCGAAGTACTTCATTGTTAGCGCGAACCCTTATTGGGATGTACTAGTATACTAAACGTTCTATGTTCCAGCATACAACACTTTTTAACTTAATTTTTCTTAAAAATGAAAAATGTTCCCAAAGAAACCACAGTTATTTTTTTAAAGTGCACGTTAAAATCTTTCAAAATATTTCAAAACAAAATGTTTATACAGCCGAATCTTAAACCGACATTTTTTAGATGGTTACCTCAGTCTGTACGACATCCGTCTCAGAACCACAAGGTTCTAGGTTCGATTCCGGTCCTCGACACATAAGTGGCATAGCTAGGATATGTGCGGCAAAGTGGAGAGCTGATGGTAGGTGTAGCGTTTCACCTCAGATGCAAAATAAAATCCCTGGTCTAGCGCCAGGGAAAAGGGGATAGATTCTTTCGCTGTCTGTTAGATACCAATAGCACACTTCGTACTATTACTTACTTCTTGTTAGAATTAGTCTTTCTTATTGGAATGTTCATTACGTCACAGAAACGTACGAACTACGTAACACCAAAGTAAGCAGATTAATTCTATTCGCATTTGATCCCGTTGAAATAAAAAAAATTAAATTGAATTATTTTATTTTGCTATAAGATGCAGATCACAACGAAATAATCGGACCATATGACCTTTAGGCACCACTTTTTGATCTCGATTAAGAAAGGACATGTTTTTCATTTGCACCGCCAATATCCGGTTGTTTTAACAGACGAATTTTAGTTTTTTTTTAAATTATAAAACAAACCCCTAACCCTAACCCTAACCCCTAACCCTAATCCCTAACAAACAACCGGATATTGACGGTGTAAATGAAAAACATGTCCTTTCTTAATCGAGATCAAAAAGGTAATATGGTCCAAATAATCTAATTTGATTCTTCTAATTTCCTCGAGGCACCGGAAAGAGTTGCCACGTTGTCGCAAACAAGTTGTGGTGCACCTGAGCACTGTACACAATACATTTCATTATTATTTTTTATTTAATTTGTAAGCTGAAAGACTAATATGATGTCCGGTGTAGAAAGGCTGTCTCGTGGGTGGGAGGAGTCAGAAATGACACGGGTCATAAAACGTCCGATTTTCCGAATGAAGTGGTCAAATACATCATCATATGCGCCATTTGTCTCGAATAGCACAGGTTTGAAGAAAAAAAAGAAAAAAAAAGAAGAAAAAAAAAAGAAAAACAATCCGGTGAGACCAGCGTATTTCGTACGCTTGGCCATTTCGACTTTGTTGGCAGCAGAGCGAGGAGTCGCGGCTGACATGAGCGGATGCGAAGCACGGAAAGAGGCCACATATGCGACGGGTCCACAAAAAGGCATTTTACCGTGACTGAAAGGCAACACCGACATTCCAACTGCGCAAGCATTCCATTATGACGATCAAGACCAGAAGGCTCTAAGATGGCTGATAAGTTCGCCCTAGTAAGAGCCTTCCCCGGTGGTTTCACGTGATAATTGAATTATTAAATTAAATCATTAAAACACTCGAAAAAGCAAATTGAACAAATAATTCATGATGAAATGGAGTAGAGTCATATACACTGCACTTGAAATGTACATTGATATATTATTTTCATTTTCATATTCTATAGAGCCGTAGCGTAGCCTCTTTTTTTAATTAGAGCTAAGTGTTTCTATATACTGCCAAAATATACTAAAGCCATTTGGTTTAGTTTGGTTTGGTTTGTTTTACGGTATATCTATCTCGGTGGGCCATTTAATGCCGATAAAGTTTTGAAATAAATCAATTCTTAATGGATAATAAAATTTTGTTTGTTTTTGTTTTCTATTTAACCCATAGATGAGACCCTAACAGATACTACCACTCCGGGCCGGGGCAATGGTGATGAAGGGGTGCTCCACATTCCCCAAACCCCCAAAACTGGAACCTCACCATCAGATAGAGTTTAACGTCATTCCAAGTACATGTAGACCCTCAGCCCTCGCCTTCTCGCACCCATATGATAAAAAGGGTTGGGGCTTGCCATAAGGGCAATACGGTTGGGGAAATCATATAGGTGCTAGGGCTTGACGTGACCAGCCGATTAATCGGAGGGGCCCTCTCCGACCGCCCGTCTAGTCCAAGTAAGGACCAAAGTGGAGTATTGCAAGTCATGGACTGCTCAACCATCTGGGTTCTATCCTTAAGCATCACGGGTCGCCACCCACAGCCAACAGGTGGCCCCATTTGGGGGAGTCTTACTCCTCTGCAGAGGGGCAGTGGGTGCATTCTACCGCCCCAGCCGACAGCGCGGAAAGCCATTTGGAGGCGCGTGGTGCAATGATTATCATCGTAGGGAATGGACACAGCGCCACGAGTTCAAATCCTGAACGCGGCTGTTTGCAATTCACATAGCGCGAAATCTTTCACCTTGTTTAGGCAACCGGTCTAGGAGAAGGACAACTGATGTTCAACTATGTTAAAATCCGCTTAAGAAATTGACTTTGTGTCACATCCTACTTGTACGGAGGGGTTGGTATATATATATATATATGGGAGAAATGGGAGGAGGTTAATCCGGCAATATGTGGAGAAAAGTAGACAAACACGGGATGTTATGGAAACTGGATGTTTATTGTCGACGATGCAACGTTTCGGCCACCCCTGCCCCTACTGACAACCTACTGTTTTTCACCATTCTGAAAATGTCCTTCATTGAAGCTAGACCTGGGCGGTGGTCCTGATGATGGTCTAAATTGCCGAAACGTTGCATCGTCGACAATAAACATCCAGTTTCCATAACATCCCGTGTTTGTCTACTTTTCTCCATATATATATATATATATATATATATATATATATATATATATATATATATATACAGACGAAAATGTCTTGTAGAGTGTTGTTAGTACTTCTTGTTGGTGTTAAGTTGTGAGAAATATTAAGTAGTAGCAATTGTTGATTGGTTGATTGATTTTAACGGTATGTTGACCTGTCTGTGGTTATTTCATGCCTAATGGTTACAGAACTGAGTTCATTGTACATTTATATTCACATTTTTTGTTGTTTCTTAAGAGTGTTTTGCATATAATTCTATGGTTTCAAGTATCCGCATTAAATACTAATAATTATATGGTTTCAAGTAATTATTCATATTTAATAATAATCATTACTTTGCATAGTTATATGATTGATTTATTGATTTTAATTACATGCCAATCCGTCTAGGGTTATTCTGTGCCTAGAGGTTAAGGAATCGTTTTCATTTTACATTTTTTGTAGTTGGTTCTTAAGAGTGTTTTTTTCCACTAAGACCCATCGAATACGAGTCATAATTAAACAGATATATCTGAGCCATTTATGGGACCCTAAAAGGTACTACTACTCCGGGTCAGAATATACCTGGGAGTAATGACAATGAAGAGGTACTCCACACTCCCCAGAGCTCCAGAAATGGAGTTTCACAATCAAATGAAAGTTAGTTTCATACCTAGGATACCCCAGGGGGTGGGGTCTTATATCTCATATCTCATATATCAAGGGATGATACCTCATGGGGTGGGGGTGGTCTTACCTTTTTGCGGGAGATACAGTCAGTGACGAGAGATTGGGTTTCGTTATCTTTGAGAGGATTTGTTTGGATGGCTGGTTGGTTGGTTGGTTGGTTGGTTAGATTTTACAGCATGTCAATCTTTTGATTATTTTTTAAACATATGTTTAATGGCAAATGAATTTTAATAGAAGTGTAAGATTCAAAAATAATGTACTATACACATATAAATCTATTTAAAAAATCTGTTAATACTTATCAAATCATTTTATATTAAATGTATATGATATCATATATCATTCAATTCAATTGTATATGATATCATATATCATTCAATTCAACATATATTTTCAATGTATATGATAAAGCATCATTTATCAAATCATTTATCAAATCATTTAAATTACTTTACATATAAATAATGTACTATACACTCAAGTGTATAGTGTCGTACCTAGGATACCCCATGGGGTTAGGGTTACCTTTTTGCAGGAAATACAGTCAGTGACGAGAGATTGGGTTTCGTTTTCTTTGAGAGGATTTGTTGGATGGTTGGTTAGATTTTACAGCATGTCAATCCTTTGGTTATTTTTAAACATATTTTTAAAACTCATTTTTCATCTGTTTAACCTATAGACGGGAACCTTGACACTCCGAGTCAGGGTGGATCTGGAAGTAATGGCAATGACGAATGTTACGTTCCCGCAACTCATAGAACATTTTAGAACATTCTGATAGACGTGATGACGCTGGGAGGGGGGGGGAAGTCACAGAACTTGACCTCAAAAACTGCTTACCCTTGCCTGTAGCGAGGCCACCGATATAGTAATTCTAGTTGGTCTTGCCTGTAGTGACCCTAAAAAGAGGAACGCCTGATACTACCTCGCTGCCTGCCTACGTCGGTAAAACGTATGGACACCGGTTAGAGGAAGGGGCAAAAGGGTTACTGTTATCAGGCTTGGTCAGTATATACCAGAGGGCCGACTAGTGAACATCTCGTGGGGGAAAGGGAAGACGAAGAATGTCTCCCGAAACAAAATTACCAAAATGACAATGCCGGATAAAGGAATAATACCAAAACAAAATATCCATGGAAAAGGAATAACCCGTACAAAGGAAAGATAAGTGCAACTCCTTTCATATATATATATCGATTTTAAATGAGCATTTCCACCAACGAACACTGAAAGACTCTAGCCTGTCGGCGGCCGCATTTAGATTCTAAGGATTTTAAACATCGAATAAAATGTTGTGTTAAAATAATACCACGTCTTGTTGTCGTTATTGCTATATTTCTATGTGCATGCCTTTTAATCCCTTTCCGCGTCTCTGATGGAAACGCCGTACGGCGTCGGGCGATAGGCGAACGTAACACGAAGTACTCCACACACCCCAGAGCTCCAGAAAAGGAACTTCACCACTAGATGCAGTTTAACGTCATTTCAACCAGTTTAGGGTTATTTTATGCCTTTAGATAGGCGGTGAAATGATTACAGCATGTTTCATATATGGCTCGGCTTCATAGACTAAGCCTACATTTCATATTATTTTAGATGTGAAATAATAGAGAAACAGGTTGCACAGTGTGCTCCTTATTAAGACTTCTGAAACAATGTGTAAATATGCACAATTAATTACCCTTTACAATCAAGACCAAATTACATTCGCCATTACTCCCATGCCCACTCTGACCCGTAGAGATAGTACCAGTTAGGGTTTCATCTATGAGTTAAATAGAAAATGAGTTTTTTTTAATTGAATACCCCAAAATAATGATTTGGGGAATGTGGAGCACCCCTTCATCACCATTGCTCCCTGGTCCACCCTGACCCGGAGTGGTAGTACCTGTTAGGGTCCCATCTATGGGTTAAATAGAAAAATGTATTTATAAAAAAATTGTATTATCCATTAAGAATTGATTTATTTCAAAACTTTATCGGCATTAAATGACCCACTGAGGTTGATATGCCGTAAAACAAAACAAACCAAACCAAAAGAATGAATGAAACGAAAACGTTTTCGGCATAAAATAACCCAACAAGGGTTGACATGTTTAACATCCGATCCATCAACCAAACAAACCAAGTTACAGTAACTGTGAATGAATGATTTTTATGGACAGAAACTTAATAAAAAGATAATAAATAATAAATGCCTTTACTGCTATAGACAAATTACAATAAAACAAAAACGTATTCAGCATAAAATAACCCAACAAGGTTTGACATTAGTATTATTTGTACTAGTCGGACTATTGTCATCATCTTTGTTGTTATCTGTACAACGTTTCGGCAGATGTGCCCTCTGGCCTTCTTCAGGTATTTCTTGTCGGACTCTGGAACCTTCTCGGACTCGGAAACCTTCTTGTCGTAATCAGGAACCTTCTTGTCATAATCGGGAGCCATCACGGAACTTTGAACCTAACCCTTTATTCGATCCACGGGGGTATCCTGTTAGCGGAATGCTAACTATAGCTGGGGTACAGGTGTTAAGCTGTGTTAATTATTATTTTATGTTACAGCTGCCCCTGGCCAGGATTGAACCTGCAGTCTAGAGATAACTGTCGCTTAGAATTGTCTTAAACTAATTCCTTTATCCACTAGGTTATGTGTCCAATTCAGAGAGAAAGGGTTGACATGCTGTAAAAACCCAACCAATCATTTAAATTAAGCTTAGTAAATATCTAGAAACCCAATCAAGTCTTTGGCATAAAATAACCCAACAAGGGTTGACATACCGTAAGATCCAGCCAATCAGCCAACTATCTAAATTAATCTTAGTAAATATCTAGAGACCCAATCAAGTCTTTAGCATAAAATGACCCAACAAGCTTTGACATGCCGTAAAATCCATCCAACCAGCCAACCATTTAAATTAAGCTTAGTAAATATCTAGAGACCCAATCAAGTCTTTGGCATAAAATAACCCAACAAGGGTTGACATGCCGTAAAATCCAACCAACCAACCAACCAACCAACCAGCCAACCATTTAAATTAATCTTAGTAAATACCTAAAGACCCAATCAAGTCTTTAGCATAAAATGACCCAACCACATGCCGTAAAACCCAACCAACTAACCAACCAACCAAATTACATTCGGAGTGGTTTATAATTACAGGCCTCCTCATCTGACTATTGCTCATTTTACTTTATTTGAACTTTGCTGAATTATTTTACGATGTCTAATCGTTACATTATGTTTTTCCCTGGTGTAAAACAATAAGACTTTGTAAGATTTAATAACAGTTTAATGAGAGCAAGAATATTTCCTTTCTGGGCGGAACTCTGGTGATTCTCCATTCTTCTGACTCGTCATTTATGGTAACCGTTGAGATTTAATTAATTCAATAGTATCTAGATATTAATACTCATATTCCTTAATTGTATGACCGTTATCATCCTGCAACACTCTGCAGTTAAAAAAAGAGACCGTCCAAATCGTCGAAGATAAAATGCAAAAATGTAAATCCTGATTATCTGTTGTTGCTTATCCACCGAATTCTTATTTGTTATGAGCGTCGTCACCTCGGCTAAATAATGGACCATTTTATCATAAAGAAAGAAAGGGAAGAAAAGGGATATTCTACACATAAAAAATATAACAAGAAAGAAAGAAAGAAAGAAAGAAGGGGAAATATATAGAGAGGTGGTTAGCGCGTGGAAGCGATGACACTAATCTGTTTCAATCGAACATAATGAGAAGATGAAAAGAAGGATAGAAAGAAAACAGAATAAGAAAGAGTTGAATTATGATTATTATACTTTTTACATATTGAAGTATTTTGCAACAGCTCCTAAGTAAACATATCAAATGTTGTAATAAGTAAATCCTCATACTGTGTAGTATATCCACAGGTCCTGCTAGTATAAAAAAAAACAACAACCAAAAACTTTCTCTAAGAAACTCATTTGCACCCACAGTAATATTTAATATATGAATAATAGCTCAGTCGGTAGAACACCCGCTTCCCAATGTTCCAGGATCGCATGTCCCTGCAGGCCCTTTCTTGCTGCTTTCCCTTCATAGGTAATATTAAGTTTTATGGGCCATCCTTTGGCCTTCAAGCAAGATCGCTTGTCCAGCAGAAATCCTTTGGTAATCCTCTGGTAAAGAATCCTGAGTATTGTAAGTTCTGTCGTCACAAGTATACTGTGAAAGAATCAGTGTTTAAGTAGTTAATCAGCCGAACATTATTGTTGCTGATTGGTAAAGGAATAAACCACGTGAACTCGCCTAGTCTATAAATTCAGGTGGAGAATTGGAGCACACATTATATACAAATAAAATTGGGCACCTTTGCGTGGTGTAATGGTTAGCAAGGTAGATTTGCAGACCATTGTTAGTGAGTTCGATTCTCACTGGGTGGCCCATACTTCGGGCCTTGTGCCATATCTAAGCTAAGCTTAGTAAATAACTATATACAAATAAAAATGGGCACTTTACATGGTGTAATGGTTAGCAAGGTAGATTTGCAGACCATTGTTAGTGAGTTCGATTCTCACTGGGTGCCCCATACTTCGGGCCTTGTGCCATATCTAAGCTAAGCTTAGTAAATAACTATATACAAATAAAAATGGGCACCTTACGTGGTGTAATGCTTAGCAATTTGGATTCGCAAACCATTGTAAGTGAGTTCGATTCTCACTGGGCGCCCCACACTTCTGGCCTTGTGCCACATCTAAGCAAAGCTTAGTAAATATCTATATACAAATAAAATCCAACAGGTAATTCCTCAACGTCAGAGCAGTTCTAGCTTAGGAGAGACCAGCGTTACAATTTATCGTTTTGTAGTGTCATGGAGCCAATAAAAGACGCTGACCCCGCGAACGTTTTGAAAAAGAAGAAATGAAATGATACAAACCGGACAAAGAAGGACAGACACGAAGTTTTAGGTTTAAAAAGCTGATAGTTTTTATTCGCATATAAGCTGGGAGAACAGAACATGAATAATGAGCCAGGCCGTCAATGTCTTCCCGCGGCCAGGCCGTTAACATGGCCCGCCAGGAATGTAAAGTTGCTTGGTTGGACGGATCTTCCGGAGGCTGGAAACGTACTGTACCAAGCCAACAGGAAGCGGCTGGACAATAGGGTAGGTCGATTTTTCACTTTTTAAAACTATCATATTGTCCATCTATGCGAAAGTTGTGTGATAGTATACTAAATACTGATACCAAAAATTAGATCTTTTACTTGTACCATTAATTGAGGAAATATCATCAAAGATCGTCTACTAAAATGCTCTAAAAATCCTCGTTTTTTAAAGGCTAAATTTTGCGAAAACGAGGATTTTTAGAGCATTTTAGTAGACGATCTTTGATGCTATTTCCTCAAATAATGGTACAAGTAAAAGATCTAATTTTTGGTATCAGTATTCAGTATACTAACACACAATTTTCGCATAGATGGACAATTTGATATTTTTAAAAAGTGAAAAATCGACCTACCCTACTGGACATGGTCTATAGAGACGTCTCATCAGAGTCTCTGGACTCAAAGAAATTCGTAGTCGATAAGAAAAGACTTTGTGTTTTGTCATGAAAAGGACAGGCTGCTAAGCTGCCATAACCGTTGCAACTGCAGCTAACAGCAGAATTCGTGGAATGCCGGATCGTGGTCAACAGAATATTGGATCGTCAGCAGGTCGGGTCGTGGTCAGCAGAAGACTGAAGAAGGCTTGTCTTGGGTACCAAATCATCTTGCACCGGCCCTGGATTCACTGATGAAAGTGATTCTATAACAGTGTTTTAGGCGCGTAAACAAATCGAAACCAAAGTCAGGGGTGAAATTGAAACAGACAAGAAATCTGTTTATTTATAAATATAAAATTTGAAAATTAACTTACAATACAAAACGGTTAATACCACATGAAGGATAGAAAAAGAGGCAAAATGTCCTTAGAATAAAAAAGACAATAAATAGGCTAACTAGAATATTTCTGTGAGTGCCTGATTACAATTAAAATGTGGTAGAAGAGTTCTTAGTAAACTTATTGGTGAGTGTTATATACTCCCACAAAACCTTGTTACTGCTTGACTCACAACACCTCACATCAACACTTCCTGTAACCTCCTACCACCTCACTAACTAGCTAATCTATCCATATATAAACGGCAGTTTGTGTGTATGTTAGCTATACCCAAAATTCGTCTGCTACAGTTTTTTTTAAAAAACGAATTAGAATTAATTAAATCTATTATTTAAGGTTAAACTTTTGTCTAAAACGATAAGTAGTAACATAATGACCATCATTAAAAAAAAGAAAAATATCATTACACATGCAATTTATTTTTAATACATTTGAAATGATTTTTTTGTCAATTTCGATCCGTTTGGCCATTTTAAATGGCTTGTAATGGCTTGTTTACAAATTTAATGTAACATTCACGATTGCAAAAAAATTACCAAAAATCAGGGAATTATCCGATTTTAATGAAATTTTCAGTATTGATTTATCAATTAATGAATTTTATAATGCATCAGTTATTTTATTTCAAAACTTTAATTAAAAAATTTTGCTATGAAAAATTAATATATAAAATTAATTCAAAATAAAATTCTGATGTTAATTCTAAAATGTTATATTTTTAGATTCTAGAAATAAATATCTATTTAATGCAAACCTTATTTTAGTCAAACAAAGTATACGTTTTGAAACTCTATTGAAAATGTAGCCACCCCCCCCCCTTTAGCAGAAAAATATCGATGTATATTTTTTTCTTTTATAAGATAATAGCCAATTAAATAATTATCGAAATGAGTAAAAAAGAAATCTCCAAAAATTAATTTTTTTTTTTTACATTTTATTTTCCGATTTTCGGTACTTATTTTCTTATAGAATATTCCCTTTAAATTTTTTTTCTTTTCTATTTACAACTTCGGTCTTTTATCTTTTTATTTCTACTGTAATTAGTATCAAACAAGAAACAATTCGCCGAGATTTTACACCCCAAAATAAGAGAGGGGTCAAAATTAAGTGACCTGAAACAAATCAGAAAGTTTTGAAATAGAATAAATAATGCATTATAATCAACACTGAAAATTTCATTAAAATCCGATAATTTCCTGATTTTTGGTAAATTATTTTCTGTAGGGGGGCCTAAATTCATTTTGTCAAAAACGGATTTTAGGCCAATTTTGGGTATACCTAGTGTATGTATGTCCGGAGGAAACTATGAAAATAAAACAATTCATGACAGAGTAAGTATATATGCACATTAAATATCACCGGTTCTTGCTTTCTGTGCAAAAATAATGAAGATAATTAAAAAATAAAATTCAGATAGTAAATAGCATGGATTTTTAAAAAATTCAATATTCCAAATAGGAGACATCAATTTTTCTTTTCAGAGTGTCTGTGCACTTGTTTTTCTGACGCCCCACCAGGCCTGATCAATGCAAGTTTTTTTTGTTTTTTTGTTTTTTTTTTACATAGGATTTCACAAAGTTTCGCAGATCCATTATTAATAAATCACGAGTTGGATCCTAACCTTCCCCCCTCTACCTGGGCGATGCCGGGTAGCCACTTCTTTTAGCTTCTAAATGCCTCTAACGTGAGACGTGTTGATTATCTATGTTCATTATTGTATTATCTATTTTCATTATTGTATTGTTATTTTGTGCATGAAACCTTTAATACAAAAGTATTAAGAAATATAAAAGTGAGGAAGAATGGGGTACATGTGTCTTTTAAAGGGTTAAATTTTCTTTTGAATGAATAGATGATAGCAGCCCTGCCTTTATCGAGTGTGTGAAAATATTTTGCAGAGTCCTGATAAAAATGAGTTCTTTCTTTTATTCTTAACCCAAAGTTCTTATATTCTATGGGTATCATACATGGCCTAAAATTATTGTTTCGTATGCAGCCATGTGGACTTCTGGGTATCTTTTCTGTCTCCATTGATTGTCACGGTTGACTTCTACTAGTGTCTCACTGCTACTTGGTTGACCGGAACTGACCGTTACATCACCGAAGATAAGCAGCGATGAGTCTGTTCAATACTTAGCTATGGGACCACTTAAGGGACCATATGACCTTTAAGCACCCCTTTTGTGATCTCGTTTCATAAGGACATTTTTTCATTTACACCGTCAAAATCCGGTTGTTTGTTAACATACAATTTTTAGAGTTTTTTTTTAGTTATAAAACTAATCCCTAACCCTAACCCCTAACAATCAACCGGATTTTGACGGTGTAAATGAAAAAAATGTCCTTATGAAATGAGATCGCAAAAGGGGTGCCTAAAGGTCATATGGTCCTACTTAAGCAATAGCAGGTACTATAAGCAACCTGATATCGTAATCAATATTAAATGACCCGATAAGGGTTGATATACCGTAAAACAAAACCAACCTATCAATTGACAATCCCCCGTCACAGATACAGTGAGGTCATACTCATATAGCTCATGGCTGGGTCTTACTGTTACAGATCTCACGCATTTCATGGTCCAAAGCCAGCAAACACGTATGTAGAGTCACCGCCCGGCCTCGAAGACAGCCGAGGGTTTACCGCCAACGTTAGGGGGCTTATCTCACATTTTACCAATTTAACTGCTACTGAATTAATGGCTGCCTCACCTGCTTATTCATAGAGTTTTGATAAGCAAAATAGGGTTCGTCGAACGGGTCCTTTAATTAGCAGAAAAACATTTTCGTATCTTTGGAAACTAGAAGTCTTCTGGAGGCCCTTTTTTCAAGAAGGTTCTAGAAGGCTCCAACTACTGGGTACAAGTCGGCTGTAGACCTAAAGTTGAACTTTGTACCAAAAAATTCCTCACGGTGA
Source organism: Doryteuthis pealeii (assembly GCA_023376005.1). NCBI lineage: Eukaryota > Metazoa > Mollusca > Cephalopoda > Myopsida > Loliginidae > Doryteuthis > Doryteuthis pealeii. Next base: position 38,368,739 of record CM042142.1, read on the forward strand.
AGACAAAGAAAAAAAAAGGTTTTTCTCATCCCCATTTTCACAAATATTTATACTACTTAAAACCTATAACTTGAAGAATTACTCACATAATATCTATTGCAATGGGTGCAGCTAGTATATCAGACTTTTCCTATTTGTTTCTGATACCATCAACTCTACTGTATCTATAAATGTCAGATTCAACCCAAAAAGGAAATACCGCGCGCACGTTTGTGAAGGTTCCTCCCAGCACGTGTTATTAGTCATTGATAGGATACAGAATCAACGGCGAAATCTGGTGGGTGACGAATTCATCCCTTTAACCATTCTCATATCAGTATAATATTCCTCGACTGTACTCAATCCGTGGAGCATAAGCCTCGGAAACACAAGGTTCCGAGTTCGATACTCACACCCGCCCACTCAGTTCATAAAGTATCACAGCTTGTATCGGTGCAGTAAGGTGGGGAGCTGATGGTAAGTGTGGCGCTCAAACTCAGATGCAAGAACTGTCTCCAGGGTCTAAAAAGTAAATCACACTTCGGGGTGGCCTAAGGTCGGTATCAGCCAGACAGCGAGGGAGTCTATCTACTTTTCACTAGCCCTAGACCAAGTAAATTGTTTTGGTGTCTAAGACGGGGAGCCACACGTACCACCAGGTCCTCACTTTACCACACATATCCCTGTGCTACATATACGCTGAGTTGGCAAGGGCCGAACCCAGAACCTTGTGGTTCCTAGTCGGGCGCACTACCAACTGAGCTAAATCTAGCCGATACCGACAATATGCCACATGGCCGACTTTACTTTACTGCATGGAAGGGTGTTAAGATGAGCTCCACGCCCCAATACCACCAATCAAGTTTCACGTTGAAACTCGGTACACCAAATCTTGAGAATCTTTCTCATCCATGCAGTCGAGGTCTCCTATTTGTAATGGTAGAGATGCATATTTTGTTGAAGGTTTTGGATTTTAAGTGGGATCTGTGTGCAACGTAAGAGGTACATTTTTTGGATGTTTAGTGATAGGGAAGATATCTATTCAAGTCCCCACTCACCAAGGGCCAATAGTAACATTAGTTTATCCGTGTTATACTAACACTAATAAACTGAAGGAAATACCAGATAAGCTCATTTACACAGATAGAAACATCAACACACACACACACACAACACACACACACAACACACACACGCACACACAAAACTTGGTAGTAAGGGATGATTCTATATGTGATTTCTAAGATCCACTGTACTAATATTGATGATCCAGTATGTATAGATACAGCGAATCTTTAACACTGAAGAGAGCTCAATGTATACTAACCTTTTAGATTATATACAGAGCAATATTTATATTATATATATATATAGTTGCATCCACAACCGAACAGAGGATACGGTTACCTTGCGAAGTCACGACTTCTCATCTCACTATGTATATTTCTACATTTCTGTGCTCGGCGTGAATATGTGCGCATGGATGCGTGTCGCCATGTTGAAAAGTCGTGACTCCAGACGGAAGTAAAGACAAGATAAGCTCATTTACACATACAGAAATATCATTGCATGCATAGAATACACACAGAAAGAATTAATAAGAATATACAAACGTGTCTCAACATATATATATATATATATATATATATATATATATATATATATGGGTACTACTATGTGAACATAGCGTAAGTAGTTAATCCAATAGGGCTCAATATATTGTGAATATAGAAATATAGGAGGAATTTGAACCCCCACTACAAACTAGCAGCCTACTTAGATTATCTTCAGGAAGAAATAGAAGGATATCAGTCTAGCCATATAAAGTAACCAGAAAAAATTACACTCAATCCCCATAATGAAGGTATTGGAATAACACCGAAACCGCGGTCGGAAACAACTTCTTTTACAACTATATATATATATATATATATATATATATATATATATATATATATATGCACATATTTTTCTGCGAACATGCAATACATGAAAGAGGTACAAAAACGGTAAAGTCGTACTTATGAAGATGAGTACAACAGCCATGGCCGGAAGAAGAGACAATGTCTCCACTATTCAAAGAATAGAGGCAATTAAGTACGTCTTTACTGTTCAAAGAATAGAGACAACGGATAACGTCTTTACCGTTCAAAGAACAGAGAGGAATGGGATCGAAATTGATTCTTGGATTCTCGGATTCTCATATGAGACTGTCCACAAGGTGGATATGTAGACACGCTCACTTTTTAAGTGAGACAATAAATGTTTCCCTAAATGTAAAGAAAGAGGAGCATCGTGAGAGAAATGTGAATTTGTTTTGTGCCTCCGTTACAACTGACAACCGACGAGTTACAACAGCTGTAGACTGCAGGAGCAGAACGGACGAAACAGATGCAGTATCTCTGAAATCAAGAACAAAATGGGTAGTAATTGTTCGGACAGCAAAACCAGAATACCACTCTCTGCAAATTTGATGGATGCTGAAATTACTATAAATTTAGTATGGAAGTTTGGTATTGCCACAAAGCAAACAACGGGAAATTTAAATTTAAATCAGTGACAATAACTGCTGTAGCTAGAGGTGCAGAGAAGGGTTAGTTGTAATGAAAAGTTTTGAGGTAGTAAATATATCTAGTCGTCCCCGCTCATTAGCATGAGTATATCCATGATATACTAACACTGAACAGACGGTAGGACAACATAAAGTCATTTATAGAAACATTTAATACGTACATAATATAGATGCAGTATTGAAAGAATACACAAACCTGTCTCAACGGCTAGAAATATGCACATATTGTTCTATGAGCAAGCAGTATGTGGAAGGGGTACAAAAATGGAAAAAGGTTTAATTGATTATGGTAAACATATGTCTTTACTG
>CM042142.1:38374098-38386598 GCA_023376005.1 Doryteuthis pealeii
CAATTCATACATGCCTTCTGCATGTGCACAAAAAATGAAGAAGAGAGAGAGAGAGAGAGAGAGAGAGAGAGAGAGAGAGAGAGAGAGAGAGGGAAAATAAAGGGAGTGAAAGAACAAGTAAAAACAGGGTGAAGTAAAAAAAAATGAGTACAAGAAAATAAGAATGACAATGTTCGAGAGAATAAGAAAAACGTAAACTTTTTCAAGGGAAAGAGAAAGAGAAAGAGAAAAAAAAAAGAATCTAGGATAGAATATGCTGCTACATTTGCTAGATTTAATGGAGTCAAATTTCTCTTGTTTGCTTTATGTTACGCAATGTTGGGTTTTACTTTTAAAATGGTGAAAACACATTTTAAAAAATTTTGAAAGTTTGAAGACAATAACGCGAGAATGAAACTTGTACAGAATTAATGAAATTCATACCAATGCTCGTAAAGTCAATCCGATCAAGAAACATTTTAGAAACTTTGCTTTTGATTGCTTCAATAATTACTTAATAACTGTAACAATCTCTATAAGTTTTAAAATTAATGAATTTTATACAAAGTTTGAGCTATTAAATTGCATCTATAAATACACTTTTTCAAAAAGTTTATTTAAACATACTAGCAAATATATGCACTCTCCGGGTGCAAGTATTTAAGTTTTGATATAATAAAATATCATATTAAATTAGAAAGGCTAATGAAACTGACTAAGAATGCAGATAAAAAGATCTGCAACAGAGGGGGTATAATCGAAAAATAGAACTACTTTGAAACTAACTATTCCATCATTTTCCATTACTCCCCTCTTTCATTGGTAAATTTTCCTAATTTAACTATTTAGTTAAAATAGGAAGTAAAGGATAATATTACAGTTATTTCTTCTTGTAAATAAATTTCTTTTAAGATTTATCCACGAGATTTTGTTTATATTTCTTAAGATAAAACCAAACAATTAGAAATCAATAATACCAAGCACATATTTATTAAAATAAAATTTTAAATATCAATATGCAAATTAGCCTTCTCGTTCAAACTGTAAACCGCTATTTTGTTGTATATATAAATACAATTGCATGTTATTAGTACGTAGATATGGTCAACAGTGGCTTCGGCCTCTGGACCATTGATATAATTAAATATCCCCCAGGCAACATCGATTTAAAGGGGCAGGGCTGGGTTTATTGCCCAATTCACCTGTACGTTAATAGACCCGTACAAGTGGGGTACGCGGTAAATATCACGTAGATATGGTCAGTATTAATAATGTAATACAATTTTTATTAATAATTGAAGGTTTAAAAGAATGAAATCATGGAGAATGTGATGCAAATAATTAAGGGAATTGTGACTTGAGTAGTGACATAGTTTCGGTTACAGACAGAAAAACACACAATCTCCATTATAATAAAATATATAATCATACGTATGCAATTACTTCAATTTAATCAAATTCAAGGTTACCTAGGATATTTAAAGGCATATGGTGTAATGGCTATTATATGTAAGAAATGGACACAGCGTGACAAGTTCAAATCCTGGAGGAGATTGTTTGCGTTTCAGGATGTGACACAAGGACGCTAGTATGGGACATCCGACGAAGATCAAACTTGCTATTCAGTAGTAATAGATCTACGAGACTAGATTGCTAACCATTACTCCACGATAGGACATTCTCTTGGGCGGGGTTGTATGTGACCGACAGTTGCCAATGCAGCAGATATCCCCTCTTCACAATACTGATGTTAGTAACGGCAAGGTGCTGCACAATTTGGCATTAGTTATTTATTAAGCTTAACTTAGTTGTGGTAGAAAACCTGAAGTATTGAGCACCCAGTAAGAATCAAACTCAGTAACAATAGTCTGATAATCTATCTTACTAACACCACGTGAGGTATCCAAACAAGTATCCAGGGTATGACGCTAAACTGTAACTAGGTTCCAGTTTTGGAGCTGTGGGGAGCGTGGAGTACCCCTCCATTGCAATTACTCCCAGATCCACTCTGACCCGAGGGGATGTCAGGGTCGAATCTATGGGTTAAATAGATAAAAATTACTTTTAAGTGTTTAAAAAACTAAGTTTAAAAAGATTAATACACAACAATAATCAATAAAACAAATGGAGTTTGGAGTGCCCCGAGTTTAAATCCTAGACTAGGCTAGGATACTATAGTGCTAATACCATATGAATCCAACTATTCTCCGTCGAGCAATGGGTAAATAGAAGCACAGACTGGGCTCTTTAACCTTAGTATGGCAACAGGTATAGAAAAAGGAAAACTCTGAATTCAAACCTGTTAAACTCCACTTAAGAAACTGACAATCCTACTCGTGCAGAGGAGTTAGTGGATATGTATAAGTCTTAAAATTAATTAATTTTATGCAAAGTTCGAGCTATTAAATTACATCTATAAATAAGTTTTTTCAAAAGATTTATTTAAACATGCACATATTCATATTTGCATATGTATGTAATTACTTCAATTTGATCAAAAGTTACATAGTGTTATATCCCATGATGTAGGAATAACAAAAGATAACAAAAACAGTGAAATATGTTTAACATATAACAATATTTGTTTTATTTATCTCACCGACTGGGCATACAGTAGGATGAGTTTGAATAGAATTCAACTATGTATCATGTGTGTGTTCATCACATGCAGCCATATCCTTGTGTTCTGATGCCTCACTGCTTGTCAGTGAATATATCTGGTCAGAATCGTTAAGGGGAGATAGCTCTCCCTCTAACACAAGATATTTGGACCAAGTTACCTTTAAGCACCCCAGGGGCGACCTGGATTCAGAGGGATATGTTTCGCTTTGCAATGTCAACATCCAGTTGTTACCAGACGATTTTTAGACGCATTTTTAATTATAAAACTAACTGCTAACCCTAACCCCTAACCCCTAACCCTAACCCTAACCCCTAACCCCTAACCCTAACAAACAACCCTGATGTTGACGGTGCAAAGCGAAACATGTTCTTCTGAATCCAGTTGCCCCTGGGGTGCTTAAAGGTAACTTGGTCCGGATATTTAAAGGCACATGGTGTAATGGCTATTATATATAAGAAATGGACACGGCAAAATGAGTTCAAATCCGGACGGTTGTTTCTAAAGATTTTTTTCTCACATGGTCCTACTGAATACGAATAATTTTTAAACACATCTATATATACCTATACATAGGACCCCAATCGGTACTACCACTCCGAACCAGAGAGTACCTAGGAGTAATGCAATGAAGGGGTACTCCATACTTCCCACATCTCCACAACTGATGTATCAGTATCAGATGCAGTTTAGTGCTATACTCAGGACACTCCATTTTTTTGCGGGGGATTCTTATCCTTCTGTGGGGAATACAGTCAGAGAATTCTAAGCCCCATTAACAGTGCAGGATAATAGTTTAATAAATCTAAAGTTTATTTTTGCAGTTAATATGTTATTGTATATAGATGTTGTCTGTGGAGGCACATGGTGTAATGGTTATTGTCATAGGGAATGGACACAGCAAGACGAGTTCAATTCCTGGAGGAGACTGATTGCATTTCACATTGTACTAGTACCTTTGGGAAAACTTTCATCCAACTATTCTCTGTTCAGCAAAGGGTAAATAAAATACAGACTGGGCTCTTTAACTTAGTGTGGCAACAGATCTAGAAAAAGGAAAACTCTGAATTAAAACCTGTTAAAAAAGAGATTGACCATGCTACTCATGCAGAGGAGTTTGTAAATATGTATAAGTCTTAAAATTAATGAAATTTATACAAAGTTTGAAGTTGGTTGGCATCCCTCCGTCTACTAAAGACGATGGTATAGTGTCCATTTTATTTATTTTTTTTAATCTGCAATTGCATGAGTGGCAGAACAGACCAATTTTTGAATGGCAGTCTCTGGAGCAGTGACTGCAAACAAACAGTGATACTTGCTGTTGTCTCTCCTTCCTTTTGGCTTTCTTTTCATGGTGGCTTCATTCCTCTCTTTTTCACTCCTTTTCGTTCCTTGTCTGACGAGGAGTCACCAGATCACACAGTCTTCTTGAAATATTGTATCAATAAATATGCTTATTCAAAAAGCTTATTTAAACATGCTCATATTTATGTTTGTATATGTAAGTAGTAATTAAATCAGGCAGAGTGGCCTATTGTTGGTATCAGCTGAACAGTATGAGAGTCTATCCTCTTTTCAATAGTGCTAGACCAGGGAGATTGTTTTTTGTTTTTGTGGAGCGCCACATCAACCATCAGATCCGGTATGTTTTATAACACAAATCAAATTACCCAATCTGTGCTATTCATGTGCTGAATTGGTGGGGGCGGTATCAAACTAGGAACCTTTTACTTCCTTGGTGGATGCTCTACCAACTGAGCTAAACAGGCCCCCTAAAGCTAAACCACCTGTTACTTCAATTTGATCAAATTCAAGGTTATATATATGTAAGTAAAGTCGACGGGGCGGCCTAAAGTCGGTATCAGCCAGTCAGCGAGGGTGACTATCTCCTTTTCAATACTGCTAGACCAAGGAGATTGTTTTAGCATCTGAGGTGGAGCGCCACACCTACCATCAGCTCCTTACTTATCCTGTGCTACTCATATGCTGAGTTGGCGAGAACCGGTATCGAACTAGGAACCTTGTGGTTTCTAACCGAACACTCTACCGACTGAGCTAACCCGGCCCCTTAGGAGGAGGAGGAGGAGGAGAGGAAGAGCTCTCAAAGTAGTTTTGACTTATGAGAAAAGAAGCCCTTTGCTTTGAATTTAGAATCTTCCTTCTCCTAGACCGGTTGCAATATCAAGATTAAAGAGCCCAGTCTGCCCTACCATTTAATCCTAGCTAGAGGAAGAATAGCTGGATGCATACCTCTCCCAAGGGTATTAGTGCTATGTGAAATACAAATAGCCATGACCAGGATTTGAACTTGTTTTGGCATAAACTATTGAGAGTGTAAGAGCAGTCTCCCTAGTCTGAGGGTTTTGGGTAATCTCCTGCGTCAGGATACCCTTTTTTGGTCATGTGACGCAGGAACCCAAGAAGAGAACCCTCTTTGGCCGAAGCTACTGAACAAGTGCGGACGTGCTTGTCGCTTCTCTCCAGCAGATACCTATAGTGCATGCCAGGCGTTACACTCTACTTACAGTAAGTGGTTTCCACCTATTTTGTCTATTAACACTACTATGTATGTTTGGACATTGTGACATTATATAGCCTGGGGAACTTTGTTCCTCTATATATGTTATAATAAAAGTTATATAAATGTAACTAACGCATTTGTTGTTTCCCTAACTGAAGTATTCCACATTGGGTACTTATCCTTTAAGTAACCTAATGCTTTATAAGAACCAGAGTTAACACTCTGTGAACCTCTTATAAGAGACTTATGTTTTACAACACCAACCAACCAATAATCTAATAAGAGTATGCAATGCATTATGGGAAACACAATGAACCAAAAATAAAATAAGGAAACTCACCTAAATGTTAAAATGCTTACATTTTATATTAGTTTTTTAAGAAATAAAGTTACATCAACATAGTGCTCTTATACTGGCGAGCAGAGCAGGATTAAACCTAAAAAAATTCAAGTGGGTTTCATTACTCAAAATTTCATGAAAACTTTGCAAATAGATGAAGAAAAGACTTAGGTTAATTCCATGTCAAATCATCCGGGCCATATCATCCACCCCCTTCAATTTTCCTGAAATTTTGTTCAGGTGTCGACTATGTTAAATTTAGAAAATCAGAAATTATTAATAACTTAACATTGGTTAACTTTGATACTTTCTTGATAGCATTTTTGAATTCCTTGCGCAAAAATGCTTTTATAAACCAATTTTTAGGAGTAGGGAAGCTCTAGAACTCATTTTACAGACAAAAATAGACTACAAAAGGTCACCATTTTTCACGACACCCGACCCAAATTTGGAGAGCTAAAAATTGACATAACTCGGCCAATTTTTGGAATTGGAAGCTCAAATATTGGGGATTGTCTAATTTTAACATAGTCCACACCTGGACAAAATTTCAGAAAAATGGAAGGGGATGGGTGAAAATTTTATTTTTTTCTGGATAATTTGACATGGAATTGACGAGGGAGACTTTATTGAATATGGAATGTTTTCTCATTCATCACTTTGAAATCATTGCACTATACAATCTTCCTATTCGTCATTTTTATCGGATCAAATTTCAAATATAGGATATTTGGTCTGATGTTTTTGCTGTGGTAAAGTTAGAATCAGTAATTCTACAAAAAAAAAGAATTGGGAATGTTGTGGCCCAGTCACCATCAGCTGCATGATTCTAAAAAAAAAACTATTTAATTCCCTTGAGTTATTTGATTTAAAAAAAATTACCATTAAGTTTTAGTAGCAAATTCAAACCAGAGCTCCTGATATAACACATTACCATAAAGCCAACAGGAAGTCAAACCCAACCCTTTTCTTTCTTTCTTTCTTCCTTCATCTGGAGCAGTAATCAAGATGGCTTCTCTTTCAAGAACAGGTTATCAACTGAATATTCAGGTTTATACAATTCAGTCAAAAAAAAGAAATTGTTCCATGTTTACAATAAAACTCACACTTAGAAAAAAAAGCAATTGCTAACAATGCTCTTCTGAACAAAAGTATTTCTTATGTTTTTGACTTCTTTTTTAAAAAATAATTACAACACAATTTTTATTCAGTTCTCTATGTGCCTTCATTTATTCTTTCATGTCAACATTACATGATTTCGTATGAACTAGGTTGGTTGTGGTTGGTTGGTTGGATTTTATGGCATCTCAACCCTTGTTAGGTTAATATATGCTGAAGATGTTTTGTTTTAGACATTCTTGATGGGTATTAAATTTTTTTTTTAGTTCAATTTTTTTTAAATACATTTTTTTCAAACTCATGTTTTTCTATTTTACCCATACTAGCAAATATATGCACCCTACGGAGGGTGCAAGTATTTAAGTTTTAATGTAATGAAATATATTAAATTAGAAAGGCTAATGAAACTAAATAGAATGCAGATAAAAAGATTTGAAACAGAGGGGATATAATTGAAAAATAGAACAACTGAAATTTACTCTTCCATCACTCTCGTCTTTCATTGTTATTTTTTCTAATTTAACTATTTAGTTAAAAGAGGAAGTAAAGAATAAAATGACAGTTATCTTTTCTTGTTAATGGATTTCATTTAAGATTCATTGAAGAGATTTTTGCTTATATTCATTAAAATAAAACCAAACAGTTAGAAACCAATAATACTAAGCATATATTTATTAAAATTACATTCTTAATATCAATATGCAAATTAGCCTTCCCGTTCACACTGTAAACCGCTATTTTGTTGTATATATAAATACAATTGCATGTTATTAGTATGTCGATATGGTTAACAGTATAAATAATGTAAAACAATTTTATTAATAATTGAGGTTAAAATAAGGATAAATTCATGGTGAATGTGATGTCAATTACTAAGGGAATTGTGACTTGAGTAGTGATTTAGTTTCGGTTACAGACAGAAAAACACACAATCTCCATTATAATAAGATATGGGACCTTAAAATGAGACCATATTACCTTTAGGCACCCCTTTTTGATCTTGATTAAGAAAGGACATGTTTTTCATTTACACCGTCAATATCTGGTTGTTTGTTAGGAGTTAGGTTAGTGGTTAGGGTTAGGGTTAGGTTAGGGGTTAGGGTTAGGGGTTAGTTTTATAATTTTTTTTAAAATCTAAAAATCGTCTGTTAAAACAACCAGATATTGATGGTGTAAATGAAAAACATGTCCTTTCTTAATCGAGATAAAAAAAGGGTGCCTAAAGGTCATATGGTCCTTAAAATGTACTACGACTCCGAGTAAAAGTGGATCTGTGAGTAATGGTGATGAAGGGTTACTCCACACTTCCCAGAGCTCCAAAATTAGAACTTCAGCATTAGATGCATTTTAACATCATACCCAGGACACTAAACCCCTCACCCACCTTCTTAACATTCAGGTTTATACAATTCAGTAAAAAAAAAATGATTCCATGTTTACAATAAAACTCATGCTTAGAAAAAAAGCAATTGCTAACAATGCTCTTCTGAACAAAAGTATTTCTTACAGCTTTGACCTTTTTTAAAAAAAATAATTACAACACAAGGATTGTTCAGTTCTCTATGTGCCTTTATTTATTCTTTTATGTCAACTTTATATGCTTTCATATGAACTAGTTATATGGAACAGTAAAAATATGAAAATACACATTTCTTTCAAATTTTCAAGCTATGAAGTAACTTTGAAAAGAATAATACTTAAAGATCTTAAATTCACTTACAACACAATAAATTGAAACTCTAATATTACTAACTGTTCTCCTCTCAAAAACTTTAATATTTAATCTATCTACCATAAATCCTTGAATATAATCTGCACTTTTTTCCCAAAATTTAAAGGTCAAAATCCCTAGTGCGTATATACGAGGCTAAAAATGAAATATATTTTCTAAGCAATGTCAGAGTCTCTATTTGCTGTCCTGCAATGTTTATTCAGATGCATTTTTTCAGAGGTACAGTAACGGCTGCCCTGGTCTGGATAAATGTGAAGGTATGACAATTCTTACTGATGTAATTAATTTTATTCAATTAACACTGGGAAACTGTAAGAAAACAAATAGCATTTAATAACAGTGAATACAACAAAGAAGAACAATTTAAAAGAATTTCAAAATACAGAAACTTCACAAATAGACATATCAAGAGATAGAAACTCACAGCTTGTTGCCTCATTCCGACCAGACTGGCAGCGTTAATCTAACTAAAGGTCCCCTTTCCACTTTTGGTTAGGGTTCCTAGACTGCAGAAACTAGTGCTCTGCACCAAATGATATTAACTCTTAAACTGCCCTAAATTTAATACTCTTGGTGGTAGTTAATTTATACAAACAAAAATATTCATACAAAAATAAAACATAATTAAAACTGGTCAGTTTTTAGCGGCAGCTACAGGTACAGCTCCCTAAAAATCCCTTGCGTATTATACTCAAGTGCGGACTATACTCAAGGATTTACGTTATATTTCTGTTGTATTTATGAGATTATTAGATTATTAGGAGACCATCCAAGTAACAGTATTGTTAAGATCAGCTAGAATACTCTGTAGAGTCCTAATGATACTTGCTATCACTCATTAGACTCCTTGCAAGGAGTCAAATAATAACTGGCACAAAAGGAATACAAGACTGGGTGTAAAAGGTGATCCACTGGGAACTGAGCAAGAGATTAAAAAGTTAGAATTTGTTGAGTGACCTATTGTTGGTATTAGCCGAATAGTGAGGGAGTCTATCCTCTTTTTGCAACTAGACAAGGGAAATTATCTTTGCTGAGGTTGATCACCACGCCTAATATCAGCTCCCTACTTTACTGCACAAATCAGATTACCAAAACTGTGCTACTCATTTGCAGAGTTGGTGAAGGCTGGTATCAATCCTGGAACCTAGTGGTTCCAAGCTGATCATAAAATATAAATTGATCAGGGAAATATAAAGTTTTCTCTTAACCGCAATAAGAATTTCTTGATATACATTCTAGCAATGCCCTTAGTGTTATTTCAGTCAAAATAAGTCAAAATAATTTTTAAAGATGTGTCCTTCAAAAATATATAAGCAAATGTCAGGGCTTAAAAGACAAATGTAAATATTGCCAAGAAATTTTAAAAATTGTCATAATAATTTTCTGTTGATATTGACAATTAATAAAATAAAATATGAATTATTTTATAATTATTTATCTGTCTTTATAACTGACAGATTTACGATTTTTCTTAAATGTTCTCTTTTTATTTGGAGAACATTTTACTAATCATTTAGCAAAAAATTTTAAAAAAATTAAAAATCATATTTTTTCATTAATGTTAACTTTATTAATAATAGAATAATCTAAAATACCATTAGAATTTCTACTGAAAATATTCTGCTATTGAAACCAGTTTTTAAGAGCAGTGAAAATTGGTTTGGTTTTGGTTTTGTTTTGTTTTACGGCATATCAACCTCAATGGGTCATTTAATGCCGATAAAGTTTTGAAATAAATCAATTCTTAATGGATAATACAATTTTTTTATAAATACATTTTTCTATTTAACCCTTAGATGGGACCCTAACAGGTACTACCACTCCGGGTTAGAGTGGACCAGGGAGCAATGGTGATGAAGGGGTGCTCCACATTCCCCAAACCTCCAGAACTGGAACCTCACCATCAGACAGAGTTTAACGTCATTCCCAGGACATGTAGACCCACAGCCACCGCCTTCTAGCATCCATATGATAAAAAGAGGTGGGGCTTGCCATAAGGGCAATAGGGTTGGGAAAATCATATAGGTGCTAGGGCTTGATGTGACCAGCCGATTGATCGGAGGGGGCCTCTCCGACCGCCCATCTAGCCCAAGATAGGGCCAAAGTGGAGTATTGCATGTCATGAACTGCTCATCCACCTGGACTCTATCCTTAAGCATCACGGGTCGCCACTCACGGCCAACAGGTGGCCCCATTGGGGGAGTCTTACCCCTCTGCAGAGGTGCAGTCGGTGCATTCTAACGCCCCAGCCGACAGGTTGGGAATAGAATTTTATTATATAAACACAATTTTATTAACTCTAAATGAAAATTGGTTGTTTCACAATAACAATTGTAAAAAATAATGGGGCAAACAAAATGAAACATTGCTAAACATAGCAAAAGTGATCTTCATGCAGATATGGTGATGTATTAAAAACGGGTGAGTCAAAAGTTTTGCAATATTTTAGTAATGTGAGGCACATTTTTATAGCAGGTATGGGCAAATATTTTTTTTAGATTGTTTGGCTGTTGGTCGTTTTGTTTTACGGCATATCAACCCTTTTTCTGGTCATTTTTAATGCCGAATCAAGTCATTTTGATATTTTGGTTCTTATAATACTGCTGTTGCTTAAATGGTCACCCATCAAAGTACTGAACAGGCTCATCACTGCTTAACTTTGGTGATCTAGTGGAAACTGGTGCTTTCAACGTTACTTGACTGTAAACCCTCTTTTTAGAAGTGGGTCATCATCAGGTTTGAATTCAAAGTTTTCCTTCTTCTAGACTGGTTGCCATACCAAGCTTATAACTAAAATAATTCAAGGTCATTTTATGTTGAAGTTACTTCAACCACTTTTACTACAGAAGACCATATGCATAAACATCTGCCTTAGAAACAGGGAAAAGTTTGTTTTTTTTTCTCTTTGGTAAAAAGATATTTTATATAAAGAATTGGAGTCTTGGAATAGAGGAACACTATTCTCTCCGCGCGGTGAGATGGGCATAAAGATAAGATAAAAACTTGATCAAGTAACAAAAAAATTTCTTATAGTTCATTTAATTAAACACAAGCAAAGCCCAACGGAAGCCCTTAGAGGAACTCAAGAAGAAGCAGCTAGAAGAAAACTAGACAGGACATGGCAACTGTAAGAGTAAAGATGTCAACAAGTGATAAAATAAGGCTGACTCCTAACCAAGTAAGTCTCTAATCTATCTCTCTCTCTAATATCTCTGTCTATCACTGAAGAACTCTCTTATCTAAGAACTCTCACTCTCACACACACCAATTGTGTGTGCGATGTCAATGTGGGTATGTAATAGTACCACATTTGGTCTTGTGACGACTTATAGTACCACACTATGATGAATATCTTAATCAATAAAGTTAATTGAAAAAATATCTTTTTTATTTTTTATTTAATAAATTGAATGAAATATAGTATTAATAGTAATACTGCTTACCAGTAGACCCATGCAAAGTTATTAATAAACAAAGGTTAGATTGAAAATTTGGTTATTTCTTCTAAGTCTAACATCAACAAAGGGGAACTACTCTTGACTGGTAAATTATTTATTTATTTATTGATCTACTAGGAAAAAAGAAGACAGGGTTAGGGTTAGGGTTAGGGTTTAGGGTTAGTTCAATGGGAAAATAAATAGATAATTAATCAGTCAAGAGTGGTTCCCCTTTGTTGATGTTAGACTTATAGGAAATAACCGAAAATGTAGTCCTGCTAGATTCTGTTTACAATAATAATATGTAATCTCTTTACCAAAAGACCAACCACCACCTACCCCCTTTGCCTCTAGCAGGAGAAGTAGACCTCTTCAAAATCACAGGCCCAAGCTAACTGGTCTACCTGTACTCCTAATATTCTGGCCTACTTGCATGTCATTAAACAATCATAGTGTAATGGTTATCATTGTAGGAAATGGACATGATGTTATGATTCGTGTGCCCATTTTAGAGCAGTAGTTGTAAGCATTTTTACAGTGAAGATCCCTTGTGGCATACATTTTGAACCTTTCTTAAAGTAGAAAGATGTAGTATCAGTTTTAATCCCTGTCTGCTGATCTGTCCTTAAAGTAGGAGTTGTGTCAGAGTTAATCCTGTCTTGAAGTAGAGAGTGGTATAATCATCAGAGTCTATCCTGTCTTGAAATAGAGAGTTGTATAATCCTCGTCTGTTGGTCTGTGCTTCCAGTGAG
>CM042142.1:38391598-38399098 GCA_023376005.1 Doryteuthis pealeii
TCTTCATGTTCTGGGAATGACATTAAACCCTATCTGATGGTGAGGTTCCAGTTCTGAAGGTCTGGGGAATGCAGAGCATCCATTCATCACCAATGCTCCCTGGTCCACTCTGACCCGGAATGGTAGTACCTGTTAGGGTCCCATCTATGGGTTAAATAGAAAAGTGTGTTTATAAAAAAATTGAGTATCCATTAAGAATTAATTTATTTCAAAAACAAATATTCTTACTACAGTATATACATAATTCATAAGTTACCTATAAAGTGTGTAACAAATGGATGCTTAGTTGAGGAGAAAGTTAACTTTTTATACAAAATGATCAGAGTGTACACACACACATACATTCACACAAACACACGCACACATACATACATACATATGTATAGTATAGTCTGGCTTCTTCAACATATCCAAACACATAGATGCAGAAAATACTGGAAATTAATAAGTTTGGGGCATTTTTTTATTGACACATATCTCCTTGTTGTCAAAACTGCCTAAATTTCAAGTTTTAGTTATTGGGTCAGTAAATCTAGGAAATGGTGTGAAACTCACTACTTTCTAGACGAGGCATGGGCAATCTTTGCTCAAGGAGTGGGCCATATGAGACATGACTCACCATCAAGCAGTCAAATCATCTCAAAGAATTTAATATCAAATATTATAAGTGATATCAAATATTAATATCTAAAAATAGTTTAACACTAAAAATAGTTTAATACTTTAATATAATTTAATTTATTTTAATACTTTAATATCTAAAAAATAGTAATATCAGATATCAAATATTCTAAGTGCACTTATTTAAAATACACTTACTTAAAATCCTTTCCTCAAGAAACAGGCCACATGAGACATGACTCATCAGGAAGCAGGCCACAATACAAAGAAAATTAAAGTTAATGGGGTTGGTTTAGCTCATTTGGTAGAGCATCTGCCTTGGAACCTCAAGGTTCAAGGTTCAATATCAGCCCTTGCCAACTCAGTGCATGAGTAGCAAAGCTTGGATCTGTGCAGCAAAATGGAGAGCTGATGGTGGGTGTGACACTCTACCTCAGATGCAAAAACAATCTCTTTTGTATAGAACAAGCAACAAAAGGATAGACTCATCGTTTGGCTAATGCTGACAATATGCCACTCAGCTGATTTTACTACTTTACATTAACAGGTTTGAATTCAGAGTTTTCCTTCACCTAGACCAAGTTGCTATATCAAGATTAAAGAACACAATTTATCCTACTAACTAGAACCTTGCAATTCCTAGGCGGATGCTCTACCAACTGAGCTGCGCAATTAATACTGATGATTATATGGTTTTAAGTAATTATTTCTATTTAATAATTGTTATTTGTTTGCACACAGTTATATGGTTTCAAGTAACTAATAATAATCCTTAGTAAACAATTATAGCTTTAACTAAGTATTCTGAATACAAATAATTTGCAGTTATATGCTGTCAAGCATTTCTATCCAGTGTGAATCATTTTTAAAAGGATCAGTTTTACCTATAGATGGGATCCTAACAGGTACTACCATAGGTCATAGTGGACCTCAGAGCAATAGCAATGAAGGGGTACTCCACACTGCACAGATCTTCAGAAATGCTTTATTTTTGCTTCTGACTTCTGTCAAAATTTTGTCGGACCATATGACCTTTAGGCACCCCTTTTGATCTCGATTCGGAAGGACATGTTTTTCATTTACACCGTCAATATCCGGTTGTTTGCTAGGGGTTAGGGTTAGGGTTAGGGGTTAGATTTATAATTTTAAAAAAAACTCTAAAAATCGTCTGTTAACAAACAACCAGATATTGACGGTGTAAACGAAAAATATGTCCTTCTGAATCGAGATCAAAAGGGGTGCCTAAAGGTCATATGGTCCATTTTATTAAATATTTTATCAGTTTGTTTACTAAAATTACTAACTGGATATTTATTTAATCAAGGCATAGGTTCTTTTGACTCCCTCTTGCCATGTATCGCTATAGATCATCACACTTGATAACTCTTGTAGATGGCACCCAGTGTCCACACAAAGCTGATGAATGTAAGTTTCTGCTGGTGGGCCAATACTATTGAATTCTAACAGTAGTACATAGATAATTCATGGAAAGCGGATAATGATTTAGTAAAGATTTATGCAGATATATCATCATCATCATCATCATCATCATCATCATCATCATCATCATCAGGTCGTGTTTGCAGCACGGGTATCCATGACAATCTATTGCCAACTGTCCCTATCGGTCATCACTCCCATTAGGTCCTCTGTACAGCATCCAGAATCAGCACAGTGCTGGTATATGTAGATTCTTGCTGGACGGCCCACACTGGCATGTCCATGTGTATATTTCCACTGGAGAATATTGCTTATGTAGTCGTCCCTGTTTCTCCAACAGTGTCCAGCATCTCTTGTCCATTTTACTTGAATGGTTTGTGTAATGGGGGTAAGTGCCCGTAAAGTTGCTTTCTTGTGGGCTGCTGTTTCCACGATTTGTTTAAGACAGTACGCAGCATTCTTGTGCAACTCCCATCTAGGTTATTCTCTAGGTGCTAGGTTAGGATAAAAGTGGTGCAGCCGTACAGTAGCATTGTTACAACTACAGATTGGAAGAATTTAATCTGTCAGTGAGATCAGATTTCCTTATGATTGTTATCATATTCAAATTAACAGAAAAACAAACAATATTCATGGCTTTTGACATTCATTTGTTTACTTGGGTTAGACGGGCGGTCAGAGAGGCCCCTTCAATCAATCTGTTGACCATGTCAAGCCCCAGAACCTATATGATTGTCCCTACCCTAATGCCCTTATGGCAACCTCCTACCCTTTTTATCATATGGGTTCTAGAAGGTAGTGGCTGGGGGTCTTATTGTCCTGGGTATGATGTTAAATTCTATCTGATAGTGAAGTTCCAGTTCTGGAGGTCTTGATAATGTGAAGTACCCCTTAATCACCATTTCTCCCTGGTCCACTCTGACCCGGAGTGGTAGTACCTGTTAGGGTCCCATCTATGGGTTAAATAGAAATTTGTTTATAAAAAAATTGAGTTCCAATCTATCGATACGAATCTTTTAAAACTTTACCGGCATTAAATGACCCACTATTCATTTGTGCATAAAAAAATTGGTTTAATAACTTGAATGAAATTTCATTTCCATTTTTATAAATACAGGAAAGTAGAAAAGAATGAAACTAATATTAACCAAGCAAAAAAATGTAGGGTAAATCTGTGAAACATTCCTCATTTTGTTGGTGTTGATTATAATGATAATCCTACATCGTGTATACTTTTACAAAAGCAATTTGACTTCATGAGTTAGCATAAAATGTGTCCATATACACACACACATATATATATATATATGTGTGTGTGTGTGTGTGTGTGTGTGCGTGTGCGTGTGAGGTTATATGCACACACATGCATACTTACATACATGCACAATGTATGCAATGGTCTACTGTAACTGAAAGATGCTATAATTTGTATTTTGCACATGTGCTAAAACGAAACTAATATACACTGATAAGTAAAAACATTCTGACTAGCAACATGTGGCAATAGAAGGCTACTCTTTCATAACATATGCATTTTAAGCCAGGTTATTGTCGTGCTCATCATTTGCGATGCACTTGGGGAAAATCCTGAAGAGCTTTGAAAAAGTGTTGGTAGAATTGAAGGAAGACACGAAACCACCTTGATAACAGTATTACTAAGATCAGTAAGAGTAGTGAGCTGGGTTATGGAGTAGTGAAAGTACGTTTGCTCTCCAAGGAGAGATACCTGATAGAGATGGTGCGAAAAGTCCTGAAGAGCTTTGAAAAACTGTTAAGGAGAGTTGAAACCGAAGGAAGACAGGAAACCATCCAGACAAACAGCATTACTAACATCAGCAAGAATAATGAGAAGGGTGCTGGAGCAGTGAAGACACTTGCTCACCAAGGAAAGCCATCGGATACAAATGATGTAAAAAGACTCGAATAGCTTTGAAAAACTGTTGGTAAAATTAAAACCCAAAGGAAGACACGGAATCATCCTGACACACAGCATTACTAACATCAAAAAGAGTAGTGAGAATAATGCTGAAGTAGAGAAGGACATTTGCTCTCTAAGGAAAGCCACCAGATGCAAATTGTGTGAAAAGTCAGTAAGATGAAATTAATAATAACAGACACTGAATATAATCATAGTTGGGTTAAATCGAACTCAACGGACCTAAATTCCACCATGTCACCCCGCCGAAAGAAAACAAAATACCAGATATCAGGGAATTAACCGAATTTAATGAAATTTTCAGTGTTGATATATTAATGAATAAAAGATATAATAAACCAGTTATTTTATTTAAAAACTTTCACATTTTTTCAGGTTTAGTTAACTTTCAACCACGTATCTTTAAGAATCTGTGTTAACTTCAAAGATACAAAGTTAACTGACCTGAGAAAATGTAAAAGTGTTTAAATAAAATAACTAGTGTATTATATCTTTTATTCATTAATATATCAATACTGAAAATTTCATTAAATTCGGTTAATACCCTGATTTTTGGTATTTTTTTCTTTCGGCGAGGTGACATATGATGGTGGAATTTAGGTCCGTTAAGTTCGATTTAACCCATAGTTGTATGTAAAAAATACAGACAAGATATCCACAAATCTATCTATATGTAAGTATGCATGCGTGCGTGCGTGCGCGCGCGAGCGCGTGTGTGTGTGTGTATGTGTGTACGTGCGTGTGTATGAATGTTCATATATATTGAGTATGACTCTATTCTCTCGCATAATGTTTCCGTTTTGCTATTCACAGTAAATTTGTCAACTATATTTGTGTTATTGGGACCGTGTTGCTCGCATCCTTCTTTTCTATTTCCCGCTTGGTTCCTTCCCTTATCTCTCTCACTTGGTCAGTAACCACGTGATCCCGCCACCTCCCCCCCTCCTCTCTCTCTCTCTCTCTCTCTCTCTCTCTCTCTCTCTCTCTCTCTCTGATGGAGATCAGATCTGGGAAGTTTGGAGTACCCCTTCATTGCTGTTACTCTCGGGTCCGGAATGGTAGTACCTGTTAGCATCCCATCTATGAGTCAAATAAATCTGTTTAAAATCATTTGTATTCAATAAGACCGTGTGCAAAAAAAACTTCTCTCTCCCTCTCCCTCTCACTCACTCCCCTCTCTCTCTCTCTCTCTCTCTCTCTCTCTCTCTCTCTCTCTCTCTCTCTCTCTCTCTCCTGATGAACGAATACTATTATTATATTTCTTAACTCTTCAACAGATTTCAATTGAAATTTAGAAGATTCAAATATTTTTCTTCTCATTATGACCGACAGTTAGAAACTCACTGACAAGGCCGGCCAAACCAAGTGAAAACATTCAAGTAATAAAAATAGAAAACATACCATCAATGTATGTTTGTCGAGTTGCTGGTTTGAATAACGATCGAGAGCACTGATCCATGTCCGTGAGCAAGAGCCAACAGCATACAACTGATTATATCACTGTGGCAAATTGTCCAGTGGATTCGGCCATTGGACCGGAAAGCTCTATAATATCAGCGTGAATCTCAGGTAGGCACCCCCAGGCAACACCTGCTCTCCTCGTCTAGATGGGACAGGGTTGGGTTTATTGCCCAGTGCCTGGGGCGTCTCAAAAGAGGAATGCCGAAGAGATGCACGCAAATTTTTTTTTAGCACTGGTCACGGTTCGTGCGTGGCTCCCCACGTGAATCGATCCTTGTGTTCAACTGACATGGTTGAATGTAAGTAAATAAACTTACCTAATGCACAAAGGTCACGCCGCTTAACGTGTTAATTGTGTAAGTAGCTATTTGCAATATGATCTCGCGTTCAAGTATGTAATAAAACCATTGCTTATGAATATTCATTAGTTAGCGTGTACATAAGTGACAGATGGCAGTGTTGAGGACAGCACCGTTGCAAACCGAAGCAAAAAAGGGTCACGCTCTTTCACGTGTGTTTTGTGTGTAAGCGACCATTTGCAATATGATCTTCGCGCATGTGGCTACATGCCGGTCTTGGAAAAGAAAAGGTAGACGCTTCATACTGATGTTATCAATTTTATTCAATCAATACAATGAAAACTGTACAAAATAAGAAATAGATAACATTCAATAGAAAGGTGTCAGGGGAATACATTTCAATAGAAATGCAAACACAGGAAAGAAATGGACAGACTGTGCGTCTTATACTAAATTAGTTCTTTAAAAAAAAGAGCAGTATAATTATCATGTTGCAGATGGAATGGTATATATATATATATATATATATATATATATATATATATATAGAGAGAGAGAGAGAGATAGAGATATATATATATATAATTCCATCTCTGACCAGTAGTAAAAACAGATGGAATGATATATATATATATATATATATATATATATATATATATATATATATATATATATATATATATATCATTCCATCTGTTTTTACAACTGGTCAGAGAGGCAACATGGTAATTATACTGTTCTTTTTTTAAGAACTAATTTAGTATAAGATATATATATATATATATATATATATATATATATATATATATATATATATATATATTATGGACTCTCTCGTCGATTTTCGACACATGAGGGTTCACACACACAATGAACACCCACACAGGGATTTGTTTATAGTGGTGAAGGCTTGTGTTGGATCATCCACACTTTTTGTCACAGTCGATAGGAAAGAATTGGTGCATCAAGGGTTGCCACAAACCCAATCAACGACCGACCTCAGGAATTTTGAATTCAGAGTTATCCCTCTGCTAGACTGGTTACCTATCCAAGGCTGAAGGGCCCAGTCTGCCCTACTATTTAACCCATAGCTGGGGGAGAATATATGAATTCATATATATATATATATATATATATATATATATATATATATATATATATACCGACTCCTCCGCACGAGCAGGATGTGACACAAGGTCAATTTCTTAAGCGGAGTTTAACAGGTTTGAATTCAGAGTTTTCCTTCTCCTAGACTGGTTATCTAGCCATGGATAAACAGCCCAGTCTGCCCTGCTATTTACCAATAGCTGGAGGGATAATTGGACTCATACCTTTCCTAACGGTATTAGCGCCATGTGAAATGCAAACAGCTTAGTCGAGGAATTGAACTCGGGTCGACGAGTCCATTTCCATCGACTCTAACCATTAGACCACGCACCTCCACAAAGATGGAATGGTATATATGCCCTTTGATCCCCTTACCCATTTCTTCTTTTTAAGTCTTAAAGTCCGCAGTAAATCTAAAGGGGGAAGCAGCAACTGACAAAGTGTGTGTGTAGGGGGGGTCAACTAAATTATTCTAAGGGCGAGATATTGTAGTGATTGTTAAATAGAACAAAAATACATATATAATAATATATTTCTGGTGTTCCTAAAAAATATGACATTTATCATCTTGCAACCCCTGGTTAAAAATGAGACCGACCAAACGAGTGTCGACACCTAAATAATGGATCATTTCGT
>CM042142.1:38404098-38528438 GCA_023376005.1 Doryteuthis pealeii
CACATATGTACGCATGTTGGAAGGTTAATTTGAACCTTCTAACATATGAAAACATTCTCGTCTTATAAGGCCATCTAACATGATGGCCATATATAATCAACAGTCTCTTTTACAACGTTTGATGCTTCTGGTGGTGGATGAATCACTGAAGAGTCTATGATAAGCCATGTAGCATCTAAAGAAGCAGTTTCAAATTGTCCACAGCAATGTTCTGTGTTGTATTTTTTTAATATTTACCTACCTCAAAAGATTTTGCGTGTCTCTTAGGAATTTTGAAGAGTCCACTGTAAGATGGCCGTAATGCAGGGGGCTTAGCCAAATCACGCACTAAAACGTGTGTGCATGTCTGTAGAAGTTTAGGCGCATATTGTTGGGAATTTACGAACCTAATTCCACATGAAAATAAAACGTACTTTTTTTTTTATCTCGGGTAAATACAGGTATTAATCTTTATATATTCCATGCAGGATACTTTAACTCAATCAATAAGGCAAAACATGAAAACGACTTTTAAGATACGTGTGGTATTCTTTTTATTACAATAACAAAAAGCTAGTAGCCGATAACCTGACCCCTACACTCAAAAATGGGATTCGGGGCAGATAACTCTGACCCGACAATTATAACAGTGGATTCTATCTCTCAAGTGCTGACTAGTGATATAATTTCAACACATATGTGGTTCTTTTATTCCGTGTCGGAGTTTTGCGCTCTAAATTCGCAATCCTGACTGAAAGCGTATCCATAAAAGAAATATGCCCATCACATGAGGGGGTGGTTCAGTGGTTTCCATATTCCCATGTGCAAGCAGTTCATCAGGAGACGGGAAGGATCCAGGCGGAGAGTGGGTATGTCTTCTTTTGTTGAATCGGATATCTGAAGTAATTGCATCAGAAAATTTAAATGTCTGGTCTTAAGAGCTGACGGAGCTGGATCGGAAGGCGCCAAGCAAGAGCTTGTGGTTGGTCAATATGTAGAAAGACCGCCCTTCCAACAAATGTCGAAAGTAGTGGACAGCCAAATATGCAGCGAGAAGCTTTCGTCCAATTGTAATGTACCTGCTTTCCGTTGGTGTCAGTTTCTTGGAAAAGAAAGAAACTGGTCTCTAGTGGTCATCAAATTTCTGCTGCAGGACAGCACCTACGCCAATAGAAGAGGCGTTAACCGCTAAACACAAGTGATTTCCTGGAACGACATGGGACAATTTAACAGCCTGGGAAATAAATTTTAATAACCTGAAATGCCACTAAAGCAGGTGCGGTCAAAATTATATACACAATTTTTGACATCTGTTAAATATCTGTAAAAGGTTCTACAACCTGCGCACTATTATGCAGGAACCTTATATAAAAAAACATTAATCGACCTTAAAAACTGTCTTAGTTTCTTCGTCATGTCTGGCACAGGAAAATTCGAAATGGCTTCTACTTTAGAAGGGAGGGGGAATTCCAGCTGAATTAATATAGTGTCCCCAAGAAAATTCCAGAAAATTCCCCTACGAAAAGAGCTGAGATAAATCCGTATTTTTATTTCGCTCAAAGCGAGGACAGAAAAAGAAAGTACGTCTTGTCTCTTCAAGGAAAAGTAGCTGAGAGAGAAAAGTTTTTTAAGGGATTGAACTGTCACGTGACCAATGGACACGTGACCTGGGAAGAAACCGCCCCCCCCCCGCACAATCCCAGGGGTGTCTCTATAGTTGCTTCTGCGGTGTTATGAAAACTGTTCGTATGTAAAGCATAAATTCCTGAATTAGACTACGTTCGTCTGTGCGGCTTTCAAATCTCATACGGAGAAAGAAACAATGAGCAACGTGTCGGCACACACCGTGACGCAACCAATCATGTTACTAAAGGGTGGGGTTCGACGGAAGTTAGGGGCTCAGGGTGATTATGGTTAAGATTCAATTGTTTAACTCATAAGTAAGTAAGTAAAGTCGACGGAGTGGCTTATTGTCGGTATTAACCAGCGAGGGGGTCTATCCCCTTTCCACTAGCACCAGACCAGGGAGATTGTTTTTATGTCTCAGATGGAGCGCCACACCTACCATCAGCTCCCCACTTTACCGCACAGATCCCTGTGCTGCTTATGCGCTGGGTTGGCGAGAGCTAGTATTAAATCTATAACCTTGTGGTTCCGAGCCGGGTGCTCTACCGACTGAGCTAAACCGGCCCTAACTCTGATAAAGTTGATATAAAAACTGAAGATTTTTAGTCAATTTATAAAGAAATACGCTTGTTTACATTTGTGGTATGGAGATCAACTTAGCGTAACGGCCATCGTCGTATTGACTGCAATAGTAGGTATTTTGCCAACTCGTTCGCCACGAGTAGGATGTGACACAAGGTCACCAGTATGGGGAATCCAGCGTAGATCGAACTCGCTATTCAGTTGTAATGGATCTGCGGGACTACCTTGCTAACCATTTCACCACGGTGGGACTACTACAGTATGTTTTATAGATAATAAAAATGACAATACTAAAAATGTGAGCTAACACACACACACACACACACACACACACACACACACAGAAAGAGAGCCACAGAGAGAGAGAGAATGGGGGGTGATTGATTTTAATGGCCTGTCAATCTGCCTAGGGCTATTTTAGGCCTAGAAGTTAGGGAATATCGTTCATTGTATGTTCATATTTACATTTTTATGCAGTTTTTAAAGAGTTTTTTTTTTCTGCATACGGTCCAATTGAATATGAATCATTTTTATAGGCAGGTGCAAACCGCGGACAAACCGCGAGCTTTCAAAATGTCCGCTTAATTGTTAAAAATATTTTAAAACGTCAATAAAAAATGGGAAATTAACTTTTTAATGTTTTCTTTTACGTTTAATATAAAGAACAATTCCAAGTTTATGTGTTATAAAAAAGAAAAAAAACAAATTTCTCTTACATTTAAAACCAAAATTTTTGCATTTAAAAGTAAATTCCCGTAAATTCTTAATCTTTGTTGACAGTTATCGCATCTTGACGTGTGCAGTATTTCTTAGTATGAAGGATTATACGTATAATAATTTCTTTTCTGAAGCAAAAACAAATTACTAATTTAGCATTTCCTTGATGCCTCACGATTTAACTCTTAATATTATTGAAAAAGAGAGTTGGGAAAATTAAAATTAGAATGTTAGAAATTATTTATAATAAAATTGTAATAATAGAATTTTAACTGAACGGTAATATCTGCGTTCTGGATATAAACGGGAGAATTATTTGTTTCCAAATAAAATAATACATTTCTTCCAACACTGTTTGAGTTTTACGGAGTATAATTATACAAGCGTCACGGATTTGAAACTATTAACTTATGTACCCAGAACACACCAGTGAAAACAATAACAACAGTTTTCCCCAAAACCCAGTTTTTATTTCTCTTAGATCCATCCGTAATAAGAATGGCGACAATTTTTAATTCAAACATTATTTTCAAAGATGTATAAAATAAAAACCGACATATATTATGTCATTATTTTTAGCAAGATATTTTTTATACAATATTTTCTTTGATTAAATAAATACGATTTTGCCGTACATTAAAGAAAAGTATTTATTTTACATTTTTTAAATTTTTAAAAATCCCTGAAAAATAAAATAAAAATGTAGACAATAGGAACTTTTGAAAATAATCTAACAATTAAAAAAAAAAAATGATATATATTTTTTCTTATTTACGAGATTTAAGTTTCAATGTTTAAGATACCCTATTTCCAAAACCGATTTAGTAGCGAATTATCTTTTTTTACATATGTTCCGTCATTAAATTGTCTTT
This sequence comes from Doryteuthis pealeii, assembly GCA_023376005.1. NCBI lineage: Eukaryota > Metazoa > Mollusca > Cephalopoda > Myopsida > Loliginidae > Doryteuthis > Doryteuthis pealeii. The sequence continues at coordinate 38,407,875 of CM042142.1, forward strand.
CCAAAAATGTAAAATTTATTTATGTACCAAAAAATTACTAAGATCTTTGTACGGGGGATCAATGCGCGAAACGAAAACTACCGAAAAAAATTATTAGCCTTTTCAATTTAGTAAATATTTATTTACAATAAAAGTTCGTCTTATACCGAAAGTTTTATTAAAATCTGATAGTTAGTTTATTTTATATGATTTTTTGAAGAATTTCCTGTGATCACCCTTTTTTAGCGCCAGCGATAATTCGCACAACCCTATTTTTAAACATATCTATTTGACCCATATATTGAATCCTAACAGGTACTCTGGGTCAGAGTGGACCTGAGAGTAATGGCAATGAAGGGGTTTTCCACACTTCCCAGAACTCCAGAACTGGAGCCTCACCATCATCAGAGAGAGAGAGAGAGAGAGAGAGAGAGAGAGAGCGAGAGAGAGAGCGAGAGAGAGCGTGTGTGTGTGTGTGTGTGTGTGTGTGTGTGACAGAGACAGACAGAGAAACAGAGACAGAGAGATAGAGGGAGAGAGAGAAAATAATGTACAGAGTCGTCCGTAAGTTTAGTCACCCCTACATATTTTTAGAGGTAAAATAATTACATAATATAACCCGAAATTCTTGACAATAATTTAATTTTTAAAGAGTTTTTTAAAGGAAAAATAATTACATAACATATAGATTATTTTCTTAAAACCAAAAATAATAAAAGTTAATACGACATGCAGGGATGACAAAACGTTCGGACCATCCCGTACAGTATCTATATATCAATACTTGTGTTCCTTAATTGTACAACCGTTATCATCTTGCAACACTCTCTGGATAAATATGAGACCGTCCAAATCGCCCAAGATGAAATGCAAAAATCTAAATTCTGATTATCTGGTGTTGCTTATCCGAGAAAGTTAAATCAAGATTATTATACTTTTTACATATTGAACTATTTTGCAATAGCTCTTAGGTAAACATATCAAACGTTGTAATAATTAAATTATCATACTGAGGTATATCCATAGGTCCTGCTAGTATAATTCAATACCGTATGTTTATTTATGGTAGTAAAAGATAAATTAGATTTGATATATACTAGAAGCGGCTACCCAGCATCGTTTGGGTAGAGGGAGGATTTTTTTTTTTAATTTAGTCTCATAGATCCATTATTACTGAATCACGAGTTGGTTTCGCACAGGATGTCCCATTAAAATCTCCACGTAAAAAAGACTTTGTGCTGATCCAAGCCACCCTGAAAATAAAAATTAATGTCTACTATTTACAATATTAAATACAAAAAAAAAATCCATGCTGTTATCATTTAAATTTTATTTTTTAATTATCTTCACGAATATAAATCAGATTTTCATTATTTTTGCTCAGAAACCAAGATATAATGATAGGAAATGTTTATATTGCAGTGAACCGGAAGTTTTCACTACGACGATTGAGAGTCGAATGACGAAAGTATGTCTTTGCGCATGTGGATTGGCGCAGCATAAAAGAGAAAAATTGAAATAAATATTTGTACATTTTCGACCAATCAGAGACGTTCGCGCCTAAAAGAAATTTACCAAGTAGACCCAATTTGGAGCCTCCTCATTTCTTATAAATAATACCTTTTTCGGATATCAAGCCAGAAAGAATTTACGTGTCTAAACGAATCGACGCCTTACAGTGTAAGATTAATTCACATACAAGTTTAAAATGTATGAACAACTGTAATCTCTCCTCTCTCTCTCTCTCTCTCTCTCTCTCTCTCTCTCTCTCTCTCTCTCTCTCTCTCTCTCTCTCTCTCTCTCTCTAATCAGCCTTTCCGAGATCAGCATTATCTATTCAACTCTACGTCTGACTGTTTTGTGACTCTGAAATCTTACCCTTTCTTTCTCACTTCGAGATTTATAACATCTGTTATTATATTTTATATTGAACTTTCAAACAAGAACTTTTAAACAAAAACTTATGAAAGAACTTTGCCCGGTATCCTGTAATACCTTTTTGTAAACTTCATATTAATACAAGTTGTTTGTTTTAATACTAAGTTTTGTTTTCTATGCCATGTGCCTATATATTTAAATGTTCTTATGGTGTGAATTATGTTTTGATGAATATTTCATGAATCTTTTCTAATTATTATAAATTACATATAAGGTTTTGAAAACACAAAATATCTTAACCTTAAATTGGTGACCTCCCAACATACATCAAACAACCTTACCCAACCTCCATAATATATATTTACTTTGTCGTTAATTGTTTTATTTTCATAGTTTCTTCCGGACATACATATATACCAACTGCTCTTTTTATATAGACTAACAGCGTCTACCCGGCATCGCCTGGGTAGAGGGGGACTTTAAAGATAGTCCCGCAGATCCATTATTACTGAATCGTGAGTTGAATACTCGTGGGATGCCCCATTTAAATCTCTATGTAAAAAAAATAGACCTTGCATAAAAAAAATCCATGCTGTTATCATTTAAATTCTATTTTTTAATTATCTTCACGAATATAAATCTTTATTATTTTTGCTTAAAAACCAAGCCCTGGTGATATTTAATGTGTATATATATTTACTTTGTTGTTAATTGTTTTATTTTCTAAGTTTCCTCCGGACATACATATACACACAACTGCCCTTTATATATGTATAGATACTAGAAGTGGCTACCCAGCATCGCCTGGGTAGAGGGGGGATTTTTTAAAACTTAGTCTCGCACATCCATTATTACTTATCCCGAGTGAGATTCTCACTGGTTACCCCATAAAAATCCCTACGGAAATATATAACAATATAGTAAGAAATCTCCATTCAATGATTTACAATTAATATATATATATATATATATATATATATATATATATATAAATGATGCAATTGATTAAATCAATCAATATTATATTTCAAAGCGAAAAAAAGCAACAAAATAACATGCACATGAATTTCCCTTCTGTAACATTTCAAATATGAATTTTTAAATATCTTCCCAAATATAAATCAAATCTTCATTATTTTTGAAAAAAAAAAAAAAACAAGATATGATGATATAGTAGTATATGGGTAGTGGGCGAAGTTTTTTTTAGTTAGTACCGTATATCCATTATTACTGAATCCTGAGTTGAATCCTCGTGGGATGACCCATTTAAATCCCTATGTAAAAAAAAGACCTTGCATTGATCCAGCTACTCCGAAAAGAAATGTTAATGTCTACTATCTAAAATATTAAACGAAAAAAAAAATCCATGTTGTTATCATTAAAATTTTATTTTTTAATCATCTTCACTAATATAGATAAATCTCTATTATTTTTGCTCAAAAACCAAGCCCTGGTGATATTTAATGTGTATATATATTTACTAATTGTTTTATTTTCTAAGTTTCCTCCGGACATACATATACACACAACTGTCCTTTATATATGTATAGATGGGTAGAGGGGGGATTTTTAAAAACTTAGTCTTGCACATCCATTATTACTTATTCCGAGTGAGATTCTCGCTGGTTACTCCATAAAAATCCCTACGGAAATATTTAACAATATAGTAAGAAATCTCCATTCAATGATTTACAATTGATATATATATATATATATATATATATATATATATATATATATATATATATAAATTGTCAATTGTTTTATTTTATAAGTTTCCTCCGGACATACATATACACACAACTGTCCTTTATATATGTATAGATAGATTTATTTCATTCATTTATGACTCACTAAAATTGTTTTTAGTTTTTAAAACTTTTTTCCTATCAATGTGTTTAATCTGCAATTTGCACAAAGGTAGAAATATGGTGACAATCTGAGTTTAGTGAGGCATGATACAGTTGAATTAGCAATGAAACCTCGGCATTGGACTTCAACAGGAAATATGTCACTAGTCCCGCCATTTTGCGCGCATCACTCTCACAGATCTTTCCGCTTTTTCCAGTTTACGTTGATGCCGCCCAATCAATATTTTCCTAGAAAGGAACCATTAATTCAGTGACGTAAATCGCTTTTGAATTAACTGGGCATTGAGTAGTTAACGTTATCTCACCTTTCCAGACGACATTCTAAATCTACAGCGACACTCCAGTCTATGCAACACACACACACACACACACACACACACACACACACACACACACACACACACACAACAAGCAAACAAACAAACAGTAAAGCAATACACTTGACTGCAACAGTATGTTTTATGAATTAAAAAGCTAACAATACTTTAAATTACTAACGATATAGGCTAACGCAGAGGGAGAGAGACAGACAGACAAACAGACAGACAAAGACAAACATACAGAGACAGAGAGATAGAGTTAGATTGATTGATTCATTTTAATGGTGTGTCAACTTGCCTTATGATTATTTTGTGGGAATTTTTAACGACTCCCCATACAAGTCGTAAGGAAAGAAAAGACAAGACAAATAGATTTCAAATAACAATTGGAAAAATTAGGGACTGATTATCTGCCCTTGGCAACCAGAGGGCGAATCAGCCAATACCGTAGATTGGTGCCCAAATTGAATCCCTATCTAGTCACAACAGCAATCCAGTATCTCCCAGAACTAAATGGAACTCAGCAGATAAGTCTGGCCGCAACGCCATTAAGTTTGCAAATTGTATTTTTATGAATAAATGTTTTTATGTTCATCTGTTTGTTGAGTCTTCTTGATCCAAATTTAATTGCCTAACTGTTAATGTGGGAAAATAAGTGCCCGGCAAAAAGACCAAATTACGTTTATATAGTGCGTATAAAAGGTTGCTAAAACGTATTCCTTTAGTGATCAATGTCCTTACAAGGTAACAAGTTCAAATTCACATTAAACACTTATCTTAGAGGTGAATATCTGGTGTGGTTAAGATTTCTCATCGCAGATTCGATTAAGGCTCTTTTGGTGGTTCCTCGTGGCTGGCTGTCAGAAAGACTAATCCTATGTTCTTTTCTGCCTAGCTGCTGATGGACATTGAGTTTTGGCCAAGTCTGCCTTAGGGCCATTAAACTCTCCTTCTTCCGAATGCTCCTGCCATCGGGGTTCAGTGTTAAGGAAGATAACCAATATTGTTCACCTTTTATAAGAAGTTAGGGAATATCGTGCACCTCAACATGAAAACTGAAAAAGTATTTTCAAACCAATATTTGGTACTTCTTCATTATGCTTTATTTGTTAATGGAACATTATTGCATTATCAACCTTTATTGTTACATGTCATGTATATTAACTATTCATATGCGTATTGTTCACGCTAGTTAGCTGTTTGTCTTTCCTTACCAAATGTTCTGTGTTAGTGTATATATTGATGCACTGATACATTATAAGGACTTAGTGTTGGTTATAAACTAATATCCATTATCCTTACTAGTACAAAATAAAAACACCCTCCGGGTGATGTAAAAATAGATTTTTGAAACATATTGCCTGAGGGATGGGAGTAAAAAATTCAATGTCAGCGAGTTTGTACCCTAAGTAAGTAAAATCATCAAATTCATTAAAGGATTAAAAAATAAAACAGTTTGAAATGTAAATTTTAAATATGTATTAAAATAAAACAAATTATATATAGATATATAATACCAGTCATGTATTTATTAAAACTTGTTTTAAAAAAAACAATGAAGACTGTCTAATGTTGCATGTTCAAATTTTAAGTGTATAATAAATACACTCAAAATTTGAACATGCAACATTAGACAGCAACTATGTTAAGACGATGACGATTTTGGGTAATGTGACATAAGCAGTGACATAATTTTTGTTACAGACAAAAACCGGAAGCGAATCTCCATTATTAATAGATAACACCAACTAAATATAGTATTTCTGTTTTCGATCATTGATCATGGGCGAAAATGACAGCTCGGTTCATAGAACAGAATAGAGAAAATTAGTCTCCAACTTTGGCATAGTATCGAGTACACCTTGCCAGGAAAAAAAAAACAATAATGGAAGTCTTTTCTATCCATTCTTTGGTACTTCTTCATTACACTTTGTTTATGGAACAAATTGTACAATTAATCTATTAGGGTCATATGTTATGTATATTAAACATTTATATGTGCATTGTTCATGCAAGTTACTTGTTTGTCTTTTCTTCCCGAATGTTCATTGTTGTGTATCTATGGATGCACTAATGCATTACAAGGACTTAATTTTGGTTATAAATTAATACCTACTATTCTTATAATGACATATCTTCTATTTATTGTGGACTCATTGACCACAAACATTGTGGATGTTGGTGATAGTGATGCAATGGTTATCATCATAAGAAATGGGCTCGATGACACGAGTTCAAATCCTGAATGAGGTTGTTTGCATTTCACACTGTGCTAATACTCTTGAGAAACGTATGAATCCAACTATTCTCTCTCCAGTTATGAGTAAATAGTTGGGCAGATTACTCTTTAACCTTGGTATGGCAACCAGTCTAGGAGAAGGAAAACTCTGAATTCAAACCAGTTTTACTCCGTGAAAGGGATTCCTAAGTCGTTTCAGGTCCTGGTCGTACCTTTAGGTTGTCTCCTTCGTCACGGTCTCTCGGTTCCTTTCTCTCAAACATTCTTCAAAATGACACAAGTCACTGTGGCACTCTCCCTTCGTATTGAGGTTGCAACTGTCCCAATGTCCAAAAGAAACGCCTTATATTTGGTTTCGTCGTAGACGTGATCTGTATAGGCGCTGCCATAATCACGCCACGAACGAGACAAGACAAGACTACACCCCATAAATCAGTCCGTCAATGGCGACCGTGCTCCTTTCCCAAAAACTGACAGGGCAAGCAGATGAGTTTCACCTCTTGTTCACTACACTTTGCTTAAAAAAAAATGACTTTATGTCACATCCTGTTCGTAGCCGAGGGGTTGGGTAAATGCAAACATTGTGGATCAAAAGCTACACCATCTCTACCAGTTGCTACAGAGCATAAATCTTCATCTTAAGTTATGACTTTTTGATTGGTTTTAATGAAAGGTTGGGTGTTGTTGTTTTTTCACTAGTGGGTCACGAGTTGTGAAGCATTTGAAAGAGTCGTGCTTTATTAACTGTAGACTCAAATGAAGTGAGGTTGTCGGTAATTTCACTTTTTGATTCCGAATTGTATAATGCCACATTTATGAAGTAGATAAGGGTAATTCCATGTCAAATCATCCAGAAAAAAGTAAAATTGTCACCCACCTCCTTCAATTTTTCTGATTTTTTGTACAAATTTTGTCATCAATAACTTAAAATTGGTTGACTTTCAGACTTTTTCGATAGCATGTTTGGATTTCTCGGGTAAAATTGCTTTTATAAACCAATTTTTAGGAGTAGGGAAGCACTAGAACTCATTTTAGAGGCAAAAATAGTCGCCATTTTTCGCAAAACCCACCAAATTTGGAGAGCTAAAAATTGACATAACTTTGGGGATTGTCTAATTTTAACACAGTCCACACCTGTACAAAATTTCAGAAAAATTGAAGTGGGTGGGTGACATGGCCTGGGTGATTTGACATGGAATTACCCATAAGCACTCATTATTATTATTATTATTATTATTATTATTATTATTATTATTATTATTCTTTTTAGATACTTATGAATTAAATTCTCCATTGTTTCAACTCTTATAAGTGATATCTCATGCACCTGCAATAACCATGCTACTAGATGAGTCAAAAGTTTTGCAATATTTTGGCACGTACTAATTTGTGGCGAATATATCACGTGACCGATGCAGTTCAAACCGTGGTACCCGCTGTGGTTGATAGTATCGTGGTAGGTGGTGCGTTGACACATTGTGCATTGCTTTCGCTCCCTGTGTGATTTGAAAGCTGCACAGATAATGACACTTTAGGGCGTTATGTTGAATCTTAACAATGCTGTGATCTGGATGGTCTCGATTCTTCCTTTGATTTCCAGTTCATCTAGCCTTTTTTCTAAACTTTTTGGGCCATTCAAATTGCACCAACTACAATTATTATCACTTTCACCTTCATATTCTACAGCTTTTTCAATTCTCTGGCAATATCCAGGTATTTGTCTATCTTTTCGTTCTCTTTCATCTTCATCCTGTGATCTGCTGGAACTGCAAAATCTACCAGATGACAAGTTCTCTTTTTTTTTTTTTTTTTTTTTGTTAATCAATACTAGGTCTGGTATTCTAGCTGGGATAAGGCGATCCGCTTTAATCTCAGTGTCCCAGAGAATTACACGTGTTTCATTCTCTAGAACAGATTCTGGTTTATGCATACACCATTTTGTTGTATGGTCAATGTTCAAAAAGATTGAGTTTTAAAAAAATTGAATACCATCAAGAATGAATAAAAGAAAACGTCTTCGACATAAAATTGACCAAATGGGTTGATACGCCGTAAACTCCAACCAAACCAAAACAAAAAATCTTTATCTGCTTAAGGAAATAATCATTCTATTTTGCATAATAAGTAAACATGTTTTTTTATTGTACTTTCAATGACATTCATACAAACCAACTTGAAGAATAATTACAGAATTCTCAATTTCCCCCCCAAAGAATGTCAATGCCTCCATGGCTCAAATTCCTCTTCATTTCCAGTGATAAACTCCCACAACTGTAAAAGAGCAAATATTCTGTATTGAAAAAGAGACAGAAAGACATTTTGTATAATTCTGATCAAGATGGCCTCCTCTAATGTTTTTTTTTTCAGAATGTTAATTACTAACGTAATGGTCATGAAATAACCAGGTTACAATTAGTTGTAATGTAAGCAGCGGTAGTAATAGTAGTGTTAGCAATTTAGTAAATGTCAAACTTGGTTGGTTTCCCTGGCATTTAGCACACATTTTCACAGCCAATGATATCTTATTATAGTTTAAATTTTCAACAAGAAAAATAAATGTTGAACTTGTTTCAGAATTTAACTTACTACCCAAATCATATGCTCATAAATCTATCTATCTATCTATCTATCTATCTTACCCAGTCTGTCCGTATCTATCTATCTATGTATCTGTGTATGTCTATCTTACCCAGTCTATCCGTATCTATCAATCAATCTAACTATCTATCTATCAATCTATCTATCTATCTATCTATCTATCTTACCCAGTCTGTCCGTATCTATCTATCTATGTATCTATCTGTCTGTCTGTCTGTCTGTCTGTGTATGTCTATATTACCCAGTCTGTCCCTATCTATCTATCTATCTATCTATCTATCTATCTTACCCAGTCTGTCCGTATCTATCTATCTATGTATCTATCTGTCTGTCTGTCTGTCTGTCTGTGTATGTCTATATTACCCAGTCTGTCCGTATCTATCTATCTATGTATCTATCTGTCTGTCTGTCTGTCTGTCTGTGTATGTCTATATTACCCAGTCTGTCCGTATCTATCTATCTATCTATCTATCTGTCTGTCTGTCTGTCTGTGTATGTCTATATTACCCAGTCTGCATCTATCTATCTATCTATCTATCTATCTATCTATCTATCTGTGTATGTCTATCTTACCCAGTCTATCCGTATCTATCTGTCTATCTATTTATCTACCTATAGGCCTGTTTGTTTATCTATTTTACTATCTATCTATCTATCTATCAAGTCTGTTTATCTGTCTGCATGTCTCTCTTACCCACTCTGTCCATATCTATCTATCTATCTATCTATCTATCTATCTATCTATCTATCTATCTATCTTTCATATTCATATATTTATTTGTAGGAGGCGCGTGGACTAATGGTTAGAGTCGTAGGAAATGGACTCGTCGACCCGAGTTCAATTCCTGGACGAAGCTGTTTGTATTTCACATGGCACTGATACCCTTGGGAAAGGTATGAATCTAACTCTCCTTTTAGTTATGGGTAAATAGCAGGACAGACTGGACTCTTTAACCAGTCTAGGAGAAGGAAAACTCTGAATTCAAACCTGTTAAACTCCGCTTAAGAAATTGACTTGAGTCACGCCCTGTGGAGAGGTATATATATATATATATATATATATAATATATAGAATGTATAAGCACAAAATGTATGTAATGAGTCTTTATGTAGGGCAATAACACGATAATTTATTCATTTTGTTAATATTATAAAATTTCGAAAGAAAAAAGAAATTAAACGAATAATGTAACATGAGAACAGTCATTGAAGCATATCCTATACCCATAAGTTTTTTTTGTGGGGTGGGGGTAAACATTTTTTAATACGACGCATCACTTTTAAAAAAATTGTAAGTAGACTTATATACTTGATATATGTTTATATCTAGCCTTTCCCATTCAGATAGTCTAACAAACACCCTTCTGGCCAAGTGTGAGAATTTCCAGAAAAATATGGTAAACATCAAACCTTTTGAAAAGGAGAGGGAGTTGAAAGCAGTTTAGTATTACCTGAGTTATTCAGGCTATTGTCCTCATCTTCATTGTTATCTGTACAACGTTTCGGCCGATGTGCTCTCCGGCCTTCTTCGGGTATTTCTTGTCGAACTCGGGAACCTTCTCGGACTCGGGAACCTTCTTTTCAGACTCGGGAACCTTTTTGTCGTAATCGGGAACCTTCTTGTCGTAATCAGGAGCCATCACGGAACTTTGAACCAAGAAATACCTGAAGAAGGCCGGAGGGCACATAAACCGAAACGTTGTACAGATAACAATGAAGATGAGGACAATAGTCCGAATAACTCAGATAATACTAATCATCAAGCCTCATCTCAAACATTCAGAGAAATAAAAACGTTTTGTTCAGAACTTTATGGAAAATAAAGAAATCTTGAAAACTGCCAACGATTATTTTACAAGGGAGATTCAAAAATTATCCGCACTCTAGTTTTATGGAAGCCGAGCTCATCGTGGATGATTTAATTGGTAGAACCATGACTAATCTGCAGAAAACAAGCTACCTCATCGATCATAACTCGCCGGTTCACCAACACGATATCTCGAGCTTGCTGAATCTTCTCGTCAGTGGTAGAGGTTGACGGTCATCCTGCTCCCTCTTCGTGTATCACGCTTGTCCGACCGCTTTTAAACTTCTCTATCCGCCCATACACACTACAACGCGGTAGTGCACTGTCTCCTTATAATGCTAAAAACTTCCGATGAATTTCAGCCCCTGACACTCCTTCCGACCAGAGAATTTTGGGTCACTTCCTTGGTGCATACTGCAAGTGGAGCGACCACATTTACACTGTAAATGCAGCAAGCGAAATGGCGCGTTCGGGCTCAAAATTCCATTACGTGACCACAACAGTGCCAGCTATAAGTACACAGGCTCAGAACGCAATGTGTCAATAATAAAGATATGTTATGTCGAAAGGGGCAGGTTTAGCTCATTCGGTAGAGCAGCCGCCCTGGAATCGCAAGGTGTTCAGTTCCATACCGGTCCACGCCAATTAAGCGTATGAGTAACAAAGATTGAGTAATCTGATCTGTGCGGTAAAGTGGGAGCTGACGGTGGGTATGGCACTCCACCTTAGCAAAACAATCTCCCTGGTCTAGCTCTAGCGAAAAAGGGGATAGACTCCCTCGGTGTTCGGCTGATACCGATGTTGGGTCAGTAAAATAGTAATTCCTGTGTATAGAGTTAAGTGAGGAAGAGGCTTTTCTGTGATTGGATATACCAATCACGTGATGAGCCCAGAAGTTTTGGCGCAAAATACCAAAATCCACACAGAGAGACCCGGACCAGATCCGATGAGGCAGTGACTTTAAATCCTCTCTAAGAACTACCCTAAGATACCAGATATCTTCTCCAGCACGCCGGTAAGTCCCTTAAACTCAACTTTATACACAGGAAGGACTTTATATTGTTATTCATTGTTTCATGGGCTCGTTAATAAATTGTTAGAATTAAACTAAGTTTTAATTCATTTATTAGTTGCTGTTAGCCTTAGAATTAAATGCTATACTAACACAGTACCGACAATAGGCCACTCCGCGAATAAACAACAACAATGGTGAAAGTGCGAATGATTTTTGACCCTCCCTTGTAAATCACGTCAGAGCAAAACGTCTGCAAGAGATGTTTGGGTGATATTCGCGGAGTTCCGTCCCGACATCCTGCCGCGAAAACTGCTAGCCGGTGGCTGCTGAAAAAAACAACACCCGCTACCATTGAAGTTCGTAGCCGAAGCGGTGTCACTTGAAAAAAACCCACAAAAAACACCAACCAACTTAGGGCATTTTTCCCGAAAACCCAACCCAACCCCTAACCCTAACCCTAAACCCTAACCCCAAACCCGCCCTAGTTAAAATTAACAGTTTTATTACAAAATTTGTGGGTTCTGTTCTTTCTGGGTCACCCAGTATACAGGGTGACTCAGAAAAAAACAGAGCCCAAATTATTTATTTATTTTCCCATTAAACTAACCCTAAACCCGAACCCTAACTCTAACCCTAACCCTAACCATAAACTCTAAAACTAGTTTTTTTTCAAGTGACACCGCTTCGGCTACGGACTTCATTCGTAGCTGGTGGTTTTTTTTTTTCAGTAGCCACCGGCTAGCGTTTTTGAGGCAGGAGGCCGGGACAGAACTCTGCGAATATAACCGATGTATGTCTCAATTGCTCTTTGCATTTTTATTAACAGTGTCCCTGTCACAGTTACGAGCACTGGAAAAAAAGGTTTCAGCAAAACTGAAATTAATTAAAACATTTCACAGATCTACAATGATGGATGACTGACTATCTTCATTAGCTGGTGTTGTCAACTGAAAGAACCCGTGCCCCGACTCTGAAATATGATCATACTAGAAGTAGCTACTCGGCGTTGCCTAGGTAGTGGGGGTAAAACAAGTAGTCACGCAGATCCATTATTGTTGAATCACGAGTTGGATCCTCGCAGGATGTTCCATTAAAATCCCTACATAAAAAAGACCTTGTGTTGATCCAGCCATTCTGATATTTAAAATATAAATGAAAAAAAAATCTATGCTGTTATCATTTAAATTTTATTTTTTACTTATCTTCATGAATATAGATCAAATGTTCATTATTTTTGTTCAAAAACCAAGATCTGATGATAGTGAATGTGTATATATATGTACTTTGTCAAAAATGCCTTTATAAACCAATTTTTAGGAGTAGGGAAGATCTAGAACTCATTTTACAGATAAAAATAGATTTTTAAAAGTCGCCATTTTTGCCAACCACGCCAATATTTGGAATTGGAAGCTCAAATTTTGGGGATTGTCTAACTTTAACATATTCCACCCCTGGGAAAAAAATTCAGAAAAATTGAAGGGGGTGGGTGACAATTTTACTTTTTTCTGGATTATTTGACATGGAATTACCCATACATGGAATTCATGTATAATATATATATATATATATATATATGGGAGAATATGTGCTTAAATGAAGTCGAACCTATTTTTTGAAATTTAATTCATTAATAATTAATTAGGCGGGATTAAACTATTTAAATGTAAGGCTAAACAAATCGAGAAAAATCAATCTCTGTATGTACATTTCGGCCTATTAGGCCTCATCAGCAGAGCTATAGATACGAAGACCGCCCCGTGTGTGATTCGAAACCTGTCTGTCAAATTAGCAGGCAAGTGTCTTACCTCCACACCAAACGGACTTAGCAGGATTTTCTTCGCTTTGTTAAGTAGTAGTATTTTATATTCCTCTTAAGTGACCTCTACACGAACTTACGAGACGTAAACAATATATATATATATATATATATATATATATATATATATATATATATATATATATATATATATATAATATATATATATATATATATATATATATAAAACAACATACATGTAACAAATGTATGGAGTAATATAGTAAGATGGCTAATTCCATGTCAAATCATCCCAAAAAAGGTAAAATTGTTCCCCAAATCCCTTCAATTTTTCTGAAATTTTGCCCATGTGTGGACTATGTTAAAGTAAGACAATCTCCAAGATTTGGGCTCCCAATTGAGTTATGTCGATTTTTAGCTCACCAATTTTTTTTTATTTTTTTTGGGGGGGGGGCTGTTCGCGATAAATGGTGACTTTCAGTAATCTATATCTGTCTTACTTTAACATAGTCCACACCTGGACAGAATTTCAGAAAAATCGAAGGGGCTGGGTGACATGGCCTGGATGATTTGACATGGAATTACCCAGATTTTTTTTTTTTTTTTTTTTTTTAGTTTTAAATTAAGAAATGAACTCAAAGCTAACATTTGTGGTGTGGCTGCAGAGTATGGTTCACAAATCACTGACTCTTAGGATATGAAGTCTGTAATATTGAGATGACGATTTTAAATAGATTGAAAATACTTTTAAATCCCTCCAATACCCCCGGGTTTTTTTTTAAATACAACAAACAGCATCTAAAGATTACATTCTCTACTTTCCACAAAATACCATACCAAACTCTTCATAACGACCGACATTTGTTGATCACATTAGCATATGACAACCACGCTAGACCAGGGGTCTCAAACACGCGGCCCGCGGGCCGGATGCAACCCACTGATTACTTTTCTATGGCACGCGGCAGAACAATTTTCGTAACTAATACCCGAAAAATTTGATAATTTGTCCCTTGTCCCTCGTCCCTGATCGGGTTTCCTCTAAGCGAAGGGTTGAATGCACTTTTATATTTCAGCTGAAAAGTAGAAATAATACAATTTTATATCGTATTATATCTGTACGTCCGTCTCTAACCAAAACTACGTCCCCGCCAACGTCATAATTCCCTTAGTTATTAACGTTATATTCTCAATGGTTATTAAATAATCATTATTCAATCCTTCATCATCATCGTGTCGTGCTAGCAGCACGGATATCCATGACAATCTCTCGCCAACTGTCCCTATCATTCATTGCTCCTAGGAGGTCCTCGGTGCAGCATCCAGTATCCGAGTTGGTCTATGTACGTCTTTGCTGGACGGTCTACTATGGCGTGCCCATGTGATGGCTTCCACAGAAGAACATCACTAATGAGTCCATCCTTGCTTCTCCAGCGTGTCTTGTTCGCTTCACACGGATGGTTTGTACGATATGGGGCAGGTGGCCGGACAGCTGTTTTCTCGTGGGGTGTTGTTTCCACGTCTTGTTTAAGATTGTGCGCAGCATTCTTGTGCAGCTCTCATCTACCTTATTCTCTATGCGCTTTGTTTGGGTCCAAGTAGTGGAGCCGTACAGTAGCACTGATACAACTACAGCTTGGAATAATTAACAATGGCTCCATTAAGGTCTAGCTGAGATAGATTTGCCTAAAAACAGCTCATGTTATTAAGGTATTTACCTTGCACCCCACTTATGCGCGTATGACACAAGGTCGTATTAATGTGGAACCACCCACGAACCGAAGCTCATGTGATGACAGGCACAAAAAAATGCGTAGATCCCGTCGGCATTCCCACTCACGGGGTGCACAATCAGGCACTTAAAGGCAATAAACCCAACCCTGTCCTTTAAGTCAAGGAGGAAGCTGTTGCCTGTGGAAAGGCTCCCTGGGATCACGTCGTCAATTTCATTTACAAACACAGGCCCCAAAAGGCCCATGTTATTAATGTGTTTAAAATCCTGCTATGCGAATTATATATCTCTAAGAAATAAAAGTTTATACAGCATATGGTGTGAGTAATTCGCATACCAGTTTTGACAAGACCGTGTTTGATAAATAATTACTTGGTGTTATTGATTTCTGATATTATTTTTATTCTCAAACGTATTAAAAGCAATCCTATGTATAATCTTATATTGAAATCAATTAGAATAAAGTAAAAATAAATGTAACCTTGTTTGCGTTCGTATTTAATTTCTAATTCAATATAATATTTAATTATATTAAAATTGAAATACTTGTGTCCGGAGGGTACATATTCTTGCTTATACATTAAAAAAAACATTCTTAATAAGATACGTTCGTGAAATCTACATCGGCTTGTTTAAAAAATCTATTTAGATTGACTGATATCATTAAAAAAATAACTTGCACAATAGCGGGAGGGGGGGGGTCCGGTGTCTTTGGCTCTGAGCGGTGTCATAAGATGACATTGTCGAGGGGACAGGTGTTGCCTGGGCCCTCCCCCAGGCAACACCTGTCCCCTCGATTTAAAGGGACAGGGCTGGGTTTATTACCCGGTGCCTGAGGCACCCCCTTGATGGGGAATACCGACCAGATCAACGCATTTTTTGCACCCACCTCCCATGACCTTCGGTTCGTGGGTGGTCCCACATTAATAGGGCCTTGTGCCTAACCCGTACACGTAAATATCAACAGAACATAAAGAATTGTGTTGTTGTTGTTGTTGTTGGTGGTGGTGGTGGTATTATTGTTGTTTGGGTTATTTCCTATAAGTCTAACATAAACAAAGGGGAACGACTCTTGATTGATAAATTATTTATTTATTTTCCCATTAAACTAACCCTAAACCCTAACCCTAACCTTAAACCCTAACTCTAACCATAATCCTAAACCCTAACCCTAACCCTAACCCCGTCTTCTTTTTTCCTAGTAGATCAATAAATAAATAAATAATTTATCAGTTAAGAGTGGTTCCCCTTTGTTTATTTTAGACTTATAGGTAATAACCGTTGTTTATTTGTTTGTTTGTTTTATAACGTGAAAAGGGGGTCGATTTCACAACTCATATTGGCGTTATGTGTGTACTTCAGATGATAGGCTAATAACACGCGCAACAGAGCATGAACAAACTTGTTTTGGTTTATTAGGTAAGCGGAAATAGATTTGTCACCTTATATTGGCATGGGGAAGTTGTACCTGAGATGACAGACAACACACACATATAGAAAATCATAGAATATGTTTAAGAGCGGATTGTGAGATAAACAGAAATTATATCTGTTATTTCTTTGAATGTGATAGGACTTTTATTTTTGCTTTTATTTTCTGTGTTAATGAAATGTATATTATAATTTATTTCAATTTACTCAGGAAATACAATAAAATGGAGAAAAAAAACGGAATTTATCAAAAGTGAAAACGGACAAAAGGGAATTTAAAAAAAAATAAAAATAGAATTAAGGAAAATTTGAAATGGAAAATTTGTACACCTATTTTTTTAACTAAGTAACATATCCGACATGAAGGAAATATCTACATATGATAATAGATATAGATTCATTTTGATGTGTTGATAGGACAATTTGAAGTGCGTGGTGTAATTGATAGAGTCGTTGGAATTTAGACTAATCGACCCGAGTTCAAATCCTGGACGAAGCTACAGTTCATATAGCGCTAATACCCTTGGGAAATGTATGAATCTAACTACTCTCCTGTCAGCTATGGATAAACAGACTGGGCTCTTTAACCTTGGTTAGGCAACCAGTCAAGGAGAATGAAAACTCTGAATTCAAACCTGTTAAATTCCGCTTGGGGTGCTCACTACTATTTCACTAAAAGAATGATAATTGGTTGAGTATATATCATTTTCTTGAATGGTATAGATATAAGAACCATTTACGACGAAAGTAAAAACAAGGATATTTATTGACTGAGCAAACTTAATAGAAGTAGAATACAAAACATGATAGAAGATACAAAGAGGAAATTATATATCTGTGTATAGAAGAAATGTCCTATAGGCAAAGTATTTGATAGGTAAAGTCATGAGGCTGTTGCTTTATAGAATAAAGTATAACCTGTTTTTGTCGTACTCATGTAGTGTGTTTTTGGCACAGATAGACTGGCAGATCCCATCCCTCTCCAGGTCTACAACTGGCTTGAATTCAGTTTTCCTTCTCCTAGACCACTTACCATGCCAAGGTTAAAGGGCTCAGTCTGTCCCATTCACAGCTAGAAGGATAATAGTTGGATACATACCTTTTCCCAATGGTATTAGTGCTATATGATACATAGTTGTATAAGGTAAAATAGTCGGCTATTTCCTATTAGTCCAACATAAACAAAGGGGAACCACTCTTGGCTGATAAATTATTTATTTATTTTCCCATTAAACTAACCCTGAACCCTAACCCTAACCCTGTCTTCTTTTTTCCTAGTAGATCAATAAATAAATAAATAATTTATCAGTCAAGAGTGGTTCCCCTTTGTTTATCTTGGACTTATGGAAAATAGCCAAATAGTCTTTGACAGTCAAAGTCATGAGGCTGTTGGTTAATAGAGTAAAGTATAACATGAGCATGTTATTGTGTACAATGCACACGGAATGCCTTGGGTGGGGGCTAAGCCCATCTGTCCTTTGGACAGGAAACACAACTGGTGTGTGCTACCTCTGCAAAGGCTGGAGGATGAAAAGGCTCTTGTATGATATGCACATGGAATGCTCGAGGCAAAGCCCTCCTGTCCTGTGGACAAGTGAGACAACTGGTGAGTGTTACATCTGGAGACTGGAGGATTTGACTTTGGTGCTTCTTTTTTTTTTGGGGGGGGGGTACTTGCTATGCCACCAAGTGCCTAGCAGAAGAATTGTGGCAAATCAGGAATATAATCCCAATAGATGAAAAAAGAAAGGCAGCCTATCAGCTGTATTGCAGGTTAGCATTATAACATGGAAATCACATTCCCCTTATCTCCCTTTTGGCCTTATGTGCCTCTTCCCCAGGAATGGAATGCCCCTTTTGAGTCCTTGATGTTGTGTGTATAACCAACCCGTGGCCTAATTACCCACCCTGTTGCATCCCTATCTTGGTAGATCTCTGGTTAGGAGGTGGGGTACCACTTCCTATAATGTTGATTTGACAATAAAGACCTTATTGTGCCTAGCAGCATTGTCGTCTTCCTTTATACCAACCAGTGCATAACGTAACTTGAGTTTGAAACCCAGACAAAGAAACTTGCAGCGTTCTCAAATATTCTTCATTAAATTTTTCAAATCATTATCTGACGAAGTTCTTACAGACAGAATGTTTGTAGTAATTAATATTAAGAAATTTGAAAAACGAAGTGTTCCAAAATAAGATGAATTTGTTTATCGATGCTTGTTTTGGTTTATTTAAACCTTCATCAGGATATATTATGGGGTGAAGAAATTGATGGATGTTTTGTAGATGAAAGTAATAAATATACAAATATTTCACTAAATTGGTCTTCCCACATTATTTCTCTTCCGTTCTGTCGGATATTTTATCTATATATTGCTGCCCCCCACCCCACATACACAGGGCTACTATTAATAGAGAACTATTCAACTGGTGGATTTTGCAGTTCCAGCAGATCACAGGGTGAAGATGAAAGGAAAATCAAAAGATAGACAAATACCTGGATCTTGCTACAGAATTGAAAAAACTGTGGAATATGAGGGTGAAAGTAATACCCATTGTAGTTGGGGCACTTGGAACGGTCCCCAAAAGCTTAGAAAAAAGACTAGAGGAACTGGAAATCAGAGGAAGAATTGAGACCATCCAGACAACATCACTGTTGAAATCATCTAGAATACTCAGAAGAGTCCTGGCGACGTGAGGAGACTTGTTGTCACTCACTCAGACTCCAGTGAAAGACCATCAGCTAATGCTGATGTGAAAAACTCACAGAAGTGAACAAAATATATACAGAATAATAGCAAGTGTATGCTAAGTGGTGACCAAGATGAAATGGTTAATCACATAATGAGTGAATGCAGCAAACTGGTACAAAAAGAATACAAGACTAGACATGACTGGGTGGGAAAGATGATCCACTGCGACACTAGTAAGATAATATCATACTATCATCATACCAATTTCCTAGGTCTTTGAAATGCCACTGATATTAAGTCAAATAAAGTCACATAACTAAAAAACAGTGATACTTGATTATATATAAATTGGTTGGTTGTTGGTTGGTTAGTTGGTTGGTTGGATTTTCAGCATGTAAACACTTGAGTTATTTTATGCTGAAGACATTTCGTTTAATTCGTTTCTTGTTGAGTATTCAAATTTTTTTTAACTCAAATTTTTTAAACACATTTTAAAACTCATTTGTTGTCTTTAACCCATAGATGGAAACCCTATCAGGTAATACCACTCCGGGTCCGAGTAGACCTGGGATGAATGGCGATGAAGGGGTACTCCCCATTGCTCAGAGCTCTAGAATTGGAACCCCTCCACTAGATGCAGTTTAACGTCAAACCCAGGACACTAAGACCTTCAGCCACTGCCTTCAAGCACGCATATGATAAAAGGGTTTGGGGTTGCCATAAGGGCAGTGGGGTCGGAACAATCATAGAGGTGCTAGGCTTTGATCTGACCCGTTAATTGATTAGAGGAGGCCTCTCCAACTGCCCGTCTAGTCTAATTAAGGGCTAAAGTAGAATGTTGCATTTCATGGACTGCTCAGCCACCAGAATTCCGTCCTTAAGCATCATAGGTTACTACCTACAGCCAACAGGTGGGGTCCCATTGGAGATTCTTTTTCCCTCTGCAGAGGTGCAGTTGGCATATTCTACAACCCCGGTTGGCACGTGGTGTAATGATTAGAGTGGTAGGAAATGGACTTGTCAACCCGAGTTCAAATCCTGGACGAAGCTGTTGGCATTTCCCATGGCGCTAATACCCTTGGGAAAGGTATGAATCTAATTCTCCCTCCAGCTATGGGTAAAAAGCAGGGCAGACTGGGCTCTTTAACCATGGCTAGGTAACCAGTGTAGGAGAAGGAAAACTCTGAATGCAAACCTGTTAAACTCCGCTTGACCTTGTGTTGCATCCTGCTTGTGCGGAGGGGTTGGTAAATATATATTCTACAACCCCAGTTATATAAATTTGTAAATCAAGATAAGAAATTTATTTACAGAGAAAAATGTAACCTGAAAATTTATAAGCATTTTATTGATAATGATTGAGCAAACTTCTGTATTTTACATAAATAACTTACATTATCAAAAAGTAAGTAAAATTGGTGTCAGTGTTAGTCAGACAGCGAGGGAGCTTATCACATTTTCATTAACGCTAAACCAAGGTGATTATTTTTGACTCTGAGTAGAGCACCACACCTATCATCAGCTCTCCACTTTAGTGCATAGATCAGATTATCCAATCTGAGCTACTCATGTGCTGAGTTGGCGGGAACCAGTATTGAACCAGGAACCTTGCAATTCCTAGGTGGATGCTCTACCGACTGAGCTAAACTTGCCTCTTGAGTTGCATAAGTAAGTAGTAAGTAAAGTTGGCATAGTGGCCTATTGTGAGTCACAGCCACACAGCGAAGAAGTCTATCCCCTTTTCACTAGTGCTAGACCAGGAAGATTGTTTTGCTGAGGTGAAGCACCACACCTACCATAAGCTTCCAGATGCTTTACTGCACATATCAGATTACACTAGCTGTGCTACTCATGCACTGAGGCAACAAGGACCGGCAAATTCTCTACCAACAGAGCTAAACTTGCCTCTTGAGTTGTATAAGTAAGTAGTAAGTCAAGTTGGCAAAGTGGCCTGTTGTCAGTCACAGCCACACAGTGAGGGAGTCTATCCCCTTTTTGCTAATTGGAGATTGTTTTTTGCATCTGAGGTGGAGCGCCACATCTACTGTCAGATCCCCACTTTACTGCACAGATCAGATTACCCAACCTGTGCAACTTATGCACTGAGTTGGTGGTGTAACTGCCACTAAACCAACCAGTTAATTATGTCTTATTTTTATATAGTTATTTTTGTTTATAAAATTTAACTACAACTACAGTATTCAATTTAGAGTAGTTTAATGGGTTTAATACCATTTGGTGCTGACCACCGGTTTCTGCCGTCTATGAACCCTAACTGGAAAAGGGTAAGGGGGAAGTCAGGGACAAGCCTTTAGAGTTTTTACGCCACTGGTTGGGATAGGCGACAACAGTAAGCGCTTTCACATTTCTTTGACGATTTTCTATTTCTTTTTAAAAGTATTTGCTGTTATCTGTTATTAAACGTTATTTGTTTTTTCCTTGTACAGTTTCACTGTGTTTATTAAATAAACTTAATGAAAATAGTAAAGAATCGTCATGCCATCCCTTTCTTTGAGACCAGTAGACAGTAAAAGGTGGGGACCAGTATCAAACCAGGAAGCTTGCAATTCCCTGGCTGGTGCTCTACCAACTTTTTTGTTTAAAAATCTAAATTGACCTAAATTGATCATTTAGGCCAATTTATATTATATAAGTTAACTCTGCAAAACAAGAGAACATTACAATAATAAATTAATCTTTGCTGATACATGACATGGAATAATTATTATGACATGTTTCCCAAATTATTTGAAAACAATTCTTGAATGATGCTTATATAAAGAATTATGACATCTTATTTTCAAGGTTGTCAAGGATAGATATAAATATTACTTATTTTTAAAGAAAGAACAGAACATTTCATGTATGTTCCAGATAGATAAAATAAATAAATAAATAAGGAAAGTAAAAGTTATTGGGGTCTATAAACATTTTCTTATCCCGGATTCCTGCCCTTATTCACGCTATGTCTTTCCTTGATGGTGACAGGCGTAAAAACGATCAACTTTAGATATTTCTTTATTTTTTTAGTCGTTGGGTTGGCCTAAAGTCGGTATCAGCCAATCAGCGAGGAGTCTATCCCCTTTTCACTAGCGATAGACCAAGGAGATTGTTTTTACATCTGAGGTGGAGCGCTCCTTACTTTACCGCACAGATCCCTGTGCTACTCATACGCTGAGTTGATGAGGGCCAGTATCGAATTAGGAACCTTGTGGTTTCTAGGTGGGCACTCTATCAACTGAGATTTCTCATTTATTATTAATTTACATATGGATAAAATGCATACACCAGTTATGGTGATAAATGGAGAGAGATATATTCAATTTTTTTTTTAACTATATAAAATAAAAAATAATAAAGATTTTATCATTTTTGTGTAAAAACAGTGAAGTCGTCAGAGTGGCCTAAAGTCGGTATCAGCCAGCAGCAAGGAAGTCTATCCCCTTTTCACTAAGACTAGACAAAGGAGATTGTTTTTGCATCTGAGCTGGAGCACCACACCTACCATCAGCTCCTTACTTTTATTAAAGTTAAAAATCTTTTTTTTCTGGCAGAAGTAATTCTAATTTTACAAGTTCTACAAATTGTCACTCTAAAATTTTCATCTAAATCAGAACTTGTAAGACACCTTCTTTTTTTTTTATCTTAGAAAAATTATTTCATAAAGAAAAAAAAATTGTTTTGATACCTACTGAAACTATGGACTGAAAAAGAATAAGATAATGGTTTGGTTTGTTGTTGGATTTATGGCATGTCAACCCTTGTTGGGTTATTTTATGCCAAAGACATTTTGTTCTATTCATTCTTGATGGGTATTCAAATTTGGTTATTTCCTATAACTCCAACATAAAAAAGGGGAACCACTCTGATTGACTGATGAATTATTTATTTATTTTCCCATTAAACTAACCCTAAACCCTAAACCCCAACCCTAACACTAACCCTAACCCATCTTCTTTTTTCCTAGTAGATCAATAAATAAATAAATAATTTTTCAGTCAATCAGAGTGGTTCCCCCTTTTTATGTTGGAGTTATAGGAAATAACCTCAATTTTTTTTTTAACTCAGTCTTTTTTTAACACCCTTTTTTAATGCTCATTTTCTTCTATTTAACCCATAGATGGGATCCTAGCAGGTACTACCACTCCAGGTCAGGGTGAACGGGGAGTAATAACAATGAAGGAGTACTCCATACTCCTGAGAGCTCCAAAATTGGAACTTCACCATTAGATGTAGTTTAACATCATACCAAGACACAATAAGATAATGAAGTCATTTTTATGTTTGTGTAAACATTAAAAAATGTCATTTTCTATATTTCTATTCAAAATTCAATAAAAATTCCTTTTTGTTTAACCCTACTGACTAAATCTAAAGATTTTAGACCAAATGACCTTTAGGCATCCCTTTTTGATCTTGATTCAGAAGGACATGTTTTTCATTTACAATGTCAATATCTGGTTGTTTGTTAGGGGTTAGGGTTAAGGGTTAGGGTTAGGGTTAGGGTTAGGGGTTAGTTTTATAATTTTTAAAAAACCCTAAAAATCGTCTGTTAACAAACAACCGGATATTGATGGTATAAATAAAATCATGTCCTTCTGAATCGAGATCAAAAAGGGGTTCCTAAAGGTCATATGGTCCAAGATTTCTAATATAATGTTTATCAATAAACTTATAAACCACTTGATCTTTAATCTTCATTAGATACCTAACAATTTTTGCTCCATGAAGCTCTATATTAAGCGACTGAAGGAAGTAGTGTTACCTTGGATCAAGAGGGTGGCTGCTAACAACAGGACTCTGCACCATGCCACTCAAGCAAGAGAACCCAGTGTTGGCTGTGGGAAAATTTCTGCAACCATATCATCCCTAACATCTGGCCGCCAAACTCCCCAGATTCCATTTGAACTACCATCATCATCATCCCACCGCTGTGAATTGTGTTTTGAACTACTTCCATCAAATTTTATCTTATTTATTTATTTTTTCAAATATTAATAAATCATCCTCACATTTCCTATTTTTCTCTTTCTTTATTACTTTTCCACATACTGTCAGATTCATTTCCATTTTTCTCTCTGACATTCTTTTTTATATAGAAGAAAAAAAGGACCATATGACCTTTAGGCACCCCTTTTGCGATCTCGTTTCATAAGGATATCTTTTTCATTTACACTGCCAAAATCCGGTTGTTTGTTAACAGATGATTTTTAGAGGGTTTTTTTTAATTATAAAACGAACCCCTAATCCTAGCCCCAAACCCTAACCCTAACTCTAACACCTAACCCTTACCCCTAACCCTAACCCCTAACAAAAAAATAGATTTTGGCGGTGAAAAAGAAAAAAATATCCTTATGAAACAAGATCGCAAAAGGGGTGTCTAAAGGTCATATGGTCCGAAAAGAAAAAAGCAGCCTATCAGCTCCCCCTTTATTCCAATTTTGTACCCCCCCCCCTAATATGTAATGGTTCTTTTGAGTCCTTGAGTTTGAGATATATTCTTAAACAAGTAGGATTAAACAAAATGGCACTATACTAGTCATGGGCTTGATCAGCTGCTTTTCATAGTCATACTAACACTCATAGTGCTAAACAATTGTGTGAATCTGTGGTGAGTCAAGAAATTTTAAAAGAAAATTTCAGTCTGTGTTTGATCATGCATGAGTGAAAATCAAGTTTCTTTGATGTTAACTTACAAGTGTTATGAGGATGTAGTCCTATCCGATTAAAATAAATTATTGGGCCAGCAACCATTCAAAAATAATAATGTTGAAATGAAATATGACAGACCGCCCTGTTGACAGGGGCTTAGAATATGCTGACTGTATGTGCCGCAGAGGGATAAGACCTCCTCCCCAAAAAGCGGGTGTCCTGACATTAAACTGCATCTGATGTGGAGATCTAAGGAGTGCGGAGTATCCTTCATTGCCATTACTCCTAGGTCCATTCTGACTGGGAGTAGTAGTACCTTTTGAGGTCAAATAGATCTGTTTAGAATTATTCATATTCGATATGACTATGTGCAAAAATAAGAAAACTTAAGAAACAATGGTGCAAAAAAATTAATATGAATGTACTGTGAATATAATTCCCTAACCCCTAGGCATAAAATAACCGACAATTGGTTGACATGCAGTTAAAATCAATCAATCAATATAGAAATTTATTCAAAACAAAGAATAAGATTGATCACGAGTTGAAAAATTAATAACTTTAGTTGTCAAAATTCCTAGCAAATAAGGCAATTAGAGTAACCCCCTTGACTTTCACTTTGAACTAAGCCGGTAGCTATTTTGAAAGTCTCCGTGCGAAATAAACAAATCTTAGAAACTTTTTTGAAAACAATACAACTGTATGCTTTAACACAAAAATATCATAAAATGTGTTCTTAATAACAATTAAGTTCATTTCAGATAATTTCATACTAGGAATTTAGCCAACTGACTTTCACTTTGAAACAAGACGGTAGCCATTTTGAATGTGTTCATGCGAAATATACAAATCTTAGAATCGTTTCAAAAACAATACAACTGCATGCTTTAACACAAAAATATCATAAAACGTGTTCTTAATAGTAATTAAGTTCATTTCAGACAATTTTATGTTAGGAATTTTAACAACTAAAGGTGAAAATTACCGAGTTTTCCCTACCATTTCTGTGACAGTGACAATACACTTCCCTAAAGGCAGTAATAGTCAGGTCAGAAGTTATCTTCCCCGGACCCAATTTTTGTACAGGGTGAGTTACTTGCCCTTTGTCCTTTTTTCAGTTAGTCTGTAAATAAAAATACACACCTTGTGTTATTGAAAATCAGTCCTGATGTGTTGTCTTGTTAATTGATTTTAAGGTATCTCATGTGTAATAAGTCCAACAAGGGTTAGGGTTAGGGTTTAGGGTTAGGGTTAGGGTTATGGTTAGTTTAATGGGAAAATAAATAAATAATTTTGGTTCTGTTTTTTCTGGGTCACTCATGTTACTCAACTAGGAAATAACCGACTTTTCCTTCTCTTATTATTCAGATCCTAATTTTTAAATATCTTTGCATATATAAATTAAATCTTCATAATTTTTGCACAAAAAGCAATCTCTGATGATAGTGAATGTGTATATATATATATATTTACTTTGTCACTAATTGTTTTATTTTCATAGTTTCCTCTGGACATACATACACACACACACACACATACATACACACACACACACAGCTGTCCTTTATATATGTATAGATAGATTTGGTATCTAGAATTTTTGTTGTTCTGTATTATCTTTTGAATTAATATCCAAACTTGAAATCTGCAGAATATACTGTCTAAAATTACTCCATAAAGCCCCTTAAAAATATTTTCCCAATATATTGAAAATTTGTTATTTTGTCCATATATTGCAACATTTGATATTTTCATTTTCCAAATTGGCAATATAGTTGATTCAATATGAATGCATGAAAAAAAAGAAGCCCTCCTAAGAAACAACTACATAGAAACGTAAATATAAATGTACTACATGATTTCCTAATCTCTTAGCATAGAATAATCCGAGGTGGGTCAACAAAATCAATCAATCAATCAATTAATCAATCAATCATACATGACAGACTATTAGTGCTACATATTATATACTAGCAACGGCTACCTGGCATCGTCTGGGTAGAGGTTGTTTTTTTTAAAATTAGTCCCGCAGATCGATTATTACTGAATCGTGAGTTGAATCCTCGTGGAATGCCCCCATTTAAATCCCTATGTAAAAAATAGACCTTACATTGATCCAGATACTCTGAAAAGAAATGGTAATGTCTACTATCTAAAATATTAAATGAAAAAAAAAACTCTGCTGTTATCATTTATATTTTATTTTTTAATTATCTTCACGAATATATATATGAAATCACTATTATTTTTGCTCAAAAACCAAGCCCTGGTGATATATAATGTGTATATGTATTTACTTTGTCATTAATTGTTTTAGTTTTGAAGTTTCCACTGGACATACATATACACACCAACTGCCCTTTATATATGTATAGATAGATAGATTAGCCACTGGTGTCATTTCTAAGGTAAATTTTGTTTACTGTGTAGATAATTTTTAAGACACTTAGTACAATATAAAAAGGAGACATATTTAGAGCAAAACCTTCAAACACTAAGTAAATGCACATAACAGGTTTGAACAAATCAGAGTTATTGTAACATAGAACAAATAAAGATGCAAGATCAATAGCTTTTACCTTTATCACTTGAATTGCAAGTTGTTTTCTCTTCATGATAAATAGACAAATTGTGTGCACCTGTAGATGGATACCATATTTGGCAAGGAATTTGGTTGTATATTTGAATAAATGTGAATAAGAGTTTCTTTGATGTTAGCATATTGTAGTTTGAATGAAAGGAAATCAAAATCAAATGTTGTTTATCCCATAGTAGGAAAAGTGGAGCTGATTTTCTTTTTAGTGAGATATCACAGCAAACTGAAAGTAAGAAGAATTGTTAGAATAGAGTACTCTACACCGCCATCACTATACCTGATACCCCCATCCACACACATATGCACACACGTGTACACATACATGTATATTATTACTGTACGCTGTTCATGTTCCTGACACTAATACATTATTCTGTGTACTAGACATGAGACTTTGAGGAGTTGTGGTGTAACTGAGCACTGTACACAATAAATTTCATTATTATGAAAGATAAAATGCAATTGAAAATAGAAATCCTGGGATTTTGTTCTGGTGAACTTGATGTAGCAATGTGCTAGCAGGAGAGATTTAAAAAAAAAAAAAGGACGTAAGAGAAAACTCATGTGAGATGTGGATGAAAAAAGAGATTTGCATTAAGCAGGAACAAAGGAGGGTAATCTGAACATTAGCTACATAAATGAAAGCAACCTCCCCTGTTTCTTTCATTTTGAGGAAGCCATGTGTTTTTTTTGTAAAAAACGGATTTTTCGACAAATTAGGTATACCTATACTTTTCTAATATACAGGTACTCTCATAGAAATATTTACATCTTTTTTTAAAATCACCTGTGGGAGATTCTAAGCATATGTTGACAGGGATGGTGAACATGTGAAGAATGTTTGAAACTATATTAAAGGTATTCCTATAAGGGTGTTAACATTTTTAAATCGATTTAAAAAAAGATGTTAATATTTCTATGAGAGTACCTGTATATTAGAAAAGTATAGGTATACCCAATTTGTTGAAAAATCCATGTTTTTACAAAACAAAACACATGTCTTCCTCAAAGTGAAAGAAACAAGGGAAGGTTACTCTCATTTATGTAGCTAATGTTCAGATTACCCTCCTTTGTTCCTGCTTAAATCTCTTTTTTCATCCACATCTCTCATGAGTTTTCTCTTACGTCCTTTTTTTTTTATCTTTCCTGCTAGCACATTGCTACATCAAGTTCAACAAAACAACTTGACTTCACCTATTTCATCCTTTTTTCCTTCATTTTTACCTTTAAACCACACATATAGTTATTATTACTTTGTTGTACTATCCCACTGAAGATATTTATTATTTAAGAATAAACGATATCTTTATTGAACTTAGAATGGATTAGAGTTATGTAGGCATTTACCCAACTCATTCAGCTCATGTAGACTGTGACACAAGGTCACAAGTATTGGGGCATCCATCAAGTATTGAACTTGCTATTCAGTAGTAATGGATCAGTGAAGCCAGCTTGCTAACCATTACACTATGGTGGGACTCCTTCCCAGGTAAGTATTTACCCTACCCATTCACCATGAGTAGAATGTGACACAAGATCGCAAGTATGAGGCATCCATCAAGGATCAAACTCAATATTTAGTAGTAATGGATCTATGAAACTAGACTAGGTTGCTAATAATTACACCATGATGGGATGCCCTTTTGACCCTGCTCATTCACCACAGTTAGGATATGACCCATAGGTGTAAGTATGAAGTATCCCATGATGATCAAACCTGCTATTCAGTTGTAATGGACCTATAAGACTAGCTTGTTAACCATTACACCACGATGGGACGCCCAAGGTATTTATTTAACCCATTCATCATGGTTAGGATGTGATACATGGTTGCAAGTATGGGCCATCCATCAAAGATCAAACTCACTATTCAGTACCAATGAATCTACAAGACTAGCTTGCTAACCATTACACTAAGATGGGATGCCCATTTTGCCCAACCCATTCACTATGGGTAGGATGTGACTCAAGGTTGCAATTATGGAGCATTCATCTAGGATTGAGCTCGCTATTCAGTAGTAATAGATCTGTGATACTAGCTTGCTATTACACCATAGTGGAATGCCAGGATTAGTGTTATGTATCTCATGTGGATTTGGTGTTGATGTCTATCACTATCACTACTAATAAATTATTGTGTATGTGTTTATTCTCATACACATAATCTACAGTTCCAGGAAAGTGTGGAGTACCCCTTAAATCCATTACTCCCAGGTTCACTCTGATCTAGAGTGGCAATACCTGTTTGGGTCCCATCTATAATTCAAATAATTCTTTTTAAAAATTATTTGTATTCAATAAGACTGTGTAAGAAACAACTATACATAAAACGTAAATATGAATATACAATGAACATGATTCCCTAACCTCTAGGAATAAAATAACCCTACTTGGGTTGACATTCAGTTAAAATCAATCAAATCACTCAATTAATCAATAACACATTAACTGAAGTGTACAGAATACAGTCATAAAAAAAAAACTTCTATGAAAATATCTTTTATAATCATATATTTGGGAAATTTCAAATGACTGGATTTATTATGAAAAGGTTTTTAAAAAAGAGCTAAACGATTTAGTATTAACATGTATATTACTGTATTAGCAGAATACATAGACTTCAAATTTTATAACACTATTTTTTAGCAAAAATATTTTGGAAACCAGAACAGACAAATCTCAAAAGATGTTTAATCAATCTACAAACAAAAATCTTATTCCATCATACTTGAAAGTAAAATATGTATTTTTTCATTATCATATAATACTTCTACAGACCTTGTCAAATGACATCCAAAATCAAGAATATTTAGTTCTATTGCATAAAGTTCAAGGGAGATAATCCTGTTAAAATACAAATGAAGTAATTCAGACTTCTACTCGGTGAGGCTCTAAGCTATACGAAATTTGAAGCCCTTCTTTGAAAGATTTGGGTAAAAAAATGATAAAGAAAACATTATATATATATTATATATATATATATATATATATATATATATATGATTTTTTTGTGAATTAGTGTTAAATAATAAAAACTAATAATAAAGAAATCTTTCTTTTTCTGCAAGATGATTGCTGAGAAAGATGAGCATAAAACTTAAGGTTGCAGATAAACATTCATGTAATTAAATATATATACAGAAACTTATGTAAATTAATCTATTATCATTATCATTATATAATAGCTCTATCACAGCTATTGAGCACTCTTCTAATAATACCACAAATATTAGCCCACCACTGACTCACCAAGTGAGATAGTGATAAACATACACTGTTGTAATATGTATATATATATATATATATATATATATATATATATATATATATATATATATGTGTGTGTGTGTGTGTGTGTGTGTGTGTGTGTGTGTGTGTAGAAAATAGAAAAACAAATATGAATTTATTCTTGATGGAGAAGTTGATGTTATAACGTTTCGGTTGTAGCAACCTTCCTCAGGATTCGATTTATGGAGACTGTCTGGAGGAGTTGTAAAAAATGGGAGAAAGGTAATTTGTATGGTGAAAGGGGTGTAACCTATGTTCTGTAAAACAGTGAAAAGTGTGTTGTGTTTCATAGGGCCATATGGATATGGGACAAGAGATGTCCAGAATTGTTTAAGTTAGAATCAAACTTTAGTGAAAGATATTTAGGGTAAAAGTTGTGATAATGTGTAGGTTGAGACATCTAATCTGTTTCAAGATGAAACAACACACTTTTCCTCATTTTATGGAATATCTGCATGTGGTCGAGAACTCATGCTATGCCAGACCCGGTTACGCCCCTTTTGTCACATAAATTACCCTTTTCACATTTTTCGCAAGTCATCCAGACCAACCAACATGTACAATGTACGGCTGACTTCTGATTTAGGTCAGAAAATTAAAACGGAAAGTTTTTTGGTGGTACCCAATGACAGTTTAACTACGGTCTATGAATTAATATTTTGTGAATTGGGTTATGGTTTTAGGGGATTAAGGTTGTTTTTAATTACGTATTGCTTAAAAAAAATAAACAACAAAAAACCCAAATTAACCCAAATTACTATACATTTAATGTTGAAAAATATTTTTTAAACTATGTTTAATTGAAATTATACATTGCAATACTAACACAAACAACTGTCTCAATAATAGATTCAATAATAAATTTCAATGGTTAATTAAATGTATAGTAATTTGTTTTTTTTGCTGTTTATTTTTTTTTTTAAGCAATATGTAATTAAAAACAACCATAATCCCCTAAAACTGTAACCCAATTCGCAAAATGTTAATTCATAAACTGTAGTTAAACTGTCATTGGGTACCACCAAAATACTTTCCGTTTTAATTTTCTGACCTAAATCAGAAGTCAGCCTAGAGGCCTTTTGTTATATCTTTACCCTTCACTAATCTCACAAATCCGTTACTACTGAAAAGTGATTTTGATCCTCGCTTGATGCCCCATATTTGACTTTGTGTCACATCCTACCTGTAAGATGAATGATTTTTTTAGGCCTCCCACTGTGGAGTAATGATTAGTAGTGAGATTGATCCTCGTTTGATGCCCTATACTTGTGACCGTGTGTCAAATCCTACCTGTGGTGAACTGGATGTGTAAATACATTTTTCTTTTGGTCATTTGGTAACTTTGCCTATAGTGGTCACCAAGCTTTACTTAGGGTCACATTGAGTATTAAAAAGATTCCAATAAATCACTGAAGTTAAGCAGCAATGAACCTACTAATTACTTAGATGGGTGACCAATTGTTACTATAAGAAACCTGTGTATTAGACTAAGCAAAGCTTAGTAAGGTTATTTCCTATAAGACTAACATGATCAAAGGGGAACCACTCTTGACTGATAAATTATTTATTTATTTATTGATCTACTAGGAAAAAAGAAGATGGGGTTAGGGTTAGGGTTTAGGGTTGGGGTCAGGGTTAGTTTAATGAGAAAATAAATGAATAATTAATCAGTCAGGAGTGGTTCCCCTTTGATCATGTTAGACTTATAGGAAATAACCTTTAGTAAACTCTCACTATTATCAGACATAGGGAATATTAGACTTATAAAGGGAGTGAACTCTGTTAAGAATGAATTGCTACACATATTCATCTAGGTAAGAGGTCTCAAACACAGGGATTCAAAATGGCCATTACGCCCTGAGAGTGAGGCACAGCCAGCCAAAAGTGAGATGGTATGTGTGTGTAGAGGGCTTGGTTTCCACCAGTTATAATGTTAACTGGCATTAAAACTGATAGACTGCAATTTTTTTTTCATCAAAAAGAATACACATATGATAGGAAGGTTAGTTGGATTTTACAGCATACCATCCCTTGTTAACCAGAAGACATTTTGTTTTATTCATTCTTATGGGGTAATGAAATTTTATTTTTTTCACTCAATTTTTTTAAAACCCATTTTTTTCTATTTAACCCATAGATTGGATCCTAACAGGTACCACCTCTCCGGTTAGGGGTGGACCTTGGAGTAATAATGATGAAAGGGTACTCCACATTCCCCAGAGCTTCAAAATTTTAATTTCACCATTAGATGCAGTTTACTGTCATAAGCATGACACTATGATAGTAAGTTTGATATGTGAATTAGTACAAAATGTAGGGGAATCTGTGTCATGTAATGGTTAAGAAGCTGGATTAACAGACCATTTTTAGTGAGTTTGATTCTCTCTGGGTGCCCCATACTTCTTAAGTTTAGTAAATGACTCAGCTATAGATAAATAGTAGGACATATTGGGCTCTTAAACCTTGGTTAGTCCAGAGAAGGACAACTTTGAATTCAAACCTATTAAACACCACTCAAGAAATTGACCATGTGTTCCATCCTACTCATGCAAATGGGTTTGGTAATATAATATAATATATATATATATATATATATATATGAGATTTATCCAAAACTTGGTAGTAAGGGATGATTCTATATGTGATTTCTAAGATCCACTGCATTAATATTGATGATCCAGTATGTATAAATACAGCGAATCTTTAAATCACTGAAGAGAGCTCAATGTATAATAACCTTTTAGATTATATACAGAGCAATATTTATATATATATATATATATATATATATATATATATATATAAAGATAATGAAATTATTGCATACAGTTCTCAGGTGCACTACAACTTATTAAAGGTGCATGTATAGTACATGGAATAATGTATAAATATCAGGAAAATGAACAGGGTATGATTCATGATAAATGTCATATTCTATATCACTCCCTGTCCTTATCTCCCTTTAATCTTTTGGAATTAACACCCCCTTGATACCGTTCTCCTGTGTAGAAGTTATGTAGTCTTTTATTAGCCATTAACACCTCATCAACAGGTCTCCTGAGTTTACTCTCTTACTTGAATATATATGTGTTATATATGTATGTGTGTATGAAGGAAGGATATAAGGCATTGTGTTTGCGAATTTCAGGAAGTATGGAGCTTTTGAAATTATGTTACATACCATACTTATATTGGATGTATCTTATAGTATATTGTGGTATATCTGTATACCTGTGGTTGTATACAGATATACTTATCTTCTTTATACTTATCTTGTTTTGAGTAGCTGGATTCTATCTTTTGTATCTGTTATCTGTATGGCTGTTATCATCTCTGGATTCTTCTATTTTCTCTGGTCCGGTAGATGTTATTCTTAGCTGGATCTATCTCTGGGTTGGTAGTTGGCTGCTTCTGTTTCTGGAACTGCGTCATCTTGTGTCATTGTGGAGTTTTTAATTAACGAACACAAGACTTTGCTTTAATTAGAGCTCTTTATTATTTTACAAGATCCAGATCAACAGGCATGCATGCAAGAATTTGACTAATTGAATGGAACATTTAAATAAAGATTTAAAAGTTTTGAAAGTTTAAAAAAAAAAAAAATTCAAAAACAAATAAAAGAAATACTCTGGGTTAAACAGAGGTCATAAACATTAACCTTTTAAAAACACTTATTAATTAAGTCCTCACAAAAAAAACATAATTCAGTGTTACAACTTAAATGGGCATGTTTTCAATTAGTAATTATAATCATCTAATTAATTAGACAGAATCATGACTTTGGGTCCATCAGCTTTGCTAAACTGAATCTTTATTTTTTTTTGTTTAAATGTACAAGGTAGCTGAAACTCTAAATGATAAACTGAACCCTTACTTTGTGTTCATCAGGTTTGCTAAATCGAATCTTTATATTTTTGTTCAATTGTATAAACCATGTGACACAATGGTTAACTAAGAATACGGTCAGAGAAAGAGAAAAGGGGGGTAGAATGTATTAAGTCCAAGCTATATGTATATGGGTGGATGTTTGTTCTTTAAGGAGCAAAGGTCAGTCAGAAAGTTTAAGAGAATTAAATGGCCACCATGAAGTTAAGCTAGATAGAGATAATATCTTTAGGTAGTTAGGTTTTAAGAGAAAATTCATCTTGAAAAAGTTAATGGTCTGAAAAGTAGGGACACTGAAACTGATAAAAATGAAAGTAATGACTAATGTTTTAGGAGAAATTGCAGACAAAAAGTCTGAGAAGTACCCATGTTCTGAGTGGTCGAATCCATGGTAGGAGTTGAATTTGCATATATTCAGCCAGCCCAATATCACTTAGCAGTTAGTTTCAGAATTGTTGGAATGAGAGGTTTTCCACATAGCAGTAGGTAGAAATCAGTAAAGCCAGAATTATAGTTAAAACAACTTTCTTGCCAGCTGACAACATAGACAAGTATCCTCTGCTCCACCACAAACTGCACAAAATGTCACAACTTCCCCTTCCATTAGCATCCTGTTATCAAACTTTGTGTTGTGTTTTTCATCCTTGTGAACCTGTCTCTAACTCATACCCTTTGAATCGGCCAACACAGAACATTACAATGTGGGGTCATCGACATTGAGCAACATATTGTCACAAGCAGACATAGCTAATAATCTAAATATTAAATTGGACCCTTTTAATATGTCTATCAGTTTCACTAAACTGAATCTTCATCTTTTTGTTTAACTGTATAAAGTAGATATAGCTGAAAATCTAAAAGTTAAACTGAACCCTTACTTTAGGTCAAGCAGATTCACTAAATTGAATCTTTATGGGATTTTTTAACAGTATAAAGTATACATTTAACTGAAAATTCCTTTTCAGAAAGCAAAGATATGTCCATTATGTGTTTAAATCAGCAAAGACCACCATAAACATTAACCTCTGAAAAATTTTTATTAATAAATTCCTCACAAAAATATAATTCAATGTTACAAATTAAATGGGTTGATTTTCAGTTAGTAATTATAATCATTTAATTAATTCTCAGCAATAATTAACAGATAATATAATTATAGAATTTTTTTAATATCCTAAATGGTGTGACTGAGTTATCAAATAACGGCATTGAAATCTGGAAGAAAGGTTAACATATGTTTATTACACTTTTATACAAAAGATATAAATAAGATAGAGTCCAATGCACAGCTCTTCAACAACAGTAATTAAAATCTCTGTAGCAAGACTAGCTACTACTCAACTACTTAACTAATACCCTCGTGTAATCTGTATTATTTGTGTGTTTCATTGGACGAGTCCAACTTTCTTGTAAGGGAAGATATTTCCCTTACATGACTGTAAGTAACCTGTGTCTTTTTTTTTTTGTCAAAATAACTTGATTTGGCATTAAATGACCCAAAAGGGTTGATATTCCATAAACAAAACAACTAAAAGAAAGAAAGTGAAATTTAAAAAAAAAAAAAAAGAAAGAATGATGAATTATTTGATAGAGAATTATTAGTCAAGATCACAGAAGACAAGAAACTTTTTTTCTTTTTCCATTTTTTTAATTTTTTTAAACTGATCTTTATGCTCCGCATAACTGATTCATTCTGAAAATCTGGATCTGAGCCACAACTGAGACATTTTAAAGAGTGAATCTATTTTCTGGAAATAAGCCATGTTCAAGACAAACAAAAAAACAAAAAACAAAAAAAAACTGAGTTGATTCATATAGCAGTTTACAAAATGTCAGTTGATCCAAAATCTTGAGTGAACAGCACAATCAAAGATCCTATTCTAAGAATTCAGCCAAAATTTAAAAAAACAACAATGGAAATAATCTGAATCTCCTGGCAACAACTCATTCTGTGGTTCTTTTTGTCTTTATGAATTAAGGTTAATTACAAACACCAATATCCATCCAAGATTTTTTTTAATTGTAAGAGTTTCATGTATGCATCACATATTTGATGACAGGGTTATAAAAAATAAATGCACTGTTTTTTTTTAAACATGAAAGAATAGTGAAACTAAGGATTCAAATGGGAAAATGTTCAAGAAATATGGCTGATTTATTCATTCCATTCAGATTAATTGTTTACTAATATTTGTTTAAAGGAATTTATATAATAACTGTCAATAACAGGTATCTGGAAGTCAACCATATATTCATTTTATTCCATAACTAGATTAATTTCCACTCAATAGGGTGGCTTTTAAGATAGTTAACAAATAATTTGGTTATTTCCTATAAATCTAACATAAACAAAGGGGAACCACACTTGACTGATAAATTATTTATTTATCTATTGATCTACTAGGAAAAAAGAAGACGGGGTTAGGGTTAGGGTTTAGGGGTAGTTTAATGGGAAAATAAATAAATAATTTATCAGTTAAGTGGTTCCCCTTTGTTTATGTTACTTATAGGAAATAACCCATATATCTATATATCTGTATCTACCTTCAGTTTAATCTTGGACTTGATCATATGAGTTACCATGGACAAAAAGCATCCGTCATTGACAATGGATCAGGTATGTGTGTTGCAGGATTTGCCAGCAAGAATAATTCAAGGCCATTTTTCCAGCGTTGAACATAAACAAAGGGGAACCACACTTGACTGATAAATTATTTATTTATTTATTGATCTACTAGGAAAAAAGAAGATGGGGTTAGGGTTAGGGTTTAGGTTAGGGTAAGGGTTAGTTTAATGTGAAAATAAATAAATAATTTATCAGTCAAGAGTGGTTCCCAGACTTATAGGAAATAACCAATAATTTTTGTTGCTATAATTCTAGGGATGTTTTGCCATATATAAAATGTCTAAATTATCTAAACTTTGCTATAAAAGAAAGGTATTTTTTTTTTTTTTGTTGATTTACATTTAATTGAAAAATTCCGTGATAATAGCAGTTCCAAAGCTCAAGTTATGTGCTTCCAAAATTTCACTATATTGAGGGGTTTAACCCCCCATTAGTGTTTCTTGATGTTATTGACATTTGCTGATATTTTGTGAATAGAGATCTTTTTTTGACATTTAATTACAGTTTAAATTTCATTTGAATCAAAGGGAAAAAAAATCAGTAGAAGTATATGCTCCATGGGGAAACCGTTTGATCAAAATGAAATAAACTGATCCAAGTATCCTGCGTAATGTAATTTCAGAATATATGTTTATGTGGGTCTATCTCCAAAACCCTCAGAGGTGTTTGTGAACAAACAAACAGACAGCAACTACAACTTTATATATATAGACTATGGGCACCTCGCATCGTATAATGGTTAGCAAGTTGGATTAG
The DNA here is from genome assembly GCA_023376005.1 of Doryteuthis pealeii. Classification (NCBI taxonomy): domain Eukaryota; kingdom Metazoa; phylum Mollusca; class Cephalopoda; order Myopsida; family Loliginidae; genus Doryteuthis; species Doryteuthis pealeii. The sequence continues at coordinate 38,446,018 of CM042142.1, forward strand.
CAAACCATTGTTAGTGAGTTCGATTCTCATTGGGTGCCCCATACTTCTGGCCTTGTGCTACATCTAAGCTAAGCTTAGTAAATAACTATATATATATATATATATATATATATATATATATATAGACTATATCAGATATTATTAAAGCAAAAGCATTAGGGGAAAGAGAGATAGAATATTTTGGACCATATGACCTTTAGGCACCCCTTTTGTGATCTGGATTTATAAGGACATGTTTTTCATTTACACCGTCAACGTCCGGTTGTTTGTTAACAGACGATTTTTAGAGTTTTATTTTAAATTATAAAACTAACTCTTAACCCTAACTCCTAACCCTAACCCCTAACAAACAATCGGATTTTGACAGTGTAAATGAAAAATATGTCCTTATGAATCAAGATCGGTGCCTAAAGGTTATATGGTCCAACATTTTTGTTAAGCTTTGTTGGTAGACAAGACAGAAAATCGCAAAGAAAAATAAAACAACATTAATTTTTATTCAAATACAAAAATTTATTTCCATTTGAATAAAGATGCTGAAATTAATAGTGGCAGCTTGAAAAGACCGTGGTCAGCTAACACTATGACATTTGGAAAAACGTGGATAATGGTTTAGTAGTAGTCATAGTATCTATTATAATACCCTTCCCTGAAGCGATTTCTGGATTGATGACAATAGACTCGGCTTCCATATTCATTGAAAAATTTGGCATAGCATCCACCACAATAGTCGGGCCTGTAAAAGAAATGGTAAAGAATCAAAGACTAGAACATATTTCAAGATTATTGGGATCAGTCCTAATGAAATATCTAGTTACTCCCTTTGATGAGTAGGTGCATTGTGGCAGCTAGTACTAGAAATAGGACTTCAGTCATGACAGACATGGATTAATACATAAGATAGCTGGTCATGATAGGTGCATTGTGAGAACTAGTACTAGAAATGGGACTTCAGCCATGACAGACATGGATTAATACATAAGATAGCTGGTCATGATAGGTGCATTGTGAGAGCTAGTACTAGAAATGGGACTTCAGTCATGACAGACATGGATTAATACATAAGATACATTGTGAGAGCTAGTACTAGAAATGGGACTTCAGCCATAACAGACATGGATTAATACACAAGATAGCTGGTCCTGATAGGTGCATTGTGAGAGCTAGTACTAGAAATGGGACTTCAGCCATGACAGACATGGATTAATACACAAGATAGCTGGGAGTAAACCCGAAAAAAAAAATCAGGAGCCGGAGCCCCTAAAGGTAGTGTGGTGCTGAAATCCAGTGCTACCCATCAATTCCTACGTCACTACCATTGCCAAACATTACCTTTCCTTTGGATCACAGCGGCAGTGTAATTAATTGAAAACTCTGTTTCGGATGTCAGCAATGTTTATTTGAATGTATAAAGGAGGCACATTGTGTAATGGTTACTATTGTAGGAAATGCATAAGACGAGTTCAAATCCTGGATGAGGCTGTTTGCATTTCACATAGCGCTAATACCTATGGGAAAGGTATGCTTCCAGTTATTCTCCCTCCAACTATGGGTAAATAGTAGGGCAACTGGGCTCTTTAACCTTGATTAGGCAACCAGTCTAGGAGAAGGAAAACTCTGGATTTAACCAATGCATTTTATGTTCTCGCGTTAATGTGCTAGATGGCCAATGAGTGAGAAGCTTCATCCACCCTTTCACAGGTTTTGATTTTCGTCTAGCCACCCTCCTCACCAGGGAAGCTTGGTGGTGGTATCGGTTTAGTCACTGATGATCCGACTATGAAGCAGGTAGTAGTTGATGTGAAGCAGAAGAAAATGATGTTAGAATTAATACTTACACACATCGAGCATTTGGGTAGGCAGGACAATAGGATCCATGGCAAGGATTATTGCAGTGTGGCATAGGTCTTCCATCACGACACTGTAGCCGATAAGCTGTAAAGAAAAATGTTTTGATACTTATAAAGTGAAGAATATACAAAGAATAATAATATGCACATCTTATTATAATGGAGATTCGGTGTCTGTCTGTCTGCAACCAAAACTATGTCACATTAACCTCAGGAATTGTTTATCAATGAGCATTTGATTTATACTCAAAATCAATAATACATGGAATAATACATCTTATCTATTAACAATGTCTCAGTGAAAATCTGAGTTAGATTTGCCTCGAAACAGCCCATGTTATTAGAGCATTTAAAATCCTGCTATGTGTCTTATATATCACTAAGAAATAAGGGGTTACATAATACATGGTGTGGTTAATTTGCATACTGTTTTTAACAAAACAGGGTTTAATAGATAATTACTTGGGTTTATTGAACTCTAATATTATTGTTTTATTCTCCAATGTATTAAAATCAATCAAATGAATGATTTTATATAGAAACCAATTAAAATATAATTAAAGTAAGTGTAATCTTTTTATATGCATTCTTATTTAATTTCATTAGTATTTCTAATTTGATATATTTCCTCACATTAAAACTTAAACACTTATGCCTGAAAAATTGAGAATTAGAATAAAAAACTTCAAAACAACTTGGATTCTGTTCTCTTCAACAAAATTTGTTTGAATATATATATATATATATATATATATATATATATATATATATATATATTGTTTGAATATATATATATACTATTTGTTATAGAATACAATATATTTAAGGTAAAATTGTTACCATTGTCTTCTAAGCAGTGTGTTAGCTATTGGTTGTCAAGACAACAGGCCCGTGAAATAATTTGTCTAAAATATATATATTTATGTCATAAATAATTATCTTTTTAGATCAAGTTATAACGATGCATTTCAAACTTTCAAGGTCACATTCAGTAAGAATCATGTAGGAAAAAATATTGGATTTAGGCTGGTCTGTTCTACCTCATCCACAGTATTCACCAGAATTTATTCCAAGTGAATTCCATCTTTTTGTTCTCCTTAAAATGCTTTGAATGACAAAAAAAAATCACAAGACAATCAAAACGTTTGTGGAAAACTTTTTGTAAAAACCAGCTGAATTTTACAAGATAACTGATAAATGGCAAGAGATACCCTAACTTATATATATATATATATATATATATAGAGAGAGAGAGAGAGAGAGACAGACAGACAGACAGACAGACAGACAGACAAAATAAAAATTCAAGAAATTAAAAGTACCATTACAAGGGAGACAACTCCTAAAATCTTTAATTCACAGGAAACTAATCCAAATAAAGCAGACTTTATTGCAATATTGATAATGTTTTTGAATGCTGTTATTGTTTGCCTACATACAAAATTGTTGTTATTCAGGTTAATGAATAGATAAATGTTAAATGAACAAGTAAGTAAAAAATAACTACTTTACCAATCTGTCTAAAAATAATTAAATTATTTTGCAATTGGTCCGAATATATTTTCAGCCCAACATATCATTTTAACTTTCATTATTTTTATATTGATTTTTCCACTTTTTATATTATTAAATCAAATTAAAAAATAAACAAAGCAATTATTAACATGTAATGAATCATATTATTAGCATATGAAGGCACTCAATGCTAAAATCGTAGAGCAGATTTAAAATCAAAGGTTAGATATTATGGATATAATATCCCATAACTACAGTTTTAACCGTCTGATGATTGCAATTACGCATGAAACTGTAGTTAAAGGATATTATAACCATAATATTTAGCCTTTGATATATATATATATATATATATATATATATATATATATATACAAAGAGAGAGAGAGAGAGAGCGATAAAGGTAAAAGTATCCAATCGACTGGTAAGTTGGGGATGATTCTATTTGGCATCAACAGTATTCTTCGTATATCCACAATGCATGCCCATGCAGATGCACACCTATAGATTTATACAAGGATTATTTCAAATCCCTAAAAGAGCTCAATGTAGATAATTGATAAATTAATTAAATACAAAGCAATATTTACACTTTCAATAAGAAAGAAAAACTTCACAAACTGTCATTTGGCTATTATAAATTTATTTCAGCTGGTAACTCAATAAATGACCCCAGTTTGTCAGACAGTCATAGCATAATAACCAAGAAAAAAAAAAATTTTTTTTTTCCTTTTCTTTCTCTTTTTACAAAACCAGTAGATTCCCTCCTCTTCAAACATGCCCAAAAAATATTATATATGATGATAATAAATAAAATGAAAATAAAACAATTAATTACATTAGATAAATAAAAGAACTGAGTTTGAATTTATTACCACAAATAGGAAATATGTAATTTCTTGACACAATGTATCTAAATACTTCTTGCAGTCACAAAATAACTCTTGCATGTCAGCCGGTGTCATGAATAAATTAACTTAATTTAAGAAGAAAACCATCCATTCTTCCATTTATCATGCTTATGAAACACCATTATATATATATATATATATATATATATATATATATAAATATATAATATATATTTGGACCAAGTAATATATATATATATATTATATTATAATGGTGTTTCATAAGCATGATAAATGGAAGAATGGATGGTTTTCTTCTTAAATTAAGTTAATTATTGGTCCAAATATATAGTTATTTACTAAGCTTTGCTTAGATATAGCAAGGCCAGAAGTGTGGGCGCCCAGTGAGAATCGAACTCACTAATGGTCTGGGAAGCCAGCTTGCTAACCATTACCACGTCGGGTGCCCATGGTCCAATATATATATATATATATATTTGGTGACTTGGTCCAAAATTTTTCAGTATTTTTTATAAGTTATCAGTATGGATTAAATATAAATATATATATATTATATATATATATATATATATATTAATCCATACTAGTGCCTATTGGTGACTTGGTCAAATATTTTCAGTATATTTTATAAGTTATATATATTAATTATATATATATATATATATATATATATATATATATATATATTAATCCATACTGATAACTTATAAAATATACTGAAAAATATTTGGACCAAGTCACCAATAGGCACCCTAGCCGAGATCAGTTTTGAAAGGAACTGAATTTTGCTTTTCACCAGTTATTAGTAAACAAAATCAACAGCCGATACAAACCAAAGACACATTTTTATACTAAAATAGTTTTTGGGGTGCCTCAAGCAGACCAGAGAAGGTTCTCCATAAGGTCCTCTTGACACTCTAAACAGCAATACACAAATGGTCTTGGACCAGTTCATTTACTCCAAGAAAAGGTACGATAGGCTAGTCCAAAACAAAAACCTGGTCTTCATCTGGGAAGAGGTTGTGCAGTGTATACCAAACCCTCCACACATGCAGGATGCGACACAAGGTCAATTTCTTGAGCAGAATTTAACTGGTTTAAGTTGAGAGTTTTTCTTCTCTCAGACTGGTTACCTAGCCAAGGTTAAAGAGCCCAGTCTACCCTACTATTTACCCATAGCTGGAGGGAGAGTAGTTGGATGCATACCTTTCTCAAGGGTATTAGCACTATGTGAAATGCTAACAGCCTTGTCCAGGATTTGAACTCTGATCAACGAGTCAATTTCCTACGTATAGAATATATGTCTTTGCAAAGATTGCTTTAACATTGTAAAGTTAACATTTATGACAAAGAAGCCAGTCTGCCCTACTATTTACCCATAGCTGAGGGAGAGTAGTTGGATGCATAACTTTCTCAAGGGTATTAGCACTATGTGAAATGCAAACAGCCTTGTCCAGGATTTGAACTCTGATCAACGAGTCCATTTCCTACGTATAGAATATATGTCTTTGCAAAGATTGCTTTAACATTGTAAAGTTAACTTTATGACAAAGAAGCCAGTCTGCCCTACTATTTACCCATAGCTGGAGGGAGAGTAGTTGGATGCATAACTTTCTCAAGGGTATTAGTACTATGTGAAATGCAAACAGCCTTGTCCAGGATTTTGTGGTGCAATGGATATGTTGATATTGGACAGGAATGTTCTATTAAAAGCTGGAAAACCAAATAATCAATTCAAACAAATACTGATTGGAATTAAACCAACTGAATGTGAAATTGATGAGCTGCATTTAGAATAAGCTTTTTGCTACTAAAAGGATATATATATATATATATATATATAGTTGGCTGCATGTTTCTATGGTGACCAGTCAAAGTTTGTACAAGGGTAATCTAAAAAAATAAGGTCTCCATAGCACTGGGAATGCAGGGAAACTGATATGCATCTATTGGCAACACTGTGGACTCCTACACATGGACACCAGTGTTGGCTGACCAGCAAAAACTTACATTCATCAGCTCTGTGTAGATACTGGATGCTGTCCAGGGAACTTACCAAGAGCAATTTTTCAAAAGAAATTACTTTTATTTATTCAATGATCCATATATATATATATATATATATATATATATATATATATTTAGTCATCCACAGACATAGTGTTTCAATATCTCACGTCTCCTCGGTATGGCTAGACATAGCAGGCTACCTCTGGCCAGGCTCAAACCCAACCAATTTACCATCAGTCAGAGTTCCTAATCAAAGGGCCACCTATAAATAGGAGCAAAAATTTACCTGATAAATATATACATATGTATATATGTAAAGGCAGAGAGTTCCATCCATTTTATGAGGCAATATTTTAAAAGTGGAGTACAACTGGTTTAAATTCAGAGCTTTCCTTCTCCTAGATCGTTGTCATTCCAAGGTTGAAGAGCCCAGTCTGACTTACTATTTACCCATAGTAAACATTATAACATATTGACTAGGAAGTTTTTACTCATTTGCTATATTCAGCAGATATTGCACCTTCAAATTACCTTTTATTGTTGTCTTTATAGAACTGTTGTTATGAAAAGATTTTCACTTCCCTGGAAGACTGCAAAAGGCACCAAAAACAGTTCATTATTGAGAAAGACAAAAAGTTATTAGAAAATGGAATTAGAAAATTGCTTAAAAATAATAATAATTTATTGTGTACAGTGCTCAGGTGCACCACAACTCATCAAAGGCTCATGTATAGTACATAGAATAATGTATTAGTGTCAGGAGCATGAATAGCGTACAGTAATAATATACAAGTATGTGTGCGCTTACGTGCATATATGTGTTGATAGGGGTATCAGGTATAGTGTTGGTGGATTACAGGAAGCATGGAGGCTTTGAAAGATGCAGTGTTTCGGCAGCCTACAATGGATGCAGGCAGTTTATTCCATGCCTTGGCAACACTGAGCGTGAAAAAATGTTTTCGAAAGTCATGTGAGCTATGCTGTTTTCTGATTTTGTAGGTATGCTAAATGTGTTAGAAAGATGGAGATCAAAAAGGTACTCAAGGTTGCTGTTGTTAAGATGATTAATGACCTTATGAATGTTTACCAGGTCAGTTGCCAGACGCAGGAGTTTCAATGAATCCTTATTAATGTGTTTATCTGTCCCTTTCTTGATCATATTCAGGACTCTTATTATTACTGGCATGATGATAGTTTTAAGATACCACATTTTTTCATCTTATCATCTGAATTGTCCTGATGAAGATTTTCGAGGAAAAAAAAAGCCCCAAAATGTTTTAACATTGACTAACTTTCTATCTATTAATAAATTTAAACGAATCCATTCCCAGGGCAGCAAGATGTTAAGAATATGGCAGATGCCTGATGGGGGTATTTGTTTTTTTTTTGCATGTCTCTGTACAGTTTCTAGGGGGTTAATGTTCTGAGTGAGATAGGGGTTCCAGACTGGTGATGCAAATTCCAAGTGTGGCTGCACCATAGCTTTATACAGCTTTAAATAGATAGCCGCTGATATGATAGAACATAATAGAAAGAAATGGTAAATATATTGTTTAATAAAGTTAATATTGAAAATGTTTTTTAAAAATTTCTACGTGATAAGCTAAATAAACTTTTTGGCCAAATGGCACTACTCAAAAACTGCAGCATCATAGTAAGCAAGTTCAAACTCCAGTTACGCTACTGTGTTGACTTTCTGACTGATATAAACACCTCATCCTCCTGTTACATAATTTATGTGGTAGCATAAATTATTGACAAACCCTGTAGCTGAAGGGGCCATTGGCTTTCAGATCAGCAGTGGAAAAATATCAGGAAGTTGGTAACCCCATCTGACCCCTAGAGAACACGTCACGAGAAACAAGTGACTTGAGTTAGATTTCAGTTTCAACCAGAAATGTAAGCAGAGTAGACATGCATTGCTGAGGTTGATTCTTCCATGCAGCGAGGAAGAACATGGCAGAAATAAATCTTGCCAAGAAAATCAAAGTCTTATGGTTAATTAATTGCATGACGAAAAGAGTTAGCCCAGAAGGAGCCCTTAGTTAGAGACAGCAACAAGAAGATGATAAAGATGAAGCAGCTAGAAGCTAGATGACAACATGACAGCCAAAGAAGGAAAGGAAACAGCCACTAGACGTAGCAGGAAGTAATGAAGCTAGTAAGTTTCAACTCTCTCTCTCTCTCTCTCTCTATCACAGAGTCTCCTCTCTTGGTTATATACCCAACAATGTGGGTATACAACACTCCGAGCTACAACTTTTCATCAACAAGAATGGCTTTGGCATTAACTGGTTATTTCCTATAAGTCTAACATAAAAAAGGGAACCACTCTTGACTGATAAATTATTTATTATTTATTTATTGATCTACATCTACTAGGAAAAAAGAAGACAGGATTAGGGTTAGGTTTAGGGTTAGTTTAATGGGAAAATAAATAAATGATTTATCAGTCAAGAGTGGTTCCCTTTGTTTATGTTAGACTTATAGGAAATGACCAGTAACCTTTACTACTGAATAGAAAAGTATTCATTTAAATCATTTCTCTTATTTAACTCTAAACCATTTTCTAAAAGCTGATGATCTCATGTTTTTAGGGGGTCCGGTATTTTGATTGTCGGCAGTTTATGGTACTCTGGTAGATAAAGGGTTAAATAACCCACAAAGGTTGATTTGCCATTAAACAAAGAAATCAAGCCAAACTAAAACTTTTTGAGAATTTAAAACTGGGCATGTATTGAATGAAGTATGAACTTTTACTTCTAATTTTGAGTAGACTTTTGAGATGGTCCTGTTCAGAATTTTCCAAGTTCAGTGAGGGAGTCTATCCCCTTTTCACTAACGCTAGACAGAGATATTGGTTTTTGCCTCTGAAGTGGAGCGCCACACCTACCACAAATTCAAATCCTGGACTAGGCTGATACATTTCACATAGTCTTAATACCCTTGGGAAAGGTATGAATCCAACTATTCTCCTCCCTATGAGTAAAGAGTGGGACAGACTAGGCTCTTTAACTCTTAACATCCTGTTGAGAATTTTCCAAGTCCAGAGCCCCATTCCTATAAGGATTTATTTTCAAAAAGTGGCTAAAAATGGCCTTTTCATTTAAAGTTACCTATTATTTTCCTTAAATCAAAAACTTCTAAATATGTTTAATATTACATTTAAACAAGGCTATCATTTAGTGCAAATTAGAAAAATGAATGTGACTTACGACGGGTGGAATGAGATGGTGTAGGACATTAAGAGTTAAGTAGCATCTTGTCAGTGTGTGTGTGTGTGTGTGTGTGTGTGTATAGAGGGAGGGTTAAGAAGTTCTTGTTCACGCCCAATGCCATGTATTCATCCTGTTGTTCAAAAATACGTGGCACATCACTTCTCAAGACTCTTTTAACCTCGAAAAATTACTGTCATGCTGAAAGCACTCATTCCTGCCAGATCACTGAAGTCTAGCAGCAAAGAGCCAGTTCCATATCTAATTGGGTAACCACTTAAGCAATAGCAGGTACTTTAAGCAACCTGAGTCTTTTGTTTATCAAAATGACTTGATTCGGTATTAAAGGTTGATATGCTGTAAAACAAAACAACCAAAGCTGCAACTTGTGGAAGGCTGCATGCAGCCTGAGGGTTATATGTTTGTTATGCCTGCAATAAGGGTTGATATATAATTATATCAGAATATTTTTATAAGTTTCAATGCCAGAGATTTTTTAGTAAAAGAACCATGAATACAGAATTCTGCTAAAAAATATCAATAAAGAAACTGACCGTATCGTTAAAAAAACGGCCTGATTTACATATTTTTCAAGATAACGGTGAATAATTTTTCTCCAGTTGGATAATTTGATCTTTGAATTAACTGTTTTTCTTTGTAACAATTCTTTATGATCGTTATTTCTTTTTTTTAAAAAAATTCAAAAATATTTACATTTCTTCCATCAATATGGCCTAAACTGATCATGTGACCTATTTTGGTGATACCTATAGTACACATATATCAGAAGATTTTTATAAGTTTCTATACATGATTTATTTTATTTAAAAAAACATGAATTCTGGATTCTGCAAAAAAATGTCATATTTTTCTTTTTTCAAATTTTACTTCAATTTTTTTTTCAAACAAATCTTCTGATATAATAATTCAGACTCTTATCTTTATAGAAAAAAATCTAAAACTCGTTTTTTATCACTTCATTTTTTCAGATCTCATAAAATGAAATGGGCAGGGGGAGATCTCTTAAAACAATATTTCCCTTAATATATTTTAGGAAAAACCTATTTTAAATACAATTTAATCAACAGGCAAATAAGTATCGAAATTTTCATGAAAATTTGATTTTTCATAGAATTTTTTAAAAAGTCATAACTTGTTTTTGACTACTTTAAATTTCAATTGATTTAATGGTGCAAAAATGTAAACATTCATTCATAATTTTCATTATTTCTGTAAGCCAAAAAATTTTTTTTTTAAATCATCAGGAGTTTTTTTTTAATGTTTCTTCTTTTAAATGGTCCAAATATTTTGAAGATAATATTAACCTTTATTCAAGTTTTATTGTGTTAAATATAGGGGGGGGGGTAAATTTGACACAGCAGATTAAACATCCCTACTGAAAATAAAACAAACAACCAAAAAATTCCATATAAAGATCATTTTTTTTTTTAACCAAATGTGGAAATTTTCAGTATTACTTGATATATATTTGTGTATGTTAATCCTTTTTGAAAAGGTTAATCAAAATTTATTTCCATTTTTGGCCTTGTTTGTATTTTTTTCAAATTAGTGCAAAATAATTAGTTTTGTCAGGCCACTGGGTCATCAAGATATTTTTCTATAGTAAAAAATTAATTTCACTATATTTCACAATTTTTTTTTTTTTTATATTGTAATTTAAAATAGTTTAGCCATGGCCCAGTAACTCTTGTCAGGACACAGGAAAATACAAACAGCTGATTGTTAGATTTTTTAAATACAGAAGAATACAGTTGCACATATCGCATCTTTAGATGTAATATGATAGATCATATCAAAGTGACTGTATCATAATTTTTATATGCCTCTAGCACTTGGTTTTATAAATTGAAATTCCCACATTCTGTGGCTTTATTACAATGCCCTTAAAATCAAGATTGAAAGAATTCATTTTGGCTCAATTACAATATTTTTTAAGCAATTTTTATTTTTAAAAATGTTAATAAAACCTGAAGTCAGCACTAAATACTATTATTTTCAAAAATCAAGTTTAAATCTTTTTATTATAATGGAGATTGTGTGACTGTCTGTCTGTAACCGAAACTACATCACCACTGACATCACAAAATCTTTAGTTATCTAAGTTATATTCTTGATGATTATTAAATAGTCATTATTTATTCTTAATTAGCATCTTATCTTTTAACGATGTCTCTATTAAGGTCTAAATTAGAGAGATTTGCCTCAAAACAGCCCATATTATGGTATTTGCTTCTCATCCCACTTATGAGCGCTGGATACAAGGTCTCATTTTTATGTGGGCGCATAAAAATTGCGTCGATCCCGCCAGCATTCCCCCTCAAGGGGCCGCCTCAGGTGCTGGGCAATAAACCCAGCCCTGCCCCTTTAAATCAAGGTATTGCCTGGGGGGATATCCCCTGGGATCGACACTGTTAATTTACATTAACAAACACAGGTCCCAAAGAGCCCATGTTATTACTGTGTTTAAAGTCCTGGTTGTGTGTTGTATCATTAAGAAATGAATGTTTACTTAGTAAATGGTATAAATAATTTGCATACCAGTTTTAATTTAACTCTGTTTAATAAATAATTACTTGGTGTTATTGGTTTTTAATATTATTGTTTTATTCTCAAACATATCAAAAGTAATTCTATGTATAGATTTATATTGTAATCAATTAGAATAAAGTAAAATTAAATGTAATCTTTTTTGTGTTCTTATTTAATTTAATTAATCTTCCTAATTCAATACAATATTTTTTAAAACTTAATACTTGTGCCCAGAGGGTGCATATTTTTGCTAGTAATGTTACTATACACTGATGTATGCTGACTAGTGTCCTCATCTTAGTTGTTATAGTCCTAATGTTTCAGTTCTGTCAATAGGCAGTTGTAGTCTATTGCCAATTAACTTTCTTCCTCTTTTGCCAAAGAGTTCCTTCTAATGGAATATTCCAAGGGAGATAACTCATAATCTACAAGTTCTAGTATCCTGCAGCCTTCTTCAGTTTTAAACTGATTTACCAAATCCTCTGCCATGGGCAATATAATAAATATTGGAGGATGTGCCAGTAGGTCAATTTTTAAGCAGAGTACAACTGGTTTGAATTTAGAGTTTTCCTTTTCCTAGACTGGTTGCCATAGCAAGGTTAACTCTTAACATCCTATACTGCCTCATTTCACCCAACCGGAGGTCACATTCATTTTTCTAATCTACCACAAACAATAGCCTTTGTTTAAATGTAATATCAAACATATTTAGAAGTCTTTGATTTAAGGGAAATAGCAAGTAACTTTAAATGAAAAGGCCATTTTTAGCCATTTATTGATAAATCCTTATAGGAATAGGGCTCTGGACTCTGGACAAAATTCTTAACAGGATATTAAGAGTTAAAGAGCCAAATCTGTCTCACTATTTACTCATAGGGAGGGGAATAGTAGAATTCATACCTTTCCCAAGGGTATTAAGACTATGTGAAATGTAACAGCCTAGTCCAGGATTTGAATTTGTGGTAGGTGTGGTGTTCCACTTCAGATGCAAAAACCAATATCTCTGGTGTAGTGCTAGTGAAAAGGGGATAGACCCCCTCACTGATGGTTGATACCAACAATAGGCCACTATGCCAACTTTACATTTTTTACTATAATCAAAATGTCAATATTTAATGAGCTTAGTTTAATTTAGCATAAGGACAAAATAGTGAGGCACCCAATGTGGATTGCAATACCAGCTAACTAACCATAATTATGTAGTAGGCATCTATTTACATACAGAACATATACAGCATTTTTTTTTATAAAGGATTAAGTATAGTTACTTGCTGTCCATCGTATCTGATGATGACACCACGCAAATCATTTTCCTCCAATATATTCAGTCCCTGGTTGCATCATGCCAACTGCCTATGGGGAAGTTAAAGTTCTTCAGGTTTTTCTTGATGTTGTCTTTGTACCTGAGCTTCGGTCTACCAATTCCATGTGATCCCTCTCTCATATGAGAGTACAGAATCTGCTTTGGTAGTTTGTTATCCCCAAGTCTGTTTAAGTGGCCAGCCCATCTCAGGTTGCATTGGACAAGTATTTCGTGCATGCCAGAGTGTCCAGTTCTCTTCAAGATGGTCCTGTTTGAAACATGTTGCCACTACTTGACATTTAATATACTGCACAAGTGACAGATGTAGTAGACATGTAGTCTATGGGCATCCGCTTTGTATACCGTCCAGGCTTCTGCACCGTACAGAAGAGTTGAGAGAACTATGACTTGGTATACTGCACATTTAGTTTTCAAGGAGGTGTCTCTGTTTGACCAGACTCTCCTCTTCAGCCAACTAAATGCTTTGGAAGCATTTGAATTTTGGAGATCAAGCTCTGCATTGAGTCTATTGTTGATGGCAACTGTGGATCCTATTGAAGTCAGTCAGTCAGTCAGTCAGTCTACTGTTGGTTTGAACAACAGCAACTGGCTAAGCACAACTGAAGCAGTGTCCAAGACAGTTGGTATTTATGGAAATCAAGAATAGTCCATTCATGTATTTGGGTGATTCCATTCCTTGAGTTCTGATTGGCTGCTTGGTTTCTATGATGTTGTGGAGTTTCATAAATACACTGTCATTTTACAGTAGGGTTGCAGCAAGAAAGGTTCGTATTCAGTTACGACTACTTTTTGCCGTGTCTTACCAATTCAACGGTAAGTGGAACTTAACTTGATTATTCTACAGATCCCAGGTACCTGAAGGTATTTACCTGAGCTAGAATCTGACCTTCTATCATTATAGTATAGTAGAGTAGAATTTATGTGCATGTAAATTTTGGGCTACTATTAGCTGACCCATGAATTTGCTGGAAACTGCTAGAGAAGTAAGGATGAACTCATAAATGACGTTCTCTTGTGGACACTTACACGTGGATACACCGGTGTAGGCCGAAAAAAGCTTACATTGATCAGCTTTGTGTGGATACTGGATACACCATGCAGAGGATTTGCCAGGAACAATGACCGATAGGGACAGTGGCTACAGAGAGTCATGGGAATTCAGGCTGTCAACACGATATGATGATGATGATGATGATGGGGAGGAGGGGGGAGGAGGAGGAGGATTTATGTGGGTGTAAAGGAATCTAATTAGTATTTCATAGTTATCTCTATTTTATCAAGAATTTTGAAGATTAAAAAGCCCCCCCCCAAAAAAAAAAAAAAAATTATAATTAAGTTTCAAATTTGACTGGAAATTGCTTTATTCTCAAAGTCAGAGCATCTTAAGTCAATTTTTCTAATAAAGATCTTCTTATGATGTACAATTTTTTGCTGGGTTTACATACGAACATAATGAGAAATTTAGTCAATTGAAACACTTTACTCAGAAACAACAGTATTTAGCTGTTTAATTATTGTGTCATGCACTAGCCTCATTCAAGCATCCATTCCCTTGTGTTGTGTCAACTATGTCATTTCCAAAGATGAATGGTATTCATTCTTGAGACTTAATCCTCCTAATCCTCCCAGCTATGAGTTAAATAGTACCACTACTGTTCTTCTACAAGGATGGCTTTTGCATTAAATAACCCACAAAGGTACATATGCCATTAAAAAATTAAACTAAACCAAACTAATGCATGCAGAGGGCTGTTTCATAAAGAAAAACTTTCAAAATAAGGATGTGGAATTTATTCACGTGTAAATTTTCTGTTATAATATCAGTCATGTGACAAGACTGTACTCAGAGATAACAGTATTTAGCAGTTAAAATGCTTGCATCTTGCACTAGCCTCATTCAAGCATCCATTCCTTTGTTTTTTGTCAGCTATATCATTTTCTAAGGATGAATGTGTGTTCATTGTTGATTTATTTCCAATATAAATTTCTTCCTTTATAGATTTTTGAAAAGTGTTGTGTTTCAAAAACAATCCTCATGAAGAGCTGAAGGTTAACATTGAAAGGGAGATTTTTAAACATAAGGAAATTATTTGTCTGTATTTTTGAGATGAGGCTTGATAATTTGTACAATTTTAATTTTTCTGACCATTGTCCTCATCTTTATCATTATATACACAATATTTGGACACATGGCACAAGCAGATATAAGGGTTGAGTTAATACAGTTCTAAGTGACAATCATCTCTAGGTTGCAGGTTCAATCCTGGCCAATGACATAGTTTAACATTTTTCCCCAGTCATGGTTAACAGAATGAGAACAGTCTACCTCCATGGATTGAATAATTGGTCCGGTTTGAAGTTCCATGAAGGATCCCAATTATGACATGAAGGATCCCAAATTTGACAAGAAGGTTCCTGAGTTTGAAGAGAAGGTTCCCAGATTTAAGGTTTCCAAGTTCAACAAAAAACACCTGAAGAAGGCCGGAGGGCTCATTGTCCAAAACATTGTGTATATAACAATAAAGATGAGGACAATAGTCCAAAAAATCAAAATAATATAAAATAAGGAAATTACTTTCAACAACTACTGTAAAGTTAAAATATATGTGTAATTAGTAATTTATACTTTTTTTATAAATAGTTTTATTACACACTAAGTCAAATCTCATTATGATTTATGACTCTTTTGTCAAGTTCAAAAATTAGGATGAAATAAACTCCACAAGACACCATCCGACTGCTTACTCTGCAGATGCAGTGGTTGGTCTATCATATAACTCCTTTTGGCCAATTAGAATACACAACAAGCAGGACCTCTGAAGCAATCCAAGCAGGCAACAACTTGTGGCTAGGCCCCAGTCTGGCCATAGAACAAAATGCCCTTCTCTTGTGATATCATCAACAAGCACTCATGACAGTTCCTTAACCTAGCCACTTATGAAACTGCTCACACAGCATCACCATTTAACACATACAGCCATTGTCAACTTTATGGCTTATGCACAGATAGAAGCACCATTAAACAGTCCTATCCATATAAACACATGCCACATAGTGACTCCATAAAGATGTCTTACCCATTGTAACAAATGCCACATAAAGACCCTTATTTAATTAATTCACAGCTCCCCTTTGATCAGGAGTGGTAGTACCTGTTCAAGTTACATTTATGGGTCAAATACATCTGTTTTATATTGTTCACATTTGATAGAACTGTGTGTAAAATAACCTTTAAAGAAACATCTAAACAGAAATTGTA
This sequence comes from Doryteuthis pealeii, assembly GCA_023376005.1. NCBI lineage: Eukaryota > Metazoa > Mollusca > Cephalopoda > Myopsida > Loliginidae > Doryteuthis > Doryteuthis pealeii. Next base: position 38,462,613 of record CM042142.1, read on the forward strand.
AATATGAGCATACAATGAACACAATTCTCTAACCTCTAGACATAGAATAACTCTAGTTGCATTGACATGTCATTAAAATTCAATTTTGTCTAAAAATTGATGTCTTGAAACAAAAGTCTGTTTTCATAAATTATCATTATCCAGAATAACATAAGGTAGAAATTTTTTAAAATATACATTATATCATGAATTTTGTGTATTTTTTGTGCAAAACTGTGTATATTTCATAAAATATGAATTTATGAATATAAGATATTAAGTACAATAACTGTAAATTTTGATCAAATATTCTTGCAAGTAAGCATTATGATTACCAATATATACTTATGGATATGGGTATTGACCTTTTTTATTTATTCCTATGAAATCATCAATTTATGGAATTCATTTTTTGAGTTGAGGGTTTTGTATAATCTTTCTCATTATATTTGTGTTTCAACCTTAGGTTGCAGAAAATTCAATTTCGTTTAAAAATTGATGTCTCCAAAATTTAACCAACAAAATTTAACCTATACACAGACTATATGGTTAAGTTGAAATAAAAGTCTGTAATCATAAATGTAAAATTTTATAAACAATGAATTTATAATAATAGAATATTAAGCACAATAACAGTAAATTTTGATAAAATATTCTTGCAAGTAAGCATTATGCTTACCAATATATACACATATGTATGTGATCTTTTTATTTATGCCAATGAAATCATCAATTTATGGAATTCATTTTTGAAGACAAAAGTTTCATATAGTATTTCCCTTCATATTTTAATTTCAACCTTGCAACAACATTGCTGATATATATGTCGACACAAAATTCAATTCTGTCTAAAAATTGATGTCTTCAAAATTTAACCTACACACCAGTATATATGGTTAATTTGAAACAAAATTCCGTTTTCATAAATGTAAAATTTTATAAACTTACCTGAAGCTGAAAGAATACACAAAATAAGAAGAGTAAATTTCATTGTGGTAACCATAACTGGAATTTTTTTTTTTATAAACAGGGACAAAAAAAATCAAAGTTCCAGAAGTAATGTTCAGAAAACGTGTTGCAAGAAGCTAATAAATAAATCAGGTACCATCAGGTTGTTTTTTTTATACCTACATTCAAGTGTGGGGTGAAGTGACAGTGTGTGTATGATGGTGGTGGTAATTAGAGTTGGAACTGTGTGTGTGTGTGTGTGTGTGTGTGTGTGTGTGTGTGTGTGTGTGTAGGGGAGTGATACGTTGATACGTTTCCACATTGGCAGGTACACTGAACAAGTTTTTATTTTCTTGCACTAAGATCCTGAATAATTTTCCGTTCACCCTAATAGCAGTTTCTATTAACAGACGACCCTTCATACAAAAGGCGGGCCATCTCCTGTGTAATTTTTTTTCTCCATTAATGACATGCAAACAGTTAATTTGCTCCACAGACATGACTCTGGAGGTGACCTGAAGAAAAGAAGCCAGCTAGGGAAAATAGTCAAGTAAAACGTGTGGGTGGGTGCAGGGTGGAGGGCAGAAGTACTTGGAAATAATAAGATGGACTTACGACTGGCAATGTTGGAAGGCACTTACGGAGAAAGACGCACACTTGCAAGCGGTCACCAAAATAAGTGTCTTCATATATACATTTATAAAGATAAAAGGCATACAAATGCAGAGATACACATCTATGTTTTGTCTATGTTTTATTTATATGCAAATGATTAAAGGGTCAAAAGTTTTTCGAAATTATCTGATGCACTTATAACTGGCAAAATTACAAAAGAATAATGAGTGTCGAGCTATTCACAAAGTTTGTCCAAAAAAGAAAACAAACTTTTTTTGAAAAAAAACTAATCTATTGACTTTACCTAGAATTTAATGAGACATATCTCCTTCCAAATATTCACCCCCCCCACCTCCATAGCACAATTTTTTTTGGGGGGCGAAGGGGTAACTACCATTCCCAGCCTATTTTCTAGTTCTGGAATGCATTTTTAGAAATTGTTTTGTAATATATTAATATGCAGGTCTCATAGCACATTTTATTCTATCTCATCTATCATCTGAAATCAATCACCTTCCAGCTTTTTTTTTAAAAAAAGAAGAAATATATATATATATATATATATATATATATATATATATATATATATATGCGAGGTATCCAAAACTTGGTAGTAAGGGATGATTCTATATTATTATTGCATGATCCAGTATGTATAAATACAGTGAATCTTTAAATCACTAAAAAGAGCTCAATGTATAATAAACCTTTTAGATTATATACAGAGCAATATTCATCTTTGAAAGGAAGGAAAAATTTTGGTTGAAATAAATTTATTATGGATTAACAGTGTTGAGTTTTTCCTAATTTTGGTTGAAATAAATTTATTATGGATTTCCTTCCTTTCAAAGATATATATATATATATATATATATATATATATATATATATATATATATATATATATATATATGTAGTATAGTGAGAAATTTGAAAAAAAACAGGTTTAAATAAAATGAGTGGTAAGTTTATTAGCCGACGCTGCAGTGTTTCAATCTGTTAAGTAGATCTTCTTCAGGGTATTTGTTGATATAAGGAAAAGTTTAAAAAATCAACAAATGCCCTGAAGAAGATCTACTTAACACTGCAGCATTGGCTAATAAACTTACCACTCATTTTATTTAAACCTGTTTTTTTCAAATTTCTCACTATACTACATACCGTCGGATTCACTTCCATCTCTTCACACACACACACACACACACACACACATATATATATATATATATATTGTTTTCTTTTTGGACAAACTTTTTAAAGTAGTTTATAATTTTTTTGGACCATATGACCTTTAGGCACCCCTTTTGCTTGGCTGATTCATAAGTACATTTTTTTCATTTACACCGTCAACATCCAGTTGTTTGTTAGGGGTTAGGATTAGGGGTTAGGGTTAGGGGTTTGGGTTAGGGGTTAGTTTTATAATTTAAAAAAAACCTCTAAAAATCGTCTGTTAACAAACAACCGGATGTTGATGGTGTAAATGAAAAAAAATGTACCTATGAATCAGCAAAGCAAAAGGGGTGCCTAAAGGTCATATAATCCTTTTTTTTTACAGGAATATATATACATTTTTTACAGGATCACACACCGACACACACACACACACACATACATATACACACACACACACATACACACACAAACATATATATATATTGCTTTACCTAGAATTTAATGAGACATATCTCCATCCAAATAGTCACTCCCAGCCCCACAGTACAATTTTTTTTTTTTGGGTGGTGGGGATTAACTACAGTTCCCAGCCTATTTTCTTGTTCTAGAATACATTTTAGAAATTGTTTTGTAATATATCAATATGCATGTCTCATAGCACATTTTATTCTATCTCTTCTATCATCTGAAATCAATCACCTTCCAGTGTGGATTTCAGCTTAGAAAAAAATAGATAAATAAAAAGTGTTATTTACCTAATTCATGTAAAATGTTCGTCTAAAAAGAAAACAATTTTTTTCTTTGCTTTACCTACAATTTAATGACACATATCACCTTTGTTTACCCTAGCACAAATAGATCAATACTAAACAACTTTTTTGGACCATAAGGGGCCGGGTTAGCTCAGTCGGTAGAGCGTTCGGCTAGAAACCACAAGGTTCCTAGTTCGATACCGGCCCTCGCCAACTCAGCGTATGAGTAGCACAGGGAATCTGTGCGGTAAAGTAAGGAGCTGATGGTAGGTGTGGCGCTCCACCTCAGACGCAAAAACAATCTCCTTGGTCTAGCGCTAGTGATAAGGGGATAGACTCCCTCACTGATTGGCATTAGGCCGCCCCGACGACTTTTACTTACCTTTAAGCACCCCTTTTTGATCTCGATTAAGAAAGGACATGTTTTTCATTTACACCATCAATATCCGGTTGGTTGTTAGGGGTTAGGGTTAGGACTTAGGGTTAGGGGTTAGTATTATAATTTTTTTTTAAATCTAAAAATCATCTGTTAAAACAACTGGATATTGACAGTGTAAATGAAAAACATGTCCTTTCTTAATCTAGATCAAAAAGGGGTGCCTAAAGGTCATATGGTCCACTAAAACAAATGATCAAGGTCAGTGCTTTAGAACATTTAACTCTTAATGTCTTATACCGCCTCATTCCACCCGGTCAGAAGTCACATTCATTTTCTTAATCTGCCCCAAACGATAGCCTTTGTTTAAATGTAATATTAAACATATTTAGCAGTCTTTGATTTACAGGAAATAACTGGTAACTTTAAATGAAAAGGACATTTTTAGCCATTTATTGATAAATCCTTATAGGAATGGGATTCTGGACAAATTCTCAACAGGATGTTAAGAGTTAAGCCATAAGCTAAAATGTCTAAAATTACTCATGGGAGGGAATCAAGTCTTCATTTAGACAAGTGAAGACTTGATTCCCTTGCTAAACACTACTCCATAGTCAGTTGGTTGGCTGGTTGGTTGATTTTAAAGGCATATCAACTCGTCTGGTGTGATGTCATGCCTAGCAGTTACGAGGTAATATATGTTGTGTATCTATATTTACACTTTCATAGTAATTGGTTTTAACAATGTGTTAGCATCATTGGGGATCATGTTGTATGGTATTTGCCGTAAATAAGCCATGTCTTACGACACTCATTTTGCAACATGTCATAAATGGATACCATTTATGACATTTCTGAGTCGCACATCACACGTGCCATATCGTACTCTGTTATTTTGTTGAATAAAGCTTGGATAAACTTATCTCTGAGTCTTAGTCTTCATTTGGCGGACCCTTCGGGCAGCTTGTCCACCCCGGGTTTAAACCAAGAGCATCGATCCCAGGGGGCCATCACCCCAGGCAACACCTGCCCCCTCGATTTAAAGGGGCAGGGCTGGATTTATTGCCCAGTGCCTGAGACGCCCCCTTGAAGGGGAATGCCGAGGGGATAGACGCAATTTTTAAACCCGCCACCAATGAGTCACAGCTTGTAGGTGCTCCCACATTAATAAGGTCTTGTGCCTGAACTTGTACAAGTGGGGTACGAGGATAATACTCTTCATTCCTAACAGTATTAATTAGGTTCATGTCTATATTCCATGGTATAATTTTATTTCCTTCAAAAAGAACAGAAAGATATTAATGCAAATGATATATATATATATATATATATATATATATATATACAGGGTGTCCCAGAAGTTACACACCATCCTGGTTTTCAACAATACACCTTTGTTGATTTCAAATCACTGTTATTGAGAATAATTATTATAAATGCTCAAATTGAGAGATAGAAAATTAATTGTGTCAATTACTATCTATGAATATGTTTTGAAATAAATAAAGGTGTTGTTTTTCAAAACCTGGATAATACATGACTTCTGGGACACCCTGTATATATATATATATATATATATATATTATATATATATATATATATATGTGAAAATAAAATGGAAATTAATCCGACAGTATGAATAAGATATAATGAAAAAACAAACGATGTTTACAACTGAAATAGGCTCATCAGAAGAGAAAGTGTGCAAACCGTTTCGGGGCCAATTCTCTTGACGGTTTTAAAAAGCAACACTCGGCCCATCCTCAACTAATATGAGGACCCTATTGCATTATAATGTATCAACCGCACGTGGGTCGGTCATCAACAAAAACAAGACGGGAAAAAGACCGTTAGTAAAAACAGAACGCTGCTAGTCAAACGTTGGAATTAATCAAAAAAAAAAAAAAATTGTGCTGTCTGCATTAAAAATAATATGAATTTTATTTAAAAATAAAATGAATTTTATTTAAAAATAAAATGAATCTCATTTTCAATTTTGAAAATAATCAGAAGCATTATAGTAATGAAATAAGACTCAAAAAAGTCTGATGTAAAGTTATAGAAAAGTGTAAAATATGTATGCCATGCCATGATCGTTGCCAATCTGTTCCTCACGGGGAGTAACAAAAAACAAAACCATCCCCAAAATGCTCACTTTGATTGGAATAAGGCTGACTGGGACTGTTACTGTGCCGAGCTGCAATGCCCAAATTGGCCTGAATTCTATGAGTCTGGAGATGTCAACATTATACTCCAGAATATCCTGAACTCAATATGGACAGCATGTGTGGCATCAGTACCACGTGAGCAGAATGAACACCCAGGGAGAGCAATTTGGAAGACTGCAGCAGTCCGTCTCACCAGGAAGGACACCATAGTACTTAGCGGGAATACCAACGTCACAAATCAGATGACAATAGGAGAAAACAGAACAAATCGTCCAACCACCTTAAGCAGGTGTTAAAAAAGGTGGTACTCGAATTTGAACAGTGCATAGCAACCAGCCTGGACAGTAAGGTATTCTGGAAATATGTACATTCGAAACAGAGGCCTCACTCCCCCATTGGCCCTCTTCGCAATCCTCATACAAACCAAATCACTGATGACCCCAAAGAATGTGCAGAACTTATTGCTGAATGCTATGCAGGCATTTTCACTGTTGAGGACCAAAATGTACCATCTCCTTCACCTCTGACATCAACTTCTATAACCACTATAGAATTCACACCTGCTATGCTGCATCACCACCTCAAGAGTAAACGCAACCGTGCTTCTCCTGGTCTTGATGGTGTGAAATACCTGCTTCTCAAACGTGGCAGGTAATTCCTTCTGCACCATCTAACTATTTTTTTCCAATTTTGCTTTAAAAATGGTGCTACCCCAGAACAGTGGAAAACTGCTAGTGTAATTCCACTGTTCAAAAAGGGCGACCGCACATCACCTGTTAACTATCGTCCAGTCAGTCTTACAAGTTGCATTGCTAAGCTGATGGAGTCCTGCATCAGAGAAGGACTTTGGAATTTCTGGAACTTTCACAGTCTTATCCGACCATCCCAGTTTGGATTTATCCCAAACTCTAGCTGTTGTGATCAACTTGTGGAGTTCCTAGAAGACATCACCCAGATCACTGATGGTGGCCCATGGGTAGACGTTGTCTACCTTGACTTTGCTAAGGCCTTCAACTCTGTGCTGCACAAAAGACTTTCTGTAATGGGTGTGAAGGATAATCTTTATAACTAGTTAAAGTCCTTCATTCTCAACCGGAGAGAGGTAGTTACAGTTCTTGGGCAACACTCCTCACCATATGAGATGTCATCTGGGGTACAACTGGGATCTGTTCTTGGCCCCGTTTTGTTTGTTGCATATATCAATGATATAGATGCTAACTTAAGGAATATCACAGTACTGAAGTATGCAGATGACATCAAGCTGTATCTTGAGATAAAAAAGACAGATCCTGAATGCTGCAGATCTTTATTGCAGTCAGACCTGGACACAGTACAACAATGGATCACTGACTGGCAACTGATGCTGGCTGTGGACAAATGTACCACCATGCATTTTGGGAGGAAAAACCTATTATACATATACCCTCCACAACACTAATATCAAGGAATCTTCTAGTAAATGTGATCTGGGAATTACTGTCAGCAGTGATTTACGTTGGACAAAACACATCTCTAAAATTGTCAAAAAGGCCGAGGGTGTCCTGGCGTCACTCAGCAAGACCTTTGTCAACCGCTCACCGGCTATCTATTTAAAGCTGTACAAAGCTATGGTGCAGCTACACATGGAATTTGCATCACCAATCTGGAACCCCTATCTTGCTCAGAACATTAACCTCCTAGAAACGGTACAGAGATGTGCAACCAAACGAATACCCTCCATCAGGGATCTGCCATATTCTGAACGTCTTGCTCCTTGGGAATGGATTCGTTGAAACTCCGGCTTCTGGCAACTGACCTGGTAAACGCTCATAAAGTCATTAATCATCTTAACAACAGCAACCTTGAGCACCTTTTTGATTTCAATGTTTCTAACACATGTGGGCATGCCTACAAAGTCAGAAAACAGCATTGCTCACATGACTTTTTTATGCTCAGAGTTGCCAAGGCATGGAATAAGCTGCCTGCATCCATTGTAGGCTGCCGAAACACTGCATCTTTCAAAGCCTCCATGCTTCCTGTAGTCCACCAACACTATACCTGATACCCCTCCCCACACACATATGCATACACATGCACACATACACGTATATTATTACTGTAAACTGTTCATGTTCCTGACGCTAATACATTATTCTGTGTACTAGACATGAGACTTTGATGAGTTGTGGTGCACCTGATCACTGTACACAATAAATTTCATTATTATATTATTATTATTTAAATAGTTACAATATACTGCATTCAAATTAGTTTTATTTAGTAAGTAATAATGAATTATTTGTGTCACTTTCACAACCTTAGCAAAAGTATCCAGAACTGTTGAATTGTACCTCACATTACCAAAATATTACAAAATTTTTGACTTACCCTCGTATTATTTACTTATTAAATCTTATTTACAGTTTTCATGGTTTTCTCTAATTATTTCTGAATATAAAAAAAACATTCAAAAGTTCAGTGATTTACAAACTATTTTGAATTAGTTGTTCTGACATTGTAGTTCTAAAGTAGTATTTCTCAATCTTTTTACCCTTGTGTAACCTTTGAAATAGTTTTCACATACCAGAGAATCCCTGCATGAAAATTATTATATACCATTATTAATATATATCTCTTTTATATTTTTGAAGCTTTAAAATGGAGGTTATAGCCTTTATTATAATCTATATATTAATACTGGTGTTCCTAAATCTTCCATCCGTTATCATCCTGCAACACCCCGTAATTTGAATTAGTTGTTCTGACATTGAAAATAATATGAGACCGTCCAAATTGTTCAAGATGCAATGCAAATGCAGAAATGTAAATCCAGATAATCTGGTGTCTCTTAATCGCAGATTTCTTATTTGTCCATTTTATTTCACCCAATTTTAAAAATGAAACATTCCAAATGGTCTTGTGTTGCTTAAATCCCCAATGTAAAATTAAAGTGAATTGAAACAAAAAAAAGAAGTTACATGTTTGTTTTATTTGTAATATTGAAATTGTGAATTACGTAATCTATTTTAGTAATTTTAGTCTTATGTCGTCCTGGCCTCCTACCTTAATTTACACAATGTTTTAGCGAGTCAGTGTCAGGCAAATGTCTAGCCCAACTTAGGTATTTTCTGAGTTATGTTTTTGTCACTTTTTTGTCGGCAAATTAATATAGATATTTTAAATGCATTCCACCAGATTTTTATCGGCTCATCAATGTAAATATTTTATAACCCCCCTTTTAAGAAAGAGTGAGAGAGAGTTAAATCAAGATTATTATACTTTTTACATATTGAACTAATAGCAATAGCTCTTAAGTAATCATATCAAATGTTGTATGATTGAATTATCATACTGTGGTATATCCACAGGTCCTGGTAGTAATCAAGAATTTTCCTAAAATATGCCATACATGTATAGTGAAATGAACAGCGTTCTTGGAGACACTTTTTGCATTTCATATAGTGCTAATACCCATGTGAAAGGTATGCATCCAACTATTCTCCCTCTAGCTATGGGTAAAATAGTAGAGCAGACTGGGCACTGTAATCTTGATATGGCAAGGAAAATTTGTATGGAGAGGATGGTAAATATATATAGTAAAATTATAAATATAAAATTCAACAAAAATTACTCAAGAATGCATTTGCCTATTTATTAATGTTCTTCAAGGAACCCCTAGTGACCTTTTGTAGAACTCTAGAATTCTAGGGAACACTAGTCTAGGAGAAGGAAAATTCGTGTGGAGGGGTTGGTCAATATATATAGTAGAATTATAAATAAAAAATAAAAAATTACTCATGAATAGATTTGCCTCTTTATTAATGTTCCTCAAGGAACCCCTAGTGACCTTTTGTAGAACTCTAGGATTCTGGGGAACACAGGTTGAGAAACACTGTTCAAAAATGTCTATGGTATTTTATGATTCAGTCAAAAACTTGTCAATTCTTAGTTTTAGAATGAAAAGAATATACATTTTTTACATTAAAAATGCTTGAAAAAGAATTCTTTGGTGATTGTGTATGCCCACCTATTAGTTTATCTGTCAAACAAAAATTCCAAAAGTAAATTGAAAAAAAGGCTCAACCTTATTCAGCCAACATCTTTTTGAAAATTTTTAATATTAATGATACTTTAATATAAATGTATTAATGATACGTTTTTATAAAATATAAAGTATATATTTTATACTTAAAGTATAAATCTATATACTATATACATTATTTTTTATTATTTATATAAAGTATAAATTTTATATTTTAAGTATGAATCTATATACTATAGATTTTCTATAAGATGTAATATATATGTTTTTATAAAGTTTAAAGTATAAATTTTATAAAGTATACAAAAGGATACATTTTTTAGTATTAATGATACCCTAATATCAATGTATTATTGATACTTTTTATAAAGCATAAATTTTATACTTTTATTTACTATATAAATTAGTTTTATTATTTGTATAAAGTAGAAATTCTAGACTTCAAGTATAAATTTATATAAAAGGAATTTTCTATAAAGTATAAATTTTTATAAAATATAAAGTATAAATTTTATAAAGTATAAAAAATGATATATTTTTAAAAATATTAATGATACTTTAATATCAATGTTTTAATGATATTTTTTATAAAGTATTAAGAATGAACTTTATACTCTAAGTATAAATTTATAAATTATATGAATTATTTTTTATTATTTTATTATTTATATAAAGTATACATTTTATACTTAAGCAAAAATTTATATACTATAAATTTTATATAAAGTATAAAGTATAATTCTTTAATAAAGTATAAACTATAAATTTTATAAAGTATAAAAGAATAATACATTTTTAGTATAAATGAAACTTTAATATTAGTATATTTTTTTATAAAGTATAAATTTTATAAAGTATAAAAAATGATAATTTTTTTAGTATTAATGTTACTTTGACATTAAAGTATCATATTCATGATACTTTATCATTCAACCAAAAACTTGTCAATTCTTAGCTTTAGAATTAAAAGTATATACAATTTTTGCCATTGTATTAAAAATGCTTGAAAAAGAATTCTTTGGTGATTGTGTATGTCCACTCATTAGTTTATCTGTGAAACGAAAAAACCCAAAAGTAAATAGATAAAAGAACTCAACATTATTCAACCAACATCTTTTCACCAATTCAATTTTTGTTTTTAATTGTTTCAGTTCCAATGTACTTTTTCTACCACACGTAAAATTCACTCCTCAACTTTTCAACCATCAAATTATTTTCACTAATTTACTTAATTAGTAGATTTTAATGAGATTAATTACTGTTAATTGTCTCTGCACTCAGTTACAAGCAGAACCGAGGCGGTAAGCAAACATAAGAAATTACAATGTCCTTTTAAAGATTTCAACTGCTTTATTTTTTGGAGCTACCCCCCTACTCCACCTCATGTTTAGAAATTTTGACAAAAGTCTCATAAATGATGTCAATCTTATATTACTTATTTAGTTTTATGACCATTGTTTCATTTTACTTACAGTAAATTAGTTGGATTCAAAAAAGTCTCTGTGTGGTCACTCTTTTCATGAATGACAACACTGATATTAATCATGGCACAATATTATAGATGAACTATGTAGTACCTAGCTGAAGTACATATCTATTCTATGTATGCATTTACCCAACCCCTCCACTATGGGCAAGATGTGACACAAGGTCAATTTCTAAGCAGAGTATTTATTTACCCATTCAACTCTGCACGGGCAGGATACAACATCAATTTTTTAAACAGATTAACAGGTTTGAATTCAGAGTTTTCCTTCTCCTAGACCATTGCCATATCAAGGTTAAGGAGCCCAGTCTGCCCAACTATTTGCCCATAGCTGGAAGAAGAAGAAGAAGAAGAAGAAGAAGAAGAAGAAGAAGAAGAAGAAAAATATCTTTATTTACTATAGAAGAAGAAGAAGAAGAAGAAGAAGAAGAAGAAGAAGAAGAAGAAGAAGAAGAAGAAGAAGACAGTGGTTTATTTTCACACACCACACAAAATAAAAAAAACATAATTTTGGTTGTTGTATTATTGTGTGGAGGATGATCACTAATTAGGACTGAGCCTATTATAGTAGTGACCACCTCAGCTGATTTTTTTTAAGCCATCACTTGAAAGTTAACTATAGTGATATAGTCAAGAATAGGAAGGAGAATAGTTGGATTCATACCCTTCTCAAAGGTATTAGTGCTATGTGAAATGCAAACAGCTTCATCCAGGATTTGAACTCATTTTGTCATGTCCATTATCTACAATGATAACCATTACAACATTTGCACTGCTAATTCTAAGTGAAGTAAAGCTGACTTGAATTCAGAGTTTTCCTTCTCCCAGACTGGTTGCCTAACTAAGGCTACAAAACCCAGTCAGCCCTATTATTTAAAAATAGTTGAGGTGGGGGAAGAGATAGATTCATGCCTTTAACAGGGATATTAGCAAGAAGTGAAATGCAAATAGGCTTGTCCAGGATTTGAACCCTCGTCACTGATTCTATTTCCTATGATCATAACCATTGCACTAAGAGCACCTTCTTCAAAGAATTTAGACAAGATAGATTCTTTCTTTTTTGAAAAAATGATAAAGAAAATGTGTCTTCTGCCAGTGTAGTTTATATTGTAATATGATATCTACAGAATGTAGATGGAAATGTATCAGCATAATTCTTTGGAAATGGCGAGGTCTAAGGAAGGAAAAAGTCAAATTTTTTGTCCTATATATATATATATATATATATAAGTAAAGTAAGTAAAGTTGACAGGGTATCAGCCAGACAGAGAGGGTGTCTATATCTGCTAGACTAAGGAGATTGTTTAGGCGTCTGAGGTGGAGTGCTACACCTACCATCAATTCCTCACTTTACCACACAGATCCCTGTGCTATTCATACACTGAGTTGGCGAGTGCCGGTATCAAACCCAGAACCTTGAGGTTTCTAGTCCGAGGCTCTACCGACTGAGCTAATATATATATATATATATAAATATATATATATATATAATATATATATAATATATATATATATATATATAAAGGCAACATTTACATACATACAGATGTGTGTATTTATCAGTTAAAATCCTCTTCTCATTCTGTGGATGATGATGGCCGAGTGATTAAGCAGCCTGACTGATGATGAATCGATCAGGTTTCTATTCCAGCTGGAGGTAGCCCACAAATGTCTAGCCACACTGAATAGATGTGATTCGTCGGAACACAATATCTGTGGATGACTATATATATATATATAAAAGGATTTTATATTTTGCTTGAAGCATTGTGTATATATTGGTCTGGAGGTTGGTTTTGAAGGCTGTCACGATGCAAGTGTAAAGAAAAAATAAGGTAACAATGGTGTTGTTTGTTAACCTGTGATTTATTCTTAATATTTCGAGATAAAATCTCTTCTTCAGAAGAACACTGGAACTGAAGTAGTTGTCGTCTTGCTATGCCATAGCCAAAACTAAATGTTTTCTTCTCCAAAATATAATGCACTTTCCCATCCTTCTCTGTCATGCTTCTCTGCTCTTCTGGAAGGATTCTTCTGGTATGTCTCTCAGCTCCGTCATTACGGATCTCTTGATGGTCTCAATGCATTCAAAACAGGTTCCCTTGATGAGCCCCTTCAGCTTGGGATGATAGTTGTGACTTTTTTCTTTTTCCCGAGCTGAACAACAGTCTCATTACTTTTCAGACACACCTCATAGGAAACATGAAAGGTTCCAATAACCACTTGTTGATGTGGCCAGCAGCATTATTATCACATGGCACATGATAACAGGTTTAACATAAGTCTTTACACTTTCCTTTTCTACAAGTTACATATCAAGGACTCAACTCTTTCTCTACTAATGACTCCTTTTCATATTAGGACATTTCACTCATACAACTCTGTATAAGCTCTTCCTTATATTCCTTGTCATGTTTGTATTCTATTCTGTTAAGTTTGCTCAGGCAATAGAATATTCTTGTTGTTATTTTGTCATGAATTGTACTCACATTTATTCTGTATGTGGAAACAATATTAAACCAGCCATCATCTATACATATATAAAGGACAGTTTTGTGTATCTGTATGTCCAGAGGAAACTTCAAAAATAAAACAATTAACAACAAAGTAAATATATATACACATTAAATATCACCAGGGCTTGGTTTTTGAGCAAAAATAATAGAGATTTGATTTATATTCGTGAAGATAATTAGAAATAAAATTTAAATGATGACAGCTTGGTTTTTATTTTTCATTTAATATTTTAGATAGTAGACATTAACATTTCTTTTTGGAGTAGCTGGATCAATGCAAGGTCTACTTGTTTACATATGGATTTAAATAGGGCATCCCATGAGGATTCAACTCAGGATTCAGTGATAATGGATCTGCAGGACTAACTTAAAAATCCCTCTCTACCCAGGCGACGCTAGGTAACCACTGCTAGTTCTTCTATAAATACCAAATTTGGTTGTTTTTTTTTTTTTTTAAATCAAATCAATTGGCCATACATAAAAGACAAACAAATCCTTCAAAATGGAAAGTTAAATTTATTTGGAAAGTAAAGTCTGTTGTTTTTTTGTTCTTCTGTTTTGTTTTTTTTCTTATATGTTTTGCACATTCTCTAGCCAGAATATTGGAAAAATTAGGGATAAATTATCTGCCCTTTGCACCAGGGGCCGAAATCACCAATATACAAGATTGGCACCTAAATTGAATTCCATGACTAAGGTACTGATAGCGTCGTGCAGTTAGCAGCGAGACGGTCACTCCTAAACCCTCAAAAAAAATTCAGCAGATAAATCTGGTTGCAAACGCCATTAAGTTTGCAATTATTTAATATTTTTTATGCTAATTACAAATACAGTGGTACATTGACCTACGAGTTTAATTCCTGGTTATTTCCTATAACTCCAACATAAACAAAGGGGAACCACTCTTGACTGATGAATTATTTATTTATTTTCCCATTAAACTAACCCTAAACCCTAAATCCTAACCCTAAACCCTAATCCTAACCCCGTCTTTTTTCCTAGTAGATCAATAAATAAATAAATGATTTATCAGTCGAGAGTGGTTACCCTTTGTTTATGTTGGAGTTATAGGAAATAACCTAATTCCTTCCATGTAATAACTCAATTTCCTTGTATATCAAATTAATTTTCCCAATTGAAATAAACTGAAATGCCATTAATTGATTCCAGTCTCCCCACCACAAAGCACCCTAATTTGTTTTGTTATGTTGTTTTTTTTAAATAAGAAAAATATCACTGTATTGTATAAAAACAATAAAATAGAATGTAAAGAATTATGTGCTATACTATGTTTTAATGTTTATCTTTTATGAATAATATTTCTCTTTAGTGTAATAAATTTGGAAACTTAAATGTTTTTATTGAACTTATTGACATAAGTGTATCTGAAGGTTGCTCATACCTTAAGTTTTAACTCTCAACACAAAGTAAAAATTCCCCAAGTGACAGTGAGGGGGTTAATAAAAGTAAAAATAAATAAAACAAAAGTAAAGTAAAATTAAATAAATAAATAAATAAAAAAGACACAAAAATAACAATCTCCCAGAGAGCTTAGGACAGGAAGAGCCCTCTGGGCATGCACAGAAAAAAAAACATGTTCTTGGCGTCGAAAAGGTCTCTAGGCCTTTTTGACTCTGAGACTTTGGAGAGGTAACACCTATTGAATTGCTCGGGAAATATTTCCCCTCAACGAAATAGTGTGAACCCGATAATAAAGGTCTGTTATATCAGTACGCAATTACTGATAAGAACAAAATAAAGGGTTCTGCCCCTTGTTTCGTAGACGTGACTTGGGGTCACAGGGAGTTGAATAAAAAGTGGGAAACCCGTCAACACGTGTTTTGGTCTTGCCTCCTCTTTTGCCTGCTCGTTATTAGCATTGCCTGCTACTATCCTAATCTCCGGTATAAGTACGTTCGTGCATGAAACAAGGTCTTACTCTAAAGTAAAAAAACAACAAAAAAAATGAACCACGACTTATTCCCATAACAGCTCTTAACTCTGAAAACTTGTAAGTTGGTGCACATGTAAGTAAAGGTACTGCTGTAGAGTTAAACAAAAAAAAGGAAAAAAAACAAAACATTGTCAGTAAAAACTGAAGAGTCAAGTTTCAGATCCCAGAATATTCTGCAACAAAAGTTTATGATAATTATTCATCATTGACTCATCAAAGACAGACAAACATGAATGAATACATTGACACAGCTAATAATTCAATGAGTCCAAAGAAATTTTCAAACTTTAAATGCTATAACAAGGAAACTCAATTCGGTACTCTTCCAATAGGTGATCTACCGAATGGTTTCTAATCCAATATGTGATCTACCGGGTTGTTTACATTCCAATATGTGATCTATAGGTACCACCAGACCGTTTAGGTCATCTTGAATAAAAACGGAAATAGATATTTCCGAACTTTGTTTATCAAAAATTTCGTTAAAAAAAGATCGTACAGGGTTGTTACAAAGAAAAATAGTTAATTCAAAGATCAAATTATCCGATTGGGAAAAATTACATCGTTATCTTAAAAAATAAACAAACCTATCCATATTAGGTGCGAAAGGGTAATTTTCAGGCCGCGATTTAGAGAGAAAGAAATACATATTATTACCCTCTTACAGTTATGCATCTAAGTACGGATGGGTGTAACGGACAAACTTTTTTAGCCAAATTTTTTCTATTAAAATGAATAAAATCTTTAAAAACTTTAATATTACAATTTAAAATGAATAAAATCTTTAAAAACTTTAATATTACAATTTACTATGAATAAAAATTTGAAAAACTTTAATCTTAAAATTTCGCAGTGAAATTGACGTTAAAAAATGTCTTCGGTTTTAGTATTAATTCTTAAAATCGAAAATAAAATGAAAATTTGAATATTTTTTCTAAGAGAAAAACTGATAAAACAATCATTCAATATATTATTTTTATTCTAATTGGTCGTAAAAGTTAAATAAAATATTATTTTACGCTCAGAAAAACAAACATTAGTTACCGAGAAGCGTCTCGTCATATGTCAGTTTTGCTCTTCCGTATATTCTAAGAATCACACATTACTATTCAACAATAAAAATTACAAATTCTTTTAAAAATATTAATCGAGCACGGATCGGACCAACTTTTAGTTCACCTGAATTCTAAAATTCATGTTTTTAAATATACGTGAAAATTTTGATTTTTTTCCACAGGAAAAAAAAAATTTAATTTATTTCACGCAGAAAATGAAAATATTTAATCACACAAAAGATTGAAAATCTCGTAAAAATTAATTTCTTAAAAATTTTTTTTTTTTTTGACAATTTAATAGAATATAGTACATACCAATTACATAAGAAGAAAAAAGTTTTCAAATATTAATATTATGACATTTTTTTTGCACTTTTTATTTCCGATTTCATTATTTTTTCCTGAAAAAACTATAATTCGGTACGTTATGCAATTTCATTGATATAGTTATTCAGACTCTTATCTTTATAGAAAAAAAGTACCAATTTTTTTTTCCACATCATTTTTTTTTATCTCATAAAATAAAATAGGGGGGGTGATAGACATCGTAAAAAAATATTTCCCCTAATATATTTTAGAAAAAAACTATTTCAGATGTATTTACATCCAATGGTAAACATTTATGGAAATTTTCGTGAAAATCGGACCATTAATTGATTTTTCATAGAATTTTTAAAAAATCCTCTTATCGTAACTTGTTTTTAGCTACGTTAAATTTCAGTTGATTTAACAGTGCAAAAATGAAAACATTGTTTTTCAATCATAATTTTCATTATTTCCGTATGCTGATAAAAAATTTAAAAAATCATCAGGAGTTTATTTAATGTTTTTTCTTTCGAATGGAAAAAAATTTTCAAGAAAATATTAATTTTTCTGCAAGTTTCATTGTGTTAAATGTAGGGGGGTAAATTGCATAGGGTCAAATTGGTGGTACCTAGTGATCTACCCATTAACTACCCATTATTTTCCCATTAAACTAACCCTAACCCTAACCTTAACCCTAACCTTAACCCTAACCCTAACCCTGTCTTCTTTTTTCCTAATAGATCACATGCCATGAATAGTAGATCAATAGTAGATCACAAACCTTCGCTAGATCACATATTGAAAAAGTAACCTCAATTCATAGATAGATATAATGCAGGGGAGATAACTCTAAGTTTCTATTTTACTATATCTTTGATCTCTGGTTGTGTCTTGCCAACTGCCAATAGGGATGTTCAAGTCCTCCAGTATTCTCATGGTGTTGTCTTTGTACTTGAGCTTTGGTCTACCAATTCCACGTGATCCCTCTGTCAGATGAGA
Source organism: Doryteuthis pealeii (assembly GCA_023376005.1). NCBI lineage: Eukaryota > Metazoa > Mollusca > Cephalopoda > Myopsida > Loliginidae > Doryteuthis > Doryteuthis pealeii. The sequence continues at coordinate 38,480,961 of CM042142.1, forward strand.
GTAAAGAATCTGCATTGACAGTCTGTTATCTCCAAGTCTGTTCAAGTGGCCAGCCCAGTGATAAAGAAGAGAATAGAAAGATATATTAAAATGAAAGGATTCTGACTTCTTAAAAAAAAAAAAAAAGTATAAGAAAAAAAAACACAAGGGAAAAATAAAGAAAATTATAATATATAATTCTAATATATTATATATAATTGTAAATAATGATAATTCTGCCCCTTAAAACTTTCTATTTGGTCCCTGTTCATTAATATTGTTAAAACCAATCAATCAGTCTGTCAGGGATTTGCTCAATGAGCACGATAGATAGATAGATAGATAGATAGATAGATAGATAGATATTAACAGGGAATCTTTATAAATATATATATCTATAAATAAAGATATAGATAGATAGATACATAGATAGATATATACATACATACATAGATATAAGCAGACTGATATAAATAGATAGATAGATAGATATAGGGACAGACGGAGATAGATAAATAGATAGATAGATAGATAGAGAGAAAATGTTTGACTCTTAAGCAACATAAACATGTAATAATATAATAACTTAGAGTGTAATACTAGTCTCCCTGTTTTTATTAATCACTTACATTTTTAATTTCAAATTTTCCATTTCTTTTATATGTCAACACTTTGGGTCATAGGTCATTCTGGACATGCATTTCCCAAATTTGTTGGTTCTTAGTATATTTTGACTAATCAACCTATTATTTTTTTTTATCAAACTTCATTTTTTCAAGTGAGAAATTGCATTAATTTCCATTGTTATATGAACATCAGAGTGTAGGGAAAGAAAAATAATTGTCTTCTCTGTGATTGTGGGTTTGGCTTCCGACATTATGTGTCCGTTGGTCACATGATAATTCTACCCCTTAAAACTTTCTATTTGGCCCCTGTTCGTTAATGTTGTTAAAATCAATCAATCAGTCTCAATGAGCACTATGCATAGATAGATAGATAGATAGATAGATATTAACAGAGAATCTTTATAAATACTAGCAAATATATGCACCCTCCGGGTGCAAGTATTTAACTTTTAATGTAATAAAATATTGTATTAAATTAGAAAGGCTAATGAAACTAAATAAGAATACAGATAAAAAGATTTGAAACAGAGGGAGTATAATAAAAGATTTGAAACAGAGGGAGTATAATAAAAAATGGAACAACTGAAACTTACTCTTCCATCACTCTCGTCTTTCATTGTTATTTTTTCTAATTTAAGTATTTAGTTAAAAGAGGAAGTAAAGAATAAAATTACAGTTATTTTTTCATGTTAATAGATTTCATTTAAGATTCATTGAAGAGATTTTTGCTTATATTCATTAAAATAAAACCAAACAGTTAGAAATCAATAATACTAAGAACATATTTATTAAATTATATTAATTTAATATTAATATGCAAATTAGCCTTCCCGTTTACACTGTAAACCGCTATTTTGTTGTATATATAAATATAATTGCATGTTGTCAGTATGTAGACATAGTTAACAGTATTAATAATGTAAGACAATTTTATTAATAATTGAGATTAAATAAAAATAAAATCATGGAGAATGTTATGTCAATAACTAAGAGAATTGTGACTTGAGTAGGAATATAGTTTCGGTTACAGACAGAAAAACACACAATCTCCATTATAATAAGAAGATATACCTCTATAATTAAAGAAATAGATAGAGAGATAGAGAGAGAGAGGAGATTGGATTGGATAGATGAACACTTGATAGGTAGATATAAAAAGACTGCTATAGATAGATAGATAAAGACAAACAGAGAATCTGTATAGATATATATTTCTATAAATAAAGACATAGATAGATAATAGATGTTGTAGCAGCAAAATAACCTATGTGTCTTTACATTTCTATTCTAAAATATCAATTAATTTCCAAAACATAATTGTCATGTTTTTTAAAATTCCATTATATGCTAAATGGTTATAATTAATCTATTAAATCACAATTTAAACACAATCATTTTTTAATTGACACCTTAATCAGGCATTTAATTTTGACTTTATGTTTATAATCAAAATATTTTCATTTTCCAACTTTACCTTCTTTTTTAGTTTTACGAAACATGCATAAATAATGACTAAAAACCCCATTGTCTGACCCAGAATAAGTGGAAAGGTTTTCTTTTTCTTGACACTATTGTTAATAATAGACAGTAATTTGTCTGAGTAAAGGCTTATTAAATTCTTTACATGTAATTACAACAAAAGTGAATTATATGCAACAAAAGGATTGTCTTAAATCTTTTTCAAACATTCTGCTCACTTAAAAAGTTAATTGCAAAACAGTACCAAGCCATTTTGAAATATTTCTTTTTTTTTTTTTTTTTTTTTTTTGACAAAGAGAAAACAGTGAAAAATAATATAATTGATTTTCATTGAAATTGCATCAGATATTTATAAATATAAGTTTAGAGCATCTTTCCTTTCTCTACAAACGTCATTTCATTTTTATAAATACAGTGGTACCTTGACTTACGAGTACCCCATTTTGAAATATTTCTTCTTTTTTTCTTTTGACAAAAAGAAAACAGTGAAAAATAATACAATTGGTTTAACATTGAAATTGCATCATTTATTTATAACATGACATTCGGAAACATTTTTTCACGCTCAGAGTTGCCGAGGCATGGAATGAACTGCCTGCATCTGTTGTAGGCTGCCAAAACACTGCATCTTTCAAAGCTTCCATGCTTCCTGTAATCTGCCAACACTATACCTGATACCCCCTCCACACACATATGCATGCATATTATTAATGTACGCTATTATGTTTCTGACACTAATACATTATTCTATGTGGTAAACATGAGACTTTGATGAGTTGTGGTGCACCTGAGCACTGTACACAATAAATTTCATTATTATTATACAAGTTTAGAGCATCTTTCTTTTCTATACTATTGAGAATTCTGGGGTATGGGGGCTATCGTCCTTGTCTACGAGCCTCTGTTGTAATTTGTAAAAACTTAGCTGATATCCAGAGATAGGGTATTATCGGAGCCCTTGCTATGGCCTTCTGATAGTTTCAGATATGATAGATTTCTGTTTGATGTCCAACTCCGATGCTGGTTGTTGAGGAAGAGGAGTGACTCTTTTTTTAGGTCTATTCCCATTGAAAGCTGGATCAGAAGAGCACGAGTTTGCCTATTTGGCTTTGCCGCCAAAGTATTCTGGCTCGTGATTGGTTGGTTTGAAACAGAGGCTCGCAGACAAGGACGATAACCCCCATACCCCAGAATTCTCAATACTACAAACATCATTTCATTTTAGTAAATAAACTGGTACCTTGACTTACAAGTGCCCCAAATGTAGAAGTGTATATTTAAAGTGTTAATAAATTCACTGAAACCATTTAAGTCTCCAAATTTATTATGCCAAAAAAAGTTTTCAAATTTATCTGAATCACTCAGCAACTAAGATATGACATTTTTTAATTTCTAAACAATTAACAAAAATCAGTGAATTGTTCAATTTTAATTAAATTTTCAGTTCTTTACTCATTAAAGCCTTAATTTCCTAATGAATAGCTTCTTTTTTTTTTTTTAAATTGAAAAAACATTTTATCATCAGAACCACATAAAAAAATTTAAGAAAAAAAGATGTCAACGCCCCAAAAAAGTTACTTTAAAATTTTTAAGTTATTTTCTTAAAACTTAAAAAATAATTTTTGTAGCATGTTTTCTCTTTTTATAGTTTTAAAAAGAATATTTTTCTTTGAATTAGATGCAAAAAAAAGTATTTTCTGTGTTTTAATTGGCCTGTTTTTATTCACTTAAAAATTTAGTAGTGAACTTTAAATGTCTAGAAGGTGGCATGTTGTAAACAATATTTTTATCATGAATAAAGATTTATTCAATCTTTCTAAAAATGTATGATTAAAAATGCACAATTTTCTGCAAGATATTTTCCAAGATTTTTAAATATTTAAAAATTATCACTAACAATTTTTCTTTTTCATTTATAGTAGATTAGAGTTGCTTAAAGGAAAAACTGGTTTTCCATCTTTTTACTTTAAAATATATGGATTTTCACTCTGGAAACAAATACAACTGTTTTAGTAGGTGTGTCCAGGGTGTGTTGTAAATTTTCCTTATGTTTTTTGGCTACGCAGTGATGAATGAAATTGACACATATTACGCTCCCATAAATGTTTCCCTTTTCACTGTCTGAACAACTGAAAATATCAATTATCTCCCTTTAAACTCTCAAGTTTGGACATACCTAACTTACTTTCAGTCCTCCCATCTCAAATATTGTTAGGCATGTGACTAGAAAAATATTAATTATATAGTTCCCTAAGTTCTGGAAAACTAATGCGTCTTATACAGAAATAATTGGAGGTGTGTTTAGTTTGGTTTGGTTTGGTTTGTTTTGTTTTACGGCATATCAACCTCAGTGAGTCATTTAATGCCAACAAAGTTTTGAAATAAATCAATTCTTAAATGGATAATACAATTTTGTTTATCAACTCATGTTTTTCTATTTAACCCATAGATGGGACCCTAAAAGGTACTACCATTCCGGGTCAGAGTGGACCAGGGAGTAATGGTGATGAAGGGGTGCTCCACATTCTCCAAACCTGGAACCTCACCATCAGATAGAGTTTAACGTCATTCCCAGGACATGTAGACCCTCAGTCACCGCCTTCTAGCATCCATATGATAAAAAGGGGTTGGGGCTTGCCATAAGGGCAATAGGGTTGGGGAAATCATATAGGTGCTAGGGCTTGACGTGACCAGCCAATTGATTGGAGGGGGCCTCTCCGACCGCCCGTCTAGCCCAAGATAGGGCCAAAGTGGCGTATTGCAAGTCATGAACTGCTCATCCACCTGGGTTCTATCCTTAAGCATCACGGGTCACCACCCACGGCCAACAGGTGGCCCCATTGGGGGAGTCCTACCCCTCTGCAGAGGTTCAGTCAGTGCATTCTAATGCCCCAGCCGACGGGGCGGCGGAGATGTGTGTGGTGTAATGGTTAACATTGTAGAAAATGAACATGACAAACCAAGTTCAAATCCTGGACGAGGCTGTTTAAATTTCACATTAAATCCAACTATTCTCCCTACAGCTATGGTTAAATAGTAAAGCAGACTGGGTTCTTTAACCCTGGTTAGGCAACCAGTCTAGGAGAAGGAAAACCCTGAATTCAAACCTGTTAAAATCTGCTTAAGAAATTGACCTTGTGTCATATCCTACTCATGTGGAGGGGTTGGTAAGTGGCTGGATAAGGTCAATTGGGACATCTCATCAGGAGAGAAAGTCTCAGGACTGAAAGAAATTTGTAGTTGGTAAGAAAAGGACAGTTTGTTAAGCTGTTGCCATAACATCTAAAACACCAGCAAAAAGTAGAATTGTTGTAGGCTGGACCATGGACAGCAGAAGGGCTGGATCATGGTCAGCAGAGGACTGGATCATTGTCAGGTTGGATTGTGGTCAGCAGTAGATTGGATTGAGTGTAGGATGGATCATTGCCAGCAGAGAATTGGATCATCGGCAGGTTGGATTGTGGTCGGTAGAAATACCTGATCATGGTCAGCAGAGGACTGGATTGTTGGCAGGTTGGATTGTGGTCGGTAGAAATGCCTGATCATGGTCAGCAGAGGACTGGATTGTTAGCAGGCTGGATTGTGGTCAGTAGAAATGCCTGATCATGGTCAGCAAAGGACTGGATCGTTGGCAGGTTGAATTGTGGTCAGCAGTAGACTGGATTGAGTGTAGGATGGATCATGTTCAGCAGAAATCCGGATCTACAACAGACAGTGATGTATGCAGTTTGCCAGAGATCAGCAGAAGACTTGGTTGTTGACAGGTTGGATCGTGATCAGCAGGCAGGCCAGGTCAAGAGTTGGCTGGATCATGGTCAGTTGAAAACCAGATCGAGTACGGGCTGGTACAGGTAATTTTTTCTTTATCAATTTGGGCCACTATAGTTTCTCAGTCCATTCTTTGTAAACAAAACCCACAATAATTTTTTCAGAACATTTTAGTTTTTCTGTGTGTTTGGAACCAAAAAAGATATTTCATTTAAATAAAATATCAACAAGTTATTAATTTTTCTGTACATAGTGTATTTAAATTTTTTTGCTATTGATTTTTAAGAAGAAACTGCTATAAGTTGTTTTTTTTTTTACTTTTTATAACGTGTTTTGTTAACTTCACTTACAATGTCGGATTTCGTACATTTTCAAAATAATTCAATGTTTAAAATGTCTTAAAAATTAGTTGCATATGTAATATTATTTTCTTTTTTTTTCCTTTTTTTTTTTTTTTTTTTTTTTTTTTTACTGATAAAAAGTAGTAACATAGAATGACTATTTACTTAATTCTAATTCGTTTTTATAGTGAAAAAAAAATCCACAAAACATTTTGTTGATACCTAGAATTGTTGTGTCGAAACGATCTGGCTTTATTTACTCTCAACTTTCATAAATATAAACTTTGATTTGGGGAAACTTAGTTTTTATTAGTTTTCTCACACTCCTACCATTACGGAATAATTCAATGATATAAGCAATTTGGAAGATCAGAGATCGTTTTGACAGAGCAATTACATTTGATTATAGATTCCTAGGTACCACCAAAATACATCACGTGATCAGTTTAGGCCATAATGAAAGAAGAAACGTAAATATTTTAAAACTTTTTTTTTGTAAATTTCGCAAAAAGAAATGACAAAAATAAAGAGTTGTTACAAAGAAAAACAGTTAATTCAAAGATCAAATTATCCCATGTGGAAAAATTACTCACAATTATCTTGAAAAATAAGTAAAACAGTCCATTTTTTTACAACATGGTCAGTTTCTTTATTGATATTTTTAGCAGAATTCTGTATTCTTGGTTCTTTTTCTAAGAAACTCCCATATAGAAACTTATAAAAATCTTCTGATATAATTATTCAAACTCTTATCTTTATAGAAAAAAAAGTAAAATTCATTTTTTCTCGATTCATTTTTTTCATACTTCCTAAAATAAAATATGGGGGGGGGGTAGACCTCGTAAAAAATATTTCCCCAAATATATTTTTGGAAAAACCTATTTCAAACATATTTTCATCAAAAGGTAAATAATCATGGACATTTTCGTGAAAATCGTACTATTAATTGATTTTTCATAGAATTTTTTTAAAAGTCTCTAGTCGTTTTTGGCTACGTTAAATTTCAATTGATTTAACGGTGTGAAAATGTAATAATTCGTTCATAATTTTCATTATTTCCGTAAGCTGAATTTAAAAAAAAAATCATCAGGCGTTTTTTTAATTTTTTTTTATTTAATGTTTCTTCTTTTGAATGGACAAACAATTTTTCAAGATAATATTAACTTTTATGCAAGTTTTATTGTGTTAAATAATAGGGGGGTAAATTTCACTGGGCAAATTGGTGGTACCTTATCCCTCTTCTAAAATCGATATTTTTCGAAACTGACATGTCGCAGGAGTAGAGGTGGTAGGTATTCTGAATGCCAAACAATTAAAAATATTTAAAAAAAAAAAAAAAAAAAAATCCCGACCATCTATCTTGTGCTGGATTTTTTAATGCTGAGTTTATGAATAGTAAGCCCATACCACTTGGAGAAAATTTGCTGAATTACATGCTAATTTCAAGGAAAAGATTTCACTTTACACCGTATAAATTTAGTTTACACCGGTTGTGTGCAAACAAATCGAGTAAACACTAAACAAAATCCAATCATGAGGGCCGTGTCATTCGTTGAACGAATCGAGTTGGATTTCTCAAAGAATTTATTAACTGATGCTATTGCACTTGGAGATGTTGACAATGATGGGGTAAGAAGATAATTTATCTGAGTAATTATTAACTATTTTCAGTACGGAATAAATAGTTACAAAATGGGCTGTTATTTGAGTCGTAGGGGTTGTTTTCTTCGATCTCATTGAATTTGTCATTTTCTTGTTCGATGAGCCAAGACGGGACCCCTAGAATAATATTTATATCTGTTTACCTACAAAGTTAGACATTAAATACCTAAATCTTTTTTAAATACCTGTGTTGCTGTACAGTACGTACACAAAGCAAATCATTATTATTTTAAATTTATTTTTCAAAGTGTCATTCATTGAGAGCGTTTAATGCAGGGTTTCCCAACCGAGGTTGCGTGATAACATTTCTGTTTTTTGTTTTTTTAATTAAAAAAAAAAATTATATGATATTAAGTCTATTGTATTGTCAGAACACATTATTATTATATCGTTTCGGTCACCTTCTTTATTTTATTCTTATATAAATTATTACTAGTATGCGAAAACAAGTTTTTAGGGGTGCAGGGCATAAAATAGTTGGGAACCACTAATTAATGTAACATTAAACAACAATGAACATATAAATTGTATTAGCTCAAAATCAATGATTTTGTTTTTATTTAGTAAATAAAAACAAAATCATTGATTTTGAGCTAATTTACTTATCTAACTTTTACTAATTTACTTATCTTTTATCTATTTTTAGTAGTTTATTTTTAAGAATTTATTTTCCATGTATCATCCAGTAAAATAGACCAAAATAATCCTAAAAAAAAATTAACTCCCAATACAAATTATTGAATATGTTTGCTTAAGAATTGTACGAGGACAATTGTTACCTTTCCCGTTTTAAAATGGTCGCCACTTTAAACCAGCATTTGTTTGGGTTTTTTTTTTTAATTTTATTTTTTTATGCGACAGCTAAAGTAAGGCAACTTCAATTGCCATCAAGTCCTGTGTGGTCCGAAAGTCTTGTTACCCCTACTTATTGTTTTTAACTTTCATTATTTTTTTGTTAATATGAAATATAATATCAATTATAATATATGATAATAAATCTATTTCATCCAATTATAGTTGATTGTTGGGGGGGGGGGGTACAATATTTTCGAACCACTCTGTATCCTCCTCCCCGACATTGAAATTTAATTTACATTTTTTTTTTTTTTTTTTTTTTTTAATTTGCATGTGTAATTGTTAGCTAGTCTCACAGATCCATTACTACAGAAAAGCTAATCCTCACTGGATGCCCCATACTTGCAACCTTGTCACATCCTTCCCATGGCGAACGGGTTAGGTCAATATCTATATTCTATTCTCGTTTGTAAGTGCTTGCCTATTGTTCGTGTCACAAGTAAAAGAGAGAGGGGGGAGAATTTGGCGAAAGCGAACTGAAGCCAACCCCATGACAATATTTTCAATAAACTCTGGTCGGTGTGGATTGACCCCCTCATCAAGTACCCCTAAAATATTTTTTTTTATTCAAATTTAGTTGATGTTTAATCGATAGTAATGTAAAAGAAACTTTAAATAAGTAAACAAAAGTTTAGAGGCATTCTTCACCATGGGGTCACCAGGAGTTCATCCCTTAATCCCCACAACTTTTTCTATCACAATAGAATGGAGGTAAACAGTTGGAAGAATATTTTATGAAAAAAAATGTTATATACTAATCTTTTTTTTTTTTCTTTTTTTTTTAAGCAATCCTATTTATTTTGTTGTATTAAATAATATGGGATAGACTGAATTCAGGTGTGTAAATTTTTACTATAATTGAACATATATTAGTGGAATATGAAATTAAGCCCAATATTAATTTTAATTTCTAAACTGGGATTAATACTTTTTAATAAAAATGAACTCTAAGGAAAACAACTTATTCATTTATAATTTTTTTTTTTTTTTTTTTTTTTTTTTAAATCAAAGGAAACTGTTAATTGATGTATGTATAGATTTAAAGTTGTTGCATAGTGATTAAGTTCTACACTTTATTTTTTCAAGAAGAAGAAGAATACAAGTAAAGAGAGTATACAACATATACGTTTATTGGTATACGACACTAGGAAGATGGCATCTAATGGCCATCATAGATATATCATTTTTGGGACTTAGATGTAATGGTTCTGTTAAAGATACAAATGAAAGAACTGACTGAAACTTGCTTTTCAGAACAGTAGACTGTATAATCTGGTCAATTACCATTATTAAATAAACTAGCAAATATATGCACCCTCCGGGTGCAAGTATTTAAGTTTTAATATAATAAAATATCATGTTAAATTAGAAAGGCTAATGAAACTGAATAAGAATGCAGATAAAACATTTGGAACAGAGGGGGTATGATTGAAAAATAGAACAACTTTGAAAGTAACTCTTCTATCATTTTCCCTTACTCCCCTCTTTCATTGGTAAATTTTCCTAATTTAACTATTTAGTTAAAATAGGATGTAAAGAATAATATTAGTTATTTCTTCTTGTTAATCGATTTCTTTTAAGATTTATCCCCAAGATTTTTGCTCATATTCAAAAAGATAAAACCAAACAATTAGAAAATAATACTAAGCATATATTTATTAAAATCAAATTTTTAAGATCAATATGCAAATCAGCCTTCCCATTCACACTGTAAACCACTATTTTGTTGTATATATAAATACAATTGCATGTTCTGTGTATGTAGATATGGTCAACAGTCTTAATGATGTAAAACAATTTTATTAATAATTGAGGTTTAAATAAAAATAAAATCATGGAGAATGTGATTTAATTAACAAAGGGAATTGTAACTTGTATAGTAATGTAGTTTCGGTTACAGACAGACAAACCCACAATCTCCATTATAATAAGATGTTACATTCACAATCAAGATAAGACTTTATTTGCTTCTTTTTTTATCTTTTAAATTTCTTTAAATGGTTAAACAGTTCTAAGAGTTAGAAATCAATATTGTCTAGAAAAAATAAAACTAAGCATCATTTGAGGAAGATGCTATACAAGTAGTGTATATGTTTTGCTTAATTCAGGATTAACTAAAATCCATTTTGTAAAAACTTTCAGACAAGAAAATTGACATAGCAGATATAATCTCTTTAATTATGATTAGGAAATTTGATTAGGAAAAAAAAAATCTAAAATATGATTCCAGTAGAAATCAATTAGATCATTCACTGAAAGTTTTTTTGAAATATTATATGGAATTAATAGAAAAAACGGTTATTTCCTATAACTCCAACATAAACAAAGGGGAACCACTCTTGACTGATAAATTATTTCCCCATTAACCTAACCCTAACCCTGTCTTCTTTTTTCCTTGTAGATCAATAAATAAATAATTTATCAGTCCAGAGTGGTTCCCCTTTGTTTATGTTGGAGTTATAGGAAATAACCTAAAAAAACAAAATTAAACATTTCAAAACACTTATAGATTGTCTGTTTTAACTTCGACCTAGTAATCGGTGAAGTTTGCTAAATTCTAACTCAAAATTGTTATCTATTATTACCTTTAAAAATCCTATAGTACACTAATAAGACTGACTTATTTTATGAATCTCGTTTAAAAAAAAAGGAAAAAAAACTACAAATGTAGTTTATGAATCGGTTAAAACTAGTTTTTACGTTAAAAAAAAAAAAAAAAAAAAAAATTGAAGTTTCAATTCAGTGAATCTATAAAGTGCAATACATTTTTAATAGTATTTGTCTGAATTTTTTTTAGATAAGGCTTGATAATTTGTACAGTCTAGAATAGATTTAAAAGGAAAAATCACAATATGAGTAAAGGTAAAAAATCATACATAAGTATAAATGTAAATTCTATGGGGAAAAAAAATGAGGTTTATAGGTCCCAAAAGTTTACTCTAGATTGTCAAGTTGAACATATATGGCAACAACAGATATAGGGCTTGAGTTAATACAGTTCTAAGTGACAATCTGTAGGTTGCAGGTTCAATCTTAACTACGGGCAAAAATAACATAGAATATTTAACATAGCTTAACACTTGTACCCAGTCATGGTTGACAGAATGAGTCTATCTATCCCAATGGATTAAATAAAGGATCTGGATCTAAGTTCAGTGAAGGCCCCCGATTATAAGATGAATGTTTAACAAGAAACACCAAAATAGGCAAGAGGGCACATCAGCCAAAATGTTATGTATAAAGATGAGGATAATAGTCTGACAAATATGATAAATATTTGATATAGATTTTATTTATTTTTCCTTTTTTCTTTTCTTCAGGGCAGTGAATTGGCAGTTGGAAATATTGAGGGTTCCTTGTCTGTATACAAAGGCAAAGAATTTAATCCCTGGAAAAAATGTTCTGATCTTGGAATGGTAAATATCTTCTGACTTTAAAGAATGTTTTCAGTCGTTGTAATAATTCAGGTTTTAATTATTTCTTATCTTTGGTTGATATGTGTTATGTTTTTACATAGAAATAAAATATGGAGCACTGAATGAAAATGTAAGACCAGAGTGTTGGAAATTAACAAGGTTTTATTTAATGCAGGTGTAAGATTTAAAGTGGTATTACAGTTATTGTTGGTTGGTTGGCTTAGAGGCCTCCCAATGTGGGTACATATAAGTACAAACAATACTCCGACAAAGGTGTGAAATGTAACAATGGAATTTAATGAGCACGCAGAGAAGATACATATAACAGGAATACATATATAAGATACATAAACAACACATGTATGAATAGAAGTACAAAATAGAAGTTAGAAGCATACAGAAAGTAGGACTGCGTCCTGTAGAAGTAATGGTGTATAGGGAAGATATGGAGAGTCCATAAAGTAATGTCACTTATTAAAGACAAGATGTGTGGCGAAAGCTACCCATATGTGCTGGTTGGAGTCCCAGAGACAAAGAGGGTTAAATTTGGTGCTTCCCTGATTTAAATAGTCAGGGACGTCTAGTGGTCAAAAACCTGAAATAAGAGATAATTCTTCCAGCCCAAACAGGGGCAAACAATTGCTACACAGGGTAGAGAACTACTTCTACCCAAAAACAGTGACTAAAGTGCTCAACTTGTGTGCAAGTATTTATCTTGTGTACCAATCCATGTGCGTCATGGCTGATGTCCCATTTCCAGTCCTAGCTCCCACAGTGCATCTGTCGGGGGAGGCAACTGTCCTCTACTCATCAAGGGGAGCAACTCTGTATATTTTCTTTAGACTAACCCTAACTATATGCAATTAAACAAAGAAACAAAACCTTCTATAACTGTACAATGATTGATAATTCCTAAAAACATGTTGAATGATTGACAGTTCTGCAATCTCTGGAAATGTTTTGTTTGAGTGTCTGCTATTCGATAATAACCCTCAATTGGTTGTCATCAATTATAGAAGAATATTTGAACAGCATATACCCTTCAGTTTATGGTCAAGTTATGCTGAACACCAGTTCCTGCTAGATCACTGATGTTAAGCAGTGATGGGCCTGTTTGATACTTAATTGGGTGACCACTTAAGCAATAGCAGGTACTGTAAGCAATCTGTCATCTTTGTTAATCGAAATAACTTTATTCATCATTAAATATTCAAGTCATGCTGAAAGCACTGGTTCCCACAAGAAGAAACTGTAATAAACTGACTAAATGACTTGATATTATTTTGTCTGAATTTTTTAGGTGTGTGTGTATAATATATATATATATATATATATATATATATATATAATATATATATATATATATATTTATAAAAAATTTTTTTTTTTTTTTTTTTTTTTTTTTTTTTTTTTTTCCAACTGTTATGGTATGTAAAAACGTGTTTTTTACATGCCACAATAAAGATGACAACAGTCCAAAAAAAAAATCCAAATTATATAAATGACTTGAATCAGCATCAAATAATTAAAAAGGTTGATATGCACAGAACAACCAACCAACATGTACATATTTATTTATTTTCTAACTTTTAAGAAGTGCTATTTAACACTTAAAAAGTGGTAGTCAGTTAATCTCTCTAGTCGACTCCATTTTTGGTCAATCCCAGAACTTTTTAGCACCTCATTAGAAAAAAAAAAAAGTAATTCTTTCTCCAAGACTGTTAATCAAAGTTAATATATTTTTATGATGACTCGGCATATTTCTATGGATTCAAATTAAAATTTGTTTATTTCCTATAACTCCAACATAAACAAAGAGGAACAACTCTTGACTGATAAATTATTTATTTTCCCATTACACTAACCCTAACTCTGTTTTCTTTTTTTCCCCTTTATTTATGTTGGAGTTATTAGGAAATAACCTAAAAATTAACCAATTTTTTTATTTTTTTTCTGTTATATAATTTTTCTTATTTCGCAAAATAATTCTATGCCCCTACGTTGGGAGGCCTCTAAGCCAACCAACCAACAATAACTAACTGTAATACCACTTTAAATCTTACACCTGCATTAAATAAAACCTTGTTAATTTCCATCCGGAAAAAAAGTAAGACTTTTTCAAACTGCTTGTATAATCTATAAAGTGCTGATACAAATTTATTTCCTATTTTCAGATTACATGTGTGAAAGTTGGTGATATCTGTAATAGTGGAAAGGTAAATATTAATGTTTTAATTACATTCATCTTTTTAATGTCTCCTGTTTTGTTTGTTTTGTTTTTTATGATCCTAGCCATTCATTATTCCAGCTAATATTTTCATCTTTTGTTTTTATATTTTGGCTGATAGATTCTTCTCTCCTCTTTGGTTGTATACTTCATCTTAACATTTCACACATAATGGACAATTGGGTAATTCAACAGTAAACTTGGATAAAAGCAAGTACAGTGGTATCTTTGACTTATTTCGTATATAAGGTGTGTGCTAGATGCCCACTTCTATTTATAGACTCGCCGAGAACTATGTGATCAACCTCTTTGCCAATCAATGGCAGTACTCTGCTGCTGATACAATACTTATACCAGCAGTACTGGCGATACCTACTCATAACTACTGCGACCTTCGTGGACGACAGACATAGGATTAAATCACTGGACCTTTAACAATACGCTGGATAGGACTTATTCACTTACCAAAGGATTCCATAACTCAGGACTTACTTACTCTAAGCCCTTTTCAACTGGCCAAGGATGGCATTTAAAAACTTAACAATCTTTACTTAAGAGTGTCCCAACTTATGAATTTTCTAAGTTACAAGATGTCACTTGGTCAAAAAATTTGTGTGTTGTTGTTTTTTTGTTTTTTGTTTTTTTGTTAGCTATGATTTGAGGTATGAGTGAGCTTCAGGTGTGACAGCAAGAATTGGTTGATTTAATGGAACAGATTAATTGCATTTCAGTTTATTTCAATGGGGATAATTGAGTTATGAGTGGAATGAATTAAACTCTTAAATCAAGTTACCACTTTCCTAAAAAAAAAAAATGTAACTATCAAGGAATAATTGTTAATTTGTAGATTTAGCTTGAATCCTATTGTTCTGCTTTCATCAAAGGCATCTCTTCTCTCACCCCCCTCCATATCATCTCTGTTTAGCCCATCCCCTGTTTAGGCCATGAACTCTAACTCATAGGTCGAAACCACATACCTCTGGACATGCATATCTACATACATAAGACAATCCTTAAAAGTACCTCAAAACCAATTATGTCATCAGATTTTGGCCCTTAGTTTTAGACCTTTCTTCAGTCCCCTCTGAGTTGTCGCTTGATCCAGACACATCTATACAACTCTCCTTAGAGACATTCCACATTCCCTTGATTTAAAAAAAAAAATTCTTTATTTACCCGAGGTTGGTTAAAAGACATTGAACTTTTCTCTACCTTTTTCTATTACTTTGTATGCATTAGTTACATTATATCTACAATCTCCAGTTTTGTTTTTCATTATTCTTATTTCATTGTTTTATGTTCTTTTGCTGCCATTTGGTTAAACTGTTGCTTGATTCCTTCACACAAGTGAGAATACCTATTCTTTGCTTTCATTTATTTTCTATACCTAAACTGAATACAAATTAATTTCAGAACTTTTTGGTGTGTTTGACTGCCAGGTTGTGTATATCTTTGATGTGAAAGCTGAACCAAATGAGGTATGTATTTTCACCTTTTATTTTTACTAATGTTAGCAAAAATATAAAATGGATCAATAATTTTTTTGTAGTTATTTCAGTTTAGGTCATTCTCTGATCTCTCATTCATGTCTTCAATAACTCCAAGTTGAATTCTAAAACTATTCTGTAAAAATAAGAAACAAATTTTTATATAGAAAAACTTTTTTACAATTAAAAATTAAAATATTGGGACATTTTTTAGGGTTAAGTGACAGTATGCTAATTATAAGTGCTTACTGGCAAAATAAATTGTAAGATTCCAGGTGGCCATCTCCGCAGATGGCACCTGCCCTCTCATTTAAAAGGGCTGGATTTATTGATCAGTGCTGAGGTGCTTTAAAAGGGAATGCTGATGGTATCACACATTTTTTTTGCACTGGCCATTGCAATGAATTTTGTTTTGTGAGCAGCTTCCCATGTAAAATGGCTTTATATTAAATTTGGCTTGGTGGGAAGCTGGAAAATAAACCTTTCATTTTATTTATAATTAACTGTAAGTTCTATAAATAGAGGATCTGACATTATATTGATCATAATAGTTACTAATGGTTAACCTTTATTTTATTTCATTTTTTTTTTTTATAAAACTAATATTGAATCTAATTGGAATTGTGTAGAATTTATAATGAAAAACTCTTTGTATATGAACTTTTTTTTATTTTATTTAAAAAGAAAAATCAAATCTTATAACTGTTTGTCAATTCTTTAAAAAAAATCTGTTTGTAGCCATCTGTTTCTGAGAGTGAGGATGACAGCCATACTTCCTTGCGACCAACTTTTACAGAGTATCTGCCAGCTAACAGCAAGCTGATGCTCCTAGCTGATGTAGGCAAGTAGTTTTCCTTTTTTTTTCTTCTTTGTTTGAACTCTTTTTTTACATATCAAATTTTATTTGCATCTCGCTTTTGTATTTAAGAATTCTTTCAAAATTATAATTTAAAACAATTTAACTCTGTCAGTAGATTGTCTGACTAGGAATTGTAAGGTTCCAGGTTCAATACCAGTCTTTGCTAACTCTGTGCATAAGTAGCTTGGGTAATCTGATCTATGTGGTAAAGCATCTGGAAGCTGACGGTAGTTGTAGCACCCACCCTCAACAACAAAAAAATCTAAGTGAAAAGGGGATAGATTCCCTTGCTGTTCAGGGATACCAACAATAGGCCATTCTGATGACTTAATTCTATCTATATATTAAGAAAAAATGAAAGATTGCTAATGATATCAATCATCTAGAAACTGGTAATCTGAACATTAGCTTAATAATGAGAGTAACCTCCCCTTGGTTTGTTTCACTTATTTGTGCTTGTGCATTATTTGAAAATGAACTTAATTGTTTATTGAGAACATATTTTATGATATTTTCATGTTAAAACTTGTAGTTGTATTGATTCGAACAAATTCGTATTGTCAGTGTAGATTTAATGGGTGAAATGAAATGGCCGACCAAAACAGCTTCCTCAAAGTGAAACAAACAAGGGGAGATTACTCTCATTTATGTAGCTAATGTTCAGATTACCTAGAAACTTATTTAGAAGTTAAAGAAATTTCAGATGTTTTCTTGGGTTTTTTTTTTTTTTTCTTGCTAGTAATTGTTAAAATTAAGGATATTCTAACTGCAATTCATTAGCTGAAACTCTGCTGTGTTGGCTGGGGCTGTAGAATATACCAACTGCACCTCTATAGTGGGGTACCCCCTCCCCCCATGGGGTCACCTGTTGGCCATGGGTGACAACCTGTGATGCTTAAGGATGGAATCTTGGTAGCTGAGCAGTCCATGACTTGCAACACACCACTTTGGCCCTTATTTAGGCTTGACTGGCTGTCAGAGAGGCTACCTTCAATCAATCGGCTGGTCATTGACATGCCGTATAATCTAAAAATATTATTATTAAATATTTGTTACTGTCTTTATAAAATTAAATATGTTTAAATTATACTTGAAAGCATTTTCAAAATAATGGGTTAAAACATTTGTTTTTCTTAATTTCAGATGGTGACGGTCGAATTGAAGTTGTTGTAGGTTATTCAGATCGAACAGTCCGACTTTTTCGGTGGGAAGATATTCCCGAGTTGTCTGAGGAATCTCCAGGTCACTTAACTCAAATAGAAAAATGGCAGCTAAATGGACAGGTCAGTATCATTTGACAGTTTAAATGTTATGGAAATTTTGGAAATTTTATTGATTATATGAGCAAGAATATGCACCCCCACCCCTCGGGCATAAGTATTTAAGTTTTAATGTAATGAAATATATTAAATTAGAAAAACTAACAAAATTAAATAAGAATGCATATAAAAAATATTACATTTATTTCAATTGGTTTCTATATAAAATCATTCATAGGATTGATTTTAATATGTTGGAGAGTAAAATAATAATATTAGATATCAATAACACCAAGTAATTATTTATTAAACATGGTTTTGTTAAAATCAGTATGTAAGTTAACCACACCATATATCATGTAAACCTTTATTTCTTAGTGATATATAAGACATATTGCAGGATTTTAAACACTAATAACATGGGATGTTTTGAGGTAAATCTAACTCGGATTTTCATAGACATCGTTAATAAATAAGATTTATTCTATGTATTAATGATTTTGACTGTAAATCAAATGTTCATTGACAAACTTTCTGAGGGTAGTGTGACATAAGCAGTGACAGCTTCAGTTACACACTAAATCTCCATTATAATAAGATACTATCTGCCTAATAACAAGGGTTTAATACTGGTCCTTGGCATATGAGTAGCATAGCTTGGATAATCTGATGTGCAACAGTAAAACATCTGTTTTGGTAGGTGTGGCACCTCACCTCAGAAAAAACAAAACAATCTCCCTGGCCTTGCACTAGCAAAAAAGGGGACTAGACTCCCTTGCCTGGCTGATACCAACAATAGGCCACTCTGTCGACTTGAATTTTTCTTTTCTATATACTATTCTAGTCACTGGCAAAATGAGCTTAAAATGCGTTTTTGACAAAATGACTTAAGCCACCCCCCCACCCCCCGAAAATAATTTACCAAAAATCAGGGAATTATCAGATTTTAATGAAATTTTCAGTGTTTATTTATCAATGAATGATCTTTTATAATACATTTATTTTATTTCAAAACTTTCTGATTTTTTTTCAGGTCACTTAATTTTGACCCCCCCCCTTACTTTGGGGGTGTAAAATATTGGCGAGTTGGTCCTTGATTGATACTAATTTCAGTAGAAATAAAAAGATAAAAGACCGAAGTTGTAAATAGAAAAAAAAAATTTTTAAGTGGAATATTTTATAAGAAAATAAGTACCGAAATCGGAAAATAAAATGTTAAAAAATAATAAATAATCAATTTTTTGGTGATTTCTTTTTTACTCATTTCGATAATTATTTAATTGGCTATTATCTTATAAAAGAAAAAATTATACATTGATATTTTTTCTGCTTAAAAGGGGGGGGGGGCTACATTTTCAATAGTTTTTCTTCAAAACGTATACTTTGATTGACTAAATAAGGTTTGCATTAAGTAGATATTTATTTTTAGAATCTAAAAATATAACATTTTAAACTTAAAATCCGAATATTTTTATTTTAAATGAATTTTATATATTAATTTTTCATAGCAAAAATACTAAATTCAAGTTTTTAAATAAAATAACTGATTCATTATAAAATTCATTAATTGATAAATCAATACTGAAAATTTCATTAAAATCGGATAATTACCTGATTTTTGGTAATTTTTTTTTCAATCGTGAATGTTATATTAAAATTGTAAACAAGCGCTTAAAACCCTTCAAAAAGAGACAGAATGGCGGATAGTGTCGAAATTGACCAAAACAAATCCCTTTAAATGTATTAAAAATAAACTGCATATGTAATGATATTTTTCTTTTTTTAATGATGGTCATTATGTTACTACTTATCGATTTAGACAAAGTTTGACCTTAAATAATAGATTTAATTATTTTTAATTTGCTTTTAAAACTTGTAGTATCCAATTTTTTTTGCCAGTGCCTATACTATTCAGAATATTGATTCAGATGAAGTATTCAAAGATTAAATCTCTTTTTGTTTTGTTTTAGATTGGTTCTATTACTGTAAACATGTCTCCTGATAATAAGCCTGAATTATTGGTGGCCCAGCCAGGAAGTACTTATGCTCGTTTAAAACTTCCATTAGAAAATAATTCAGCTGTTGCAGTTGAAAGGTAATTATTTAAAAAAATTTTTTTTTTTTTTTTTTTTTTACTATTGTCCTCTTTATTGTGGTATGTAAAATCACAATGTTTCAGTTGCTGTACTTTCCGGTCTTTTTTAGGTGTTCCTTGTTTATTGCAACATAGCAATGACCCAACTTTGGAAATCATTTTGAATAGTTTGACTGTTGATCAAACAAAGCGTCAACAAACTTTTGAAAATCTCATTCTTTGACACTTTGATCAACAGTCAAACTATTCAAAATGATTTCTCAGGTTGGGTCATTGCTATGCTCGTATTTTTACATCTCACAAAGATGAGGACAACAGTCCAAAAAATCAAAATAATACACTTCAAGCCTCATCTAAAAAATCCAGACAAATTGATCAGTTTGTGTATGTTACAATATAAAGCTTGATATTATTTGTCTGAATTTTTTGAGATGAGGCTTGGTGTGTGTTTGTGTGTGGGTTTTTTTTTTTTTTTTTTGGGGGGGGGGGGTTTCAGACTTATCTTCATTTTTATTGTGAAATATACATACACATTTTTGACTGTTATACTCTCTGGCTTTATTCAGGTGTTTCCTGTAGTCCATTGGGATTAACTATTCAAAATTATTTCCCAAATGGGATCCTTGCTAGGTGTGGATAGTAGGGCTCACAAAAAACTGATAATTCTCAAATTATTGCGAAAAAAAACTTCAATTCTTATTGCATTTTTTTTTTCTTTGTGCGAAAAATTGAGTACTCATCAAGAATGAATTAAACAAAACATCTTCAGCATAAAATAACCCAACAAGGGTTGACTTGCCATAAAATCGAACAATAAGTGACAATTCCCATTAGATGTTAAATAATGGATTAGTTGAATCTATTTCAGAAGTAGTGTAGTTAATTTTAAAAGATTTAAACAGTTGTCCGATAGGTTTGATTAACAGGTGATGAGAACTTGGCTATCATTAGATAATCTTGGTCCGGTGAACAAGGGGTTCTAAAAATAAGGTAGATTATATATAGGAATTTGCTGAAAATTGTAGAAGATGTCCATTTTGATCTATGATCCAGTTAATTCTCTGGGTAATGTGTGTAAGAGTTAATTTATTTGAATAGATAAAATGTATTTTTATCTTCACTAAGAAATAATTATGCAATATATATATATATATATATACTCCCATACTCTTAAAATCTGTTGTCATTTGGTTTGTTATATATTAAGTAATTCCTTGTTGACACAAACATTTTGTTAGAACAGAGAGAATTTGTTTCACAATAAATATTTCTAAACTACAACTCTTTTTTTTTTTTTTTTTTTTTTTTTTTTTTTTTTTTTTTTTATTCTGGGTAACTAAGAATATTTTGAATGTCTTTTTCTCTTTTCAGTAATGTTTTGTATGAATCATTGGGAACATCACAAACAGGAAATAGTAATGTTTATACAGAAATGCTTGGTGGAATTTGTCCTTCAAAGTTTGGTGAAGTATCTAAAGGAACATATTTTGCTCTTTCTACACTCAATGGTAAGTGATTTATTTTTTACATTTATCATTTTTATTTTTTTACATTTATAATTACTACCTCATTGCCATTACTCTCAGGTCCACTCTGATCTGGAGTGGTAGTACCTGTTAGGATCCCATGTATGGCTCCAATAGATCTGTTTAAAAATTATTCCATAAATCCTCGTACTAAACAAAAAATGTAAAGAGGTATCTATAGTGTAATGGTTATCAGCATAGAAAATGGACATTTCAGCACAACTATTCTCCCTCCAGCTATGGGTAAATAGTAGGGCAGACTGAGTGCTTTAACCTTGGTTAAGCAATCAATCTAGAAGGAAAATTTGAATCTGTTAAACTGTAAAATTGACTTTGTGTCACATCCTGCTCGTGCATTTCTCATTGTGCTAATACTCTTGGAAAAGATACAAACCCAACTATTCTCCCTCCAGCTATGGGTAAATAGTTTGGCAAACTGGGCTCTTTAACCTTGGTATAGCAACTGGTCTAGGAGAAGGAAAACTCTGAATTCAAAACTGTTAAATACCACTTAAGAATATAATCTTTTTAAACTGTTGCCCTCACCTTTATTGTGGTATGCAAAATCTTAATGTTCTGACCACTGTATCTTCCGATCTTCCTTAAATGTTTCCTGTGTATCCAAGCATAGCAATGACGCAACTTGGGAAATGATTTTGAATAGTTTGACCGCTTACCAAACAAGACATCTAAGAACTTTTGAAGATTTTATTCAAATAATGACAACATTGTTTTTGCACACCTATCATTTAGACGTGTCATGAGGAACATCATGATAATTTAAAAAAAATAAAAAAAAAAAAAAAAATAGAATGATAATTAACACAGCTTAACGCCTCTACCAGAGAACAGGATATCCCCGTGGATTGAATAAAGCGTTAGGTTCAAAGTTCCATGATGGCTCCCGATTATTACAAGAAGGTTCCCGAGTCCGACAAGAAATACCTGAAGAAGGCCGGAGGGCATATTGGCCGAAATGTTGTACAGATAACAATGAAGATGAGGACAATAGTCCGAATAATGCAGATAATACTAAAAAAAAAGATTGTTTATTGGTGTTTCCTGCACAAGAAAGAATCCAATTATATTGGTTATTTTTCGATATTTTTATTTTTAAAGTAATTTACTTTAAAAACAATTTGATTTAGCCATTTCAATGATTGGTTCCAATATTGTGTTCATTTCTATACTTGGTCTACTCAAGAGGTCAATACAGCCCAACATATGCGCTTATTCTTTGAGACTTTTTCTTTTCCAATGTCTTTTAACTTTATCCCACAGGAGTAGATGGTTTCTCCTTTCTTTCCGTATATGATCAGCTATACCCAACTTTTCTGTTTCTCCATGTACTACTGCTTCAGACAAATAATACCACTTTAGAAATTAACCAAGTAATGCATCTTGCAGGGAGTTGTTGTTGATGGCATTCACCCTTGGTTGGTTAAGCTGGCTCCATCCAACAAATTCATCATCGTCCCAAATGAATGAGATAGTGAAAAGAGTAACAAGGAATAGAAAATTCCCAAGCAGTCTCCAAACCCCACATGCATATCCCAGTCAGGGGAAGGAGATGCCCTTGTTTGTGGCAAAGTTTCCACAAAATCAGTAACATGTACGCCAAAAGCCATTGATCCCTGACTATAATGGAAATGCCCTTTGGATTTTCTCCGGAACCCCTTTGGCTGAGTTGTGGCCCTAATACCACTGGATATCAGACCAATCCGCCTTGAGAAGCCCTACCAGGAAATTGAGTTCTGGACAGCATAGCTCTGACATTACCACGTTGTCACCACCCTGCTGGACTTAAGGGTGGAGTTGACATAATCATTGCATTACAAAGAAATGAATATATTTACACAATACCCTGTCCCCCCCCCCGTCTTTTGTCTTAATTCTTTTCTTTTAATTTTTAATTTTTAATTCTAGTTCTTTGATGCTTGTTGACCAAAATTCCTTACTTTGGAGTTTGCAAGTGGATCATCAATTGTTTTCTTGAGCAAACTTGATGTCACTGTAAGTTTATTTTTTTTTTTTTTTTTTTTTTTTTTTTTTTTTTATATACAACTTGGGGTTGGTTGAATTTTACAGCATATCAACCTTGTTGGGTTATTTTATACAGAAGATATTTTTTAAATCATTCTTGTTGGGTATTCAATTTTTAATTTATTTTTTTAAAAACATTTTAGAACTTGGGGTGTAGACATGAATAGCTATTTCTTTAACACTATATAGTAAAGTCTGCAGAGTGGCCTATTATTGCTGTCAACTGAACAGTGAGGGAATCTATCCCCTTTTCACTACTGCTAGACCAGGGATATTATTTTGCTGAGGTGGAGTGCCACACCTAATGTCAGCTCCCAGATACTTTATTATGCAGATCAAATTACCCAAACTGTGCTACTCATGTGCTGAGTTGGCAAGGGCTGGTATCAATGGCTCTCTACTAACTGA
The DNA here is from genome assembly GCA_023376005.1 of Doryteuthis pealeii. Lineage (NCBI taxonomy): Eukaryota > Metazoa > Mollusca > Cephalopoda > Myopsida > Loliginidae > Doryteuthis > Doryteuthis pealeii. The sequence goes on from CM042142.1 coordinate 38,504,991, forward strand.
GCTAAACCAGCCAATTCCTGTCCTCGCCAACTTAGTGCATGAGTAGCACAGCTTGGGTAATCTGATCTGTGCAGTAAAACATTTTGGAGCTGATGGTTGGTGTAGCACTCCACCTCAGAAAAACAATCTTCATGGTCTTGCACAAGTGAAAAAGGGATAGACTTTTTTTGTTGTTTGGCTGATACTGAAAATAGGCTTCTCAGCTGTCTTAAAGCTTATTATAATGTGACTGAAAATGGTCAGTGAAATCTTAGAATTTAATCATCATTAAATATATAAAAAACCTTAATTCCTATTTTTCTTTTTGATGATTTCAGGGTGATGGAACTGAAGAAGTTGTTTGTTGTTCTTGGGACGGCCAGACTTACATTGTAAACCATGCTTGTGAAGCTGTACGTTTCCAGTTTGAAGAAAATGTAGCAGCTTTTACTGTCGGTAAGTTTTTTGTTTTTTAAAAATCTTTTGTCAATGGTGGAAGGTTAAAAAATGATTAGACAAGATTCTGTTAAATGTGAAAAGCCATTTATGTTATCAGAATCTTAAAGTTTTTATTTTACTCCTCTGACACATGGATAACATTAGTCTTCAATCTGTCTCTCTTTTGTTGGTGTGACTTGAAAGTAGCTTGAGAGTCACTAATTTATTTGACAAAATAGAACAGCAAATGATTTAAAAATGGAATAAAAAATGAATTTGTTACAACCTGCGTCTCTCTTTTTCGTGTTTTCTTTCCTTCTCTGCCTCTGTACTTGTTCTTTCTCTCTTTTGTTCTCTTGTTAATTAATCTGTCTGTCTTCTCTCTCCATTATCCTTCTTATTTTCTCTTTACTCGGTTGTTCTCTCTTATTCACCTTTTTTTTCCCTTTAACCTGTCTCTGCCTCTGTAGATTCATTCCTCTTCGCTTCAGTCGTTCGTCGTCGTTTCTCCGTTTGTTTTCTCTCTGTTTTTGCGCTTGCGCGGTATCAACAGGCATCTCCCCAAAACACAGAATCAGCTTACCTAAATGAAATTGGGCTTTTTCTTTTAGGGGTTTTCATTTACTAGAAAATACTTTTCACCACAGTTGGCTTTGGCGAGAGTTAACTTTTGTGATTTATTTCATATCCAAATCCTGACTATATCAGTTGGCATTAGATCTCTGACATTATCATCCTGATCTAGAACTATATCCTTTGCAGGTGTAAAAAAACAAATTGAATGATTGATTGTCTGACTCTCTCCAAACCAATATACAAATGTTTGGGATTTTTATTCTGACTTTCAGGTACAAAATAAAATCATGCCTCATATATCATTTTTTTTTTTTCTTTTTCTTTAATCATACATGTCATGTGTTGGTGGCTTAAAAAAACAAAAGAAAACTGTCTTTATTGGTTCTGATGCCACCTCATTGCCCCCTCACACACACACACTTTTTTTCTTTTTTTTTTTCATCAGTGGTACCATCTACCTTTGCATAGCCAGGGTGGTGATATTACACACTTTGAGAATGACAAATCTAAAATAACTATAGCAAGAAATCTAAAGAAAAACAAAAGAATTCAAACAATTTTGTAGTTAATTTTCAATAATAATTTTTTTACAAAGTGGCCTATTGTTTGTATCAGCCTGACAAGAGGAGTCTATCCCCATTTCACTAGCACTAGACCTGGGTGATTGGGTATTTTTGAATCTGAGGTGGAGCACCATCAACTTCCCACTTCAATACACAGATCCAAGCAGTGCTACTCATGTGCTGACTTGGCAAGGGCTGGTATTGAACCCAGATGGGTTATATTGTGTTGCATTCTGTTCATGGAGAGGTTAGGTAAATACACTTTTTTCTTTTCTGTAGTCTCGCTGTTAAATAAAGTTTTATTTGAAAAAAATAGTTTCCTCTGACGAAATATATAATTCATTATTAGACATTTAAAGCAAAAACATTTTTGTTCTGTTTGCATATTTTATTTTATTTGTTTGTTTATTTATTTTTATTTTTTATTTTATTTTTTTAAACCTTTCTCAAAAGGTTTATTGTGATATATAAAAATTCTTCTTCCCAATATAGTATTGATATAAAATCATAATGGATTTATTTTTTTGATGTTTGTTAATTTTTCTAACTTTTAATTTCTTTAAAGGATTATATGCGACCAATCCAAAGAAGAATGTGCCTTGCTTTGTCTATGCAACTTTTAACAATCGTATTTACATCTATCACAACATCCGATTACCACAAGTAGCAGCCACTAACCTCATTGAAGTCATGTCCAAACTTCCAAAAACAAAAGAAATTCTACAAAAGTTGAACATTGATCGTAAGTGAGAGAATTTTAATTTTTATTCACCTCATTTTCAAATGTGTCTTGAAAGTTTTTTTGGTTTTTATGATTTTTTTTTTTTTTTTTTTTTTTTTATTGAATTTTCATGAAAAATACTTGATTTTAAGAAATGTTTTGGGATTCTTTGTTTTATGTGAGACTTTCTACATTTATAATTAGATTTTGGATAAGCTCATCCCTCTTTCTCCTTAATCACTAAAAATATGAATAATAATTCTTCGTTTTTCTAAATGTATTATTGGCAGTTCATGTGCAAAATATTCAAAATAATTATGTATAATTATTATAATAATTATTATTATTATAATAATTATTATAATAGTTATTATTAATTATTATAATAGTTATTATTAATTATTATAATTATTATATTAATTATTATTATAATCTATGATAGATGCACACAACATTTTATTTGATGGGGACATGACTAAGTTTCCATTTCAAATTGTTTTATCTTTTTTTTTTTTTTTTTTTCTTTTTTTTACTCCTTACTTTTACTTATAATACAAACCCTCTGACATTGAATTTTTAACCCTCCCCTGCGGGCAATCTTTCAAAAATTAAATTTTACACAGCCCAGAGGGTGTTTTTTTAGTTGCTAGTTATCTTAATTTACAAATGTCTTTGCTTATACAGATTTTAGTATCTTAATTATTTTCCTAACATCTGTTCTTTGTATTATTGAATAGGATTTTATGGTTTTGGTTGTCGAGTATCATAGTTTTTAACCCAACACACATCCAGACATTTTGCCTTTATATATAGATGACATATTTTTCTTTTGTTTTCCAGGTACAAACACAAGCCAACTTCAGCAAGTCTATCATTGTTGTTTATATGGCTCGAAAAATCTTATCAAACGTTAACTGCAATGTTAATTAATTGATACTTTGGTGTCTGTCATTCATTGAAATCGAACTTAGATTTATAAGACTTTAACAAAATTATTATAATTATATGAGGGGGGGAATCATTTTTTTTTCTTTTAAATCTTTTTTCAAGATATTATCATTGTTTATTCCAAATCATGTTTTTATTAATTCATAAATTTCGAAAGATATGTCCCACTCCTACCCCATTATTCTTTTTCAAATTCAAAAAGCAGGAAAGCTGGCTGGCTTATTTAGATAATTGTTTATTATTAAACAACTATAGATAAAAAAAAATTAGAGATGGTGAGGTTCCGATTTTGGAGATCTTGGGAATATGAAGCACTCCTTCATCACCATTACTCCCAGCTCCACTCTAACCTGGAGTGGTAGTACCTATTAGGGTCCTATCTATGGGTTAAATAGAAAATTTGTTTACAAAAAACATTGAGTTTTTTAAAAAATTCTTCCAAAATATCGCTATGAATCTTTCAAAACTTTGCCAGCATTAAATGACCCACTGGAGTTGATATGCCGAAAAACAAAACGAATCAAAAAGTTAGAATTAATAGAATCTAGCTTGTTTAAATCATGCCCAGCTATTTGTGGAATATAAGTAAATATAAAATATGCAGCTAATCAATCAGGTGATTATTTTTTTTTAATTTTCATCAACCATATTTTCTATTTTCTATATTCCTTGGTGTTTTCCTTTAGACAATGCTGATAATCTTTTTCTATTTTCTTTATTCCTTTTAGTTTCAGAAGTTTTTTTTTTGTTATTTTCCAGCCTAAAAAAAAGGGGGAACCATTCTGATTGACTGATAAATTATTTATTCTTTTATTGATCTGCTAGGAAAAAAGATGGAGTTAAGGCTGGGTTTAGGGTTAGTTTAATGGGAAAATGAGTAGATTAATTAACAGATAAAATTCATTCAGAGTGGTTCCCCTTTTTTAGGTTGGAGTAATAAGAAATGTCTTATTTTTTTGGGGGGGGGGGTGCTGTCAAAAACATGCACTTTAGCAAACAATATAATGAATCATTAAAGTTACAAAATACAATATAGTCGCTCTTCTGAACTTTCTAAAAGGAAGTATTTTCATTATTCCATACATTTTGAGCTTTCAGATTTATTTATTTATTTTTTAAAATTTTTATTTAGAATTTAAAGGCCTGCTATAACTTCTCCCTGACAAAGGCTGCAGAATGTACCATGACTACCATTCAAATATATGCCGTAACAACAATCCTTATTTTTTTTTTTTTTTTTTTTCCTGGTGTAAAATATTTAAAAAATTTTTCTTATTTTAAATTTTTCGGCTAGCCAGAATTTCATTTGAGAAGCTGCTTTATTTTTCGAGTTTGCTTTAGATTGTCAAATATTGTTAGTCTACTTATCTGCTATAATTCTGTCAGTTCTCAGATAATTCACACAGTTATCTGCCCCTTAACACTTTCTTTTTGTTTATCTGTAATTGCATAACAATATCCTCTAGTCATCAGCATCTTGACTGTCTTATGTCCATAAAACTTTTTGAAACTAACAGAAATAGTTTTATCCTTTTGATTGATATTTCATTCTATTTTTGTGTCATATTGAACAATAGCTAATTTATGCAATAAGAAGTTGAAGAAGTGGTGTAATGGTTATTGTAGGAAATGGACTTGTTGACCCAAGTTCAAATCCTGGACGAAGCTGTTTGCTTTTTCATATAGCGCTAATACCTTTTTCAAAAGGTATACATCCAATTATTCTACCACTAGCTATTGGTAAATAGTAGGGCAAATAGGTTGGCTAGGTAACCAGTCTAGGAGAAGGAAAACTCTGAATTCAAACCTGATAAACTCCACTTAGAAATTGACCTGCTCATGCCAAGAGTTTGGTAAATTTATTTCATATACAATAATTGTGTAGATCCTACAGATGAGCATGTATCCTGCAGATTTGGGAAAAAAAAGATTAATACCCCCACCTTTTTTTTGCCTAGGAATCAAAGAATCAAAGGGATCTATATTTTACTATGGTGGACCTTCCCCCCAGCCATTTGATATTTTAAAAATCATATTGCATTTTTATGATTAAATATTTTTTGCTTGCCTGGACCCCCCACCCCCAAAAATTAATTGCTCTCCAGTTGAAAACCCCTGTTTTAGAATATTAAAAATGTTTTATGTAGAATAAATTCATAATGTAATTTCATTCCCATATGAGAACGATTGTTTCGATTTTAGTATTTGATTTTCAGACACCAAAGGAACCATTAATGATTGCAATGAATGAATGAATTACAAAAATGAAAGTTTGGAGCATATTTTAAATCTTGTCACATTATTTTTCTATTCATCGTTCTGTTTATAAATCTTAAAAACATTTTTACAAATAAAAATGGATTTTTTTTTTTTTTTTTTTTTTTTTTTTTTTTTAAATTTTTTTTTTAATGTTATCAGAGAGATCAGATTTATCAGATCATATGATCGATAATCTGACTAGCAGTCATGCCTTTCCTATGCGTATATTGACATCGCTTTCTGTGGATGAGATAGGTATATGAACTATTAAAGAACAGTATTTCAGTTAGCTTTAAGTTACCAAGAATTTAATTTTTTTTCTTTTTTCAATTTAAATTGTCTTCTGGAGATGATTCAGTATTACAAATCTCTTTTTTTTAAATATTTGATGTCCTTAACTTTTAGGTTTAGAGCTTTTTCTTTATGATCAATGGATTTTTTTTAATATCAATTTGTTTTCTCTTGCCAATTGACACCAACTAATGATTGTTGAAAATTTAAAAGTTGGCAATTTGTCATTGAGAGAAAGTTGTTTTGTTTTATTTTCATAACAGAGAAAAATAGTATCCATTAGATTTTCCTCCTTTTATTTCTTCAATTCTATACATTACATATAATCAACAGTGCTTTGTTACTGACAGTTTTCTCAAACAAAATTATTCTTTTTTAATAAAATTTTTAAATAAAATTTCTTGAATGAATTTTCTTTAATTTGTCTGATCTTTTGAGATGAGGCTTGAATGTGTATATTTTATTTTTTTAATTTTTTTATTATACTGTGGTCATCATCTCTTTATTGTGGTATGTAATTTGTATCCTCCGGCCTTCTTCAGGATCCGAGTATAGCAATGACCCAACCAAGGAAATCATTTTGAAGAGTTTAGCTGTTGAGCAAACAAGGCGTCGAAGAACTTTTGAAGATCTTATTCGAATAATGACGTTATTGTTTTTTGCATGCTTATTCTGAATGCGTCATGAAGAGCCTCACGATCATTTAAAATTTTTCTTTCATGATGATCAGATAATATTACATTCTGAAGAATTACAAAAGTTATGAGACGGTGGTACAAGGAAATTATGAAATATAATAAAAGGATAGCAAAAACGAAAATTGATAAAAATTTTTAAATGTCTTTTCATCTATAAATTAATATGTAAAAGATTCAGATAAATTCTTCTGGCCTTAACAAGGGAGGTAAGTGAGATAACATTTTACAATTCCTATTGCCTTATTTGTCTGAATTTTTTTTTTTAGATGAGGCTTGATATGTATTTTTATTTAATTAAATTTTTTTAAATTTTTTTTTTTACTGTTATCCTCATCTTTATTTTCTTCTTCAGGTATTTCTTGTAATCCATTGGGGTAGATTATTATTGATTATACAAGAAATGCCAATGAACATAATTTTAAAATTATTTTTTTTTATAATGATCATGACTTCTCATTGATTGGTATGCAAAAACAATTATTTGAACATAAGTATTTTAAATTTTAATGTGATGAAATACATTTCGTTAGTCTTTCTAATTAGAAAGACTAACAAAATTAAATAAGAATGCATATAAAGATTGTTATTTCAATTGGTTCCTAAATAAAATCTTTCATATGATTGGTTTTTAAATACCAAGTAATATTTGCTAAAACAGTATGCAAATTAACTATATCATATTATGTAAACTTTTATTTCTAGTGATATATAAGACACATTTGCAGGATCTTAAATGCACTAATAACAGGCTGTTTTGAGAGAAATCTCAGATTTTCATTGAGATATTGTTAATAAATAATGTTCATTTTAATATATTAATGATTGACAATTAAATACTCAAACTTACACAATTCCTGAGAGTATTGTGACATAAGCAGATATTTTCTGTTACCATCAGAAAGACACCGAATCTCCATATAATAAGATAGAGATAAGATTGATTTTTAACTTTTTAAATCTGGGCAATGTCAGGTAAAGATTTTTGTAAGTTATTACGGGGAGGGGGGGGGAGAATCATAAATCTACTACCTTTTACTTATTTGAATCATTTCAAAATATAAAAAAAGAAAATGTCAATGAGAAATAATTTTTATACTTTAATTTATCAAAATAAACAGTGGTTTTTTTATTGAGCCTTATTAAAGAAAAAAGCTTTTTTTTTTTTTTTTTCATCTATTTATCTTTTCAAATTCTTTTAGTTAAAAACTCTTCCACATTCAATACAAAAAATCTTTAAGGAAGCAACTCGCAACTTCTGCATAGAATTACTATTCTTTTTAAGCCTGATAAATACTTTGGTTGGTTATTTTGAGTTTACGGCATGTGGATTTTGGATTCTTTATGCCGAAGACGTTTTTGTTTTATTCATTCTCTATCAGTTTTCTAAAAAATTTTTTTTTTTAAGAACCAAATTCTTTTTAATCAATTATTTTTTATTTTTTTATTTTTTATTTTTTTTTAAACTCAGTTTTTCTTTTAACTATTCCTTTTAAACCAAATTTTAATTTTTTTTTTTATAACTAATTCTTTTAAGCAAATTGTTAATTAACTAAAGTTTTTTTTTTTTTTTTTTCAAATTCTTTTTAATCAATTTTTTTAACACATTTTTGTGTAGGAAACAAAAATGCATATTTTCAATCAATCCCTGGAGATCTGAGGAGACTTGCTGTCAGCTCGGACTCCAGTGAAAGTACCACAATTTAGAGCTGGTGTGAAACAATTTACAAGACCACGATAATAACAATAAAAAAATCAAACAAACAAAAACCTGTGTCAAGGGTGTCAATTATTGTTATTACGTGGCCTTGTAAATGTTTCACACCTATTTCTAAATTGTGTATTTCCTGGAGTCCCGGTGACAGCAAGTCTCCTCAGCCTCTCCAGGGATTGATTGAAAATATTCATTTTTGGTTTCCTACACTAAAAAAGTGTTAAAAAAATTGATTAAAAGAAATTTGATAAAAAAAAAAAAAAAAAAAACTTTAGTTAACATAACATTTGCTTAAAGAATTAGTTTAAAAAAAAAAATTAAATTTGGTTTAAAAAAGGAAAAGTTAAAGAAAAATGAGTTTAGAAAAAAAATAAAAGAAATAAAAAAAATATAAAAAAAACATAATTGATTAAAAAAGAATGGTTCTTAAAAAAAAAAAAAATTTTTAGAAACTGATAGAGAATTGAATAAAACAAAAACGTCTTCGCATAAAAAGTAATCCAAATCCACATCCGTAAACTCAAAAATAACCAACCAAAGTATTTATGTTCAGGCTAAAAGCATAGTAATTCTAGCAAGAAATTTGTGGAGTTGCTTCCCTTTAAGATTTTTTTGTATGAATGTGGAAGAGTTTTTACTAAGAATTTGAAAAAGTAATAGATGAAAAAAAAAAAAAAAAAAAAGCTTTTCTTTAATTGAGGCTCAATAAAATAAACCACTGTTTAATTTTTGATAAATTAAGTATAGAAAATTATTGATTTTCATGACATTCTTTTTTTAATATTTGAAAATGATTCAAAATAAAGGTAAAAAGGTAGATTTATGATTCTCCCCCCCCCTCCCCGTTAGATAACTACAAAAATCTTTACCCTGACATTGCCCAGATTTAAAATAGTTAAAGAAATCAATCTTATTTTATCGTTTATTATTGAGATTCGGTGTCTTTCTGATGGTAAAGAAAATATTCTGCTTATGTCACAATACTCTCAGGAATTGTGTAAGTTTGGAGTATTAATTTGTCAAATCATTAATGATATTAAATGAACATTATTTATTAACAATTATCTCAATGAAAATCTGAGATTTTCTCAAAACAGCCTGTTATTAGTGGCATTTAAAGATCCTGCAATGTTGTCTTATATATCCACTAAGAAATTAAAGTTTTAGCATAATATGATATAGTTAATTTGCGTACTGTTAGCAAATAATTACTTGGTATTTAAATAACCAATCATATGAAAGATTTTTATTTAGGAACCAATTGAAAGATAACAATCTTTATATCATTCTTATTATTTTGTTAGCTTTCTAATTAGAAAAGACTAACGAAATGTATTTCATCACATTAAAATTTAAATACTACTAGTTCAAATAATTGTTTTTGGCCATACAATCAATTGAAGAGTATCAATGATCATTATAAAAAAAATAATTTTAAAAATTATGTTCATTGGCATTTCTTGTATAATCATAATAATCTACCTCCAATGGATTACAAGAAATACCTGAAGAAGAAAATAAAGTGAAGTGATAAACAGTAAAAAAAAAAAAATAAAAAAATTTAATTAAATAAATAAAAATACATCATCAAGCTCCATCTAGAAAAAAAAAATTCAGAACAAATGGCCAATAGGAAGTGTAAAATGTTACTCACTTAACCTCCTCTTGTTAAGGCCAGAAGATTTATCCTGAATATCTTTTACATTAATTTATAGATGAAAGACGTTTAAAAATTTTTTATCAATTTTTCGTTTTTTGCTATCCTTTTATTATATTTCATAATTTCCTTGTACCACAGTCTCATAACTTTGTAATTCTTCAGAATGTATATTATCTGAATCATCATGAAAAAAAATTTTTAAATGATCGTGAAGCTCTTCATGACGCATCAGAATAAGCTGCAAAAAAACAATAAACGTCATTATTCGAATAAGATCTTCAAAGTTCTTCGACGCTTGCTTTTCTCCACACTACAACTCTTCAAAATGATTTCCCTGGTTGGGTCAATTGCAATACTCGGATCCTGAAGAAGGCCGGGGATACAAATTACATACCACAATAAGAATATGACCACAGTAAATAAAAAAATTAAAAAATAAAAATTACACATCAAGCTCATCTCAAAAGATCAACAAAATAAAGAAATTCATTCAACGAAATTTTTTTAAAATTTTATTAAAAAAAGAAAATTTTTGTTTGGAGAAACTGTCAGTAACAAAAGCACTGTTGTTATATGTAATGTTATAGAATTGAAAGAAATAAAGGAGGAAAATCTAGATGGATACATTTTCTCTGTTATGAAATAAAACAAAAAACAACTTTCTCCTCAATGACAACTGCCAACTTTAAATTTTCAACAATCATTTAGTTTGGTGTCAATTGCAAGAGAAACAAATTGGATATTTAAAAATCCATTGATCAAAAGAAAAAGCTCTAAACCTAAAAGTTAAAGGAATCAAATATTAAAAAAAAAAGATTTGTAATACTGAACATCTCCAGAAGAACAATTTAATGAAAAGAAAAAAAATTTAAAATTCTTGGTAACTTAAGCTAACTGGAAATACTGTTCTTTAATAGTTCAATAGCCTATCTCTCCACAGAAAGCGATGTAAAAGTATACGCATAGGAAAGGCATGGACCTGCAGTCAGATTAATCGATCATAGGAAATTCTGATCTCTCTGATAACATTGAAGAAAAAAAAAAAAAAATCATTTTTATTTGTAAATGTTTTTTAAGATTTAAAACAGAAGATATAAAAAATAATTGACAAGATTTAAAATATGCTCCAAACTTCATTTTTGTAATTCCATTCATTCATTGGCAATCATTAATGGTTCTTTGGTGTCTGAAAAATCAAATAACTAAAATCGAAACAATCGTTCTCATATGGGAATGAAAGTTACATATGATTTATCTAACATAAAACATTTTAATATTCTAAAACAGGGGTTTTCTACTGGAGAGGCATATAATTTTTTGGGGGTGGGGGGTCCAGGCAACAAAAAACTATTTAATCATAAAATGCAAATACGATTTTAAAAATATCAAATGGCTGGGGGGGGGAAGTCCACCATAGTAAAATATAGATCCCTTTGATTCCTAGGCAAACCAAAAAGGTGGGGTATATCTTTCTTTTTTCCTTTTTTTTTTTTTTTTAATCTGCAGGATACATGCCTCATCTGCAGGATCCAGACAATTATTGTATATGAAAATAAATTTACCAAAACTCTTGGCATGTAAGGCATGTCAATTTCTAAGTGGAGTTAATCAGGTTTTGAATTCAGAGTTTTTCCTTCTCCTAAGACTGGTTTACCTAGCCAACATCTGCCCTACATTTCCAATAGCTAGTGGGAGAATAATTGGATGTATACCTTTTGAAAAAAGGTATAGCGCTAATATGAAAAGCAAAACAGCTTCGTCCAGGATTTGAACTTGTCAACAAGCCATTTCCTATTGACAACGCATACACCATGCCTCTTCAACTTCTTATTGCATAAAGTTAGCAGCTAGTCTCAGTACGGCACAAAAATAGAATGAAATATCAATCAAAAGGATAAAACATTTCTGTTTAAGTTTCAAAGTTTTATGAAGATAGACATAAGACAGTCAAGATGCTGATGACTAGAGGATAATTGTTATGCTGTTACAGATAAAACAAAAAGAAAGTGTTTAAGGGGCAGATAACCCTGTATGCAATGTTAATCTGAGAACTGACGAATTATAGCAGATAAGTAGACCAACAATTTTGACAATCTAAAAGCAACCTCGAAAAATAAATAAGCACTTCTCAAATGAAAATTCTGGCTACCCGAAAAAAGTTTAAAAATAAGAAAATTTTAAAATATTTTACATCCATGAAAAAAAAAAAGAAAACAAAAAAAAGGATTTGTTGTTACGGCATATATTTTGAATGGTAGTATGGTACATTCTTGCAGCCTTTGTCAGGAGAAGATAAGCAGGCCTTTAAAATTCCTAATAAAAATTTAAAAAAAAAAAAAAAAAAAAATCTTGAAAGCTCAAATATATGGAATAATGAAAATATTCCTTTTTAGAAAGTTCAAGAAGAGCGACTTATATTGTATTTTGTACTTTAATGATTCATTATATTGTTTGCTAAAGTGCATGTTTTTGACAGCACCCACCCCCCTAAATAAAAGACATTTCTTATTACTCCAACCTAAAAAAGGAACCAACTCTTGATGAATTTTTTATCTGTTAATTAATCTACTCTTTTCCATAAACCTTAACCTAACCAGCTTAACTCCATCTTTTCCTAGCAGATCAATAAACGAATAAATTTAATTTTATCATCAATCAGAATGGTTCCCCTTTTTTTTTAGGCTGGAAAATACAAAAAAACTTCTGAATACTAAAAGGAATAAAGAAAATAGAAAAGATTATCAGCAGTCTGTCTAAAGGAAAAACACCAAGATATATGAAATACAAATAGGTGATGAAGAAATTTTTAAAAAAATAATCACCTGATTGATTAGCTGCATATTTTATATTTAACTTATATCCACAAATAGCTGGCATGATTTAAAACAAACTAGAATTCTATTAATTCTAACTTTTTGATTCGTTTGTTTTTCAGCACATCAACTCCAGTGGGTCGATTAATGCTGGCAAAGTTTTGAAAGATTCATAGCGATATTTGGAAGAATTTTTTAAAAACTCAATGTTTTTTGTAAACAATTTCTATTTAAGCCCATAGATAGGACCCTACAGGACTACCAACACCAGGTTAGAGTGGAGCGGAGTAACTGGTGATGAAGTGAGTGCTTCATATTCTCAAGATCTCCAAAAATCGGCAACCGTCACCTCTCTAAATTTTTTTTTATCTATAGTTAATATAAACAATTATCTAAATAGATGCCAGCCAAGCTTTCCTGCTTTTTGAATTGAAAAAGAATAATGGGGTAGAAGTGGGACATATCTTTCGAATTTATAATTAATAAAAACAGATTTGGGAATAAACAATGTAATATCTTGAAAAAGATTTTAAAAGAAAAAAAAAATGATTCCCCCCTCATATAAATTATAATAATTTTGTTTAAAGTCTTATAAATCTAAAGTTAGATTTCAATAATGACAGACACCAAAGTATCAATGTAATTACATTGCAGTTAACGTTTGGATAAGATTTTTTCGAGCATATAAACTAACAATGAATAGACTTTGCTGAAGTTGCTTGTGTTTGTACCTGGAAACAAAAGAAAAATGATGTCATCTATATATAAAGGCAAAATGCTGATGTGTGTTGGGTTAAAACTATGATACTCGACAACAAAACCATAAAAAGTCCTTTCAATAATACAAAGAACAAGATGTTTAGGAAGAAATCATTAAGATATCTAAAATCTGTATAAGCAAAGACATTTGTAAATTATAGATAACTAGAACTAAAAAACACCCTCTGGACTGGGTAAAACATTAATTTTTGAAAGATTGCCCGCGGGGGAGGGTTAAAAATTCATTGTCAGAGGGTTTTGTATTACTAAGTAAAAGAGGAAGTAAAAAAAAAAAAAAAAAAAAAAAAAGATAAAACAATTTGAAAGGAAACTAAGTCCATGCCCATCCAAATAAAATGTGTGTGCCATCGTTATAGATTATAATTATAATTAATATTAATAATTTAATAATTAAAATAATAATTAAATAATAACTATAATAAATTAATAATATATTATAATAATTAATAATAATCTATATATATAATTATGGATAGATATATGTATTATAAATAATATACATAATTATTTGAATATTTTGCACATGAACTGCAATAATAACATTTAGAAAACAAAGAATTATTATTCATATTTTAGTGTTAAAGGAGAAAGAGGGATGAGCTTATTCCAAAATCTAATTAATAAATGTAGAAAAGTCTCATAAACAAAATCCCAAACATCTTAAAATAGTATTTTCATGAATAAATCAATAAAAAAAAAAAATCAAATAAAAACCAACAAAAAGCCTTTCAAGACAACATTTGAGAAATGAGGTTGAATAATAATTAAATTCTCTCACTTACGATTCAATGTTCAAGCTTGTAGATTTCTTTTGTTTTTTTGGAAGTTTGGACATGACTCAATGAGGTTAGTGGCTGCTACTTGTGGTAATCGGATTGTTGTGATAGATGTATAATACCGATGTTAAAAGTTGCATAGACAAATGCAAGGCACATTCTTCTTTGGAATTGGTCGCATATAATCCTTTAAAGAAATAAGTTAGAAAATTAACAAACAGTCAAAAAATCAAATCCCATATGATTTAAATATCAAACATATGGGAAGAAGAATTTTTATATATCACGATAAACCTTTTGAGAAAGTTAAAAAAATAAAATAAAAAAAATAAACAAATAAATAAAATTAAAATATGCAAACAGAACAAAAATGTTTTTTGCTTTAAATTCTAATAAGAATTATATATTTCATCAGAGGAAACTATTTTTAAAAAGGCAACTACTAATTTTTTTCAAAAATAAAACTTTATTTAACAGTGAGACTGCAGCAAAGAAAAAAAGTTGTATTTAACCCTAACCCCTCATGAACAGAATCTACAATATACCAATTCTGGTTAATACCAGCCCCTAAAGTTCAGCACATGGAAGTAGCACTGCTTGGATCTGTGTGTGAAGTGGGAAGTTGATGGTGCTCTCCCTCAGCCTTCAAAAATACCACACCCAGTCTAGTGCTGTGAAATGGTGGAAGACTCTCTCTTGTCAGCTGATACAAACAAAGGCCACTTTGTCAAAAAAAAGTATTATTGAAAAATAACTACAAAATTGTTTGAATTCTTTTGGTTTTTCTTAAGATTTCTGTTAATAGTTATTTAAGATTTGTATTCTCAAAGTGTGGTAATATCACCACCCTGGCTATGCAAAGGTAGATGTCCACTGAATGAAAAAATAGTGGGGGGGCAATGAGGTGGCATCGAACCATAAAAGACAGTTTTTTTTTTTAGCCCACCAACACCATGACATGTATGATTAAGAAAAAGAAAAAAAAATTATACATGAGCATGATTTTATTTTGTGACCTGAAAATCAATAAAAATCCAAACATGTGTACCTTGTTTGGAGAGAGTCAGACAACAATTCAATTGAATTGTTTTTATTTTTTTTACACTGCAAAGGATAGAGTCTAGATCAGGAGATAATGTCAGATCTAGATGCCAACAATATAGTCAGGATTCGGATATGAAATAAAGCACAAAAGATAACTCTCGCCAAAGCCAACCTGTGGTGAAAAGTATCTTTCTAGTAACACAACCCCAAAGAAAAGCCCAAATTTCTTTTGGTTAAGCTGATTCTGTGTTTTGGGGAATCCTGTTGATACCGCACAAGCAGAAAACAGGGAAAACAAACGGAGAAAGCGGATGAAAGAACGACTGAACAGAGGAATAATCTATAGAAGCAGAGACAGGTTAAAGGGAAACAAAAGGTGAATAAGAGAGAACAAACGGTAAAGAGAACAAGAAGGATAACAGAGAGAGAAGAAGACAGAATAGATTAATTACGAGAGAACAAAAGAAAGAAAGAACGATATACAGAGGTGGAGAAAGGGAAAGAAAACACGAAAAACGAGACAGACGCCGGTTTTAACAAATTCATTTTTATTCCCATTTTAAATCATTTGCTGTTCGATTTTGTCAAAAATAATAATTAGTGACTCTCAAGCTACTTTCAAGTCAGACCAACAAAATAAGAGAGAAAGAGAGACAGATTGAGAGACTAATGTTACCAGGTGTCAGAGGAGTAAATAAAACTTTAAGATTCTGATACATAATATGGCCTTTTCATATTTAAGCAGAATCTTGGTCTAAGTCATTTTTTTACCTTCCAACCAGTTGACAAAAGATTAAAAAAAAAAAAACTTACGCACAGTAAAACTGCTACATTTTCTTCAAACTGGAACGTACAGCTTCACAATGCTGGTTCACTGTAAGTCTGGCCGTCAAAGAACAACAACAACTTCTCAGTTCCATCACCCTGAATCATCAAAAAAAGAAAATAGGAATTTAAGGTTTTTTTATATATTTAGTGATGATTTAAATTCTAAGATTTCACACTGACCATTTTCAGCGTCACATTATAATAAGCTTGAGCAGCTGAGAACCTAACCTTTTCAGTATCAGCCAAACAAAAAGAGTCCTATCTCTTTTTTGCTTGTGCTAGCTGAAGATTGTTTTGCTGAGGTGGAGTGTACACCCACCAGTCAGCTCAAAATGCTTACCTGCACAGATTCAGATTACCCAGCTGTGCTACTCATGCACTAAAAGTTGGCAGGACAGGTTTGACGGTTTAGCTCAGTTAGTAGAGAGCCCATTGGATACCAGCGCCTGCCACTCAGCACATGAGTAGCCACGTTTGGCGTAATGATCTGCATATAAAGATCGGGAGCTGACGGTAGGTGTGCACTCCACCTCAGCAAAAAATAATTCCCTGGGCTAGCAGTAGTGAAAAGGGGATAGATTCCCCACTGTTCAGTTGACAGCACAGTACCACTCTGAAATTTACTATATGTGTTAAAGAATAGCTATTCATGGTCTAACCAAGTTTCTAAAAATGTTTTTAAAAAATAATTAAAATTGAATACCCAACAAGAATGATTTTAAAAAAACTTCTGTATAAAAGAACCAACAAGGGTTGACAGCTGTAAAATTCACCAACCCCAAGTTGATCTAAAAAAAAAAAAAAAAAAAAAAAAAGAAGAGAAACTTACAGTGACATCAAGTTTGCTCAAAGAAACAATGATGAAACCCTGCAGAAACTCAAGTAAGGAATTTTCTGCGTCAACAAGCACAAAGAACCTAGAATAAAAAAATTAGAAATTAAAAAAGAAAAACATTAAGACAAAAGCGGGTGGGGGGGACGGGATGTGTTAAAATTTCAGTTTCTTTGTAATGCAATGATTAAGCCACTCCCCCTGTAATCCAGCAGGGTGGTGACAACGTGTAATTCAGAGCTATGCTGTCCAGAAGCTCAATGTTCCTGGTAGGGCTTCTCAGGCGGATTGGTCTGATATCCAGTGGTATTAGGGCCACAACTCAGCCAATAGGGGTTCGCGGACGAAAATCCAAAAGGCATTTCCAATTATAGTCCGGGATCAGTGGCTTTGCGTACATGTTACTGATTTTGTGGAAAATTTGCCAACAAACAATGGGCATCTCCTTCCCTGACTGGGATATGCAGGTGCGGTGGGGATCTGCTGGGAATTTGTCTATTCCTTGTTACTCTTTTCTCATTCATTTGGGACAATGATGAATGTGTTGGATGGAGCCAGCTTAACGCAACCAAGGGTGATGCCATCAACATACAACTCCCTGCAAGATGCATTACTTGGGTTAAATTCTAAAGTGTATTATTTGGTCTGAAAGCACGTGGACAAGGAGAAACAGAAAAGTCCAGGATAGCTGATCATATATCGGAAGAAAAGGAGAACCATCTAATCCTGTGGGATAAAGTTAAAGAATGGAAAAAAAAAGTCTCAAAGAATAAAGCGCATTGTTGGGCTTGTATTGACCTCTTTGAGTAAGACCAAGTATAGAATGAACAACAGATCATTGGAACCAAAAATCATTGAGAATGGTTAATCAAAATTGTTTTAAGTAAATGTACTTGGAAAATAAAAATAAGTCGAAAAATAACAATGTAATGGATTTTTTCTATCCCTTAATTGTGAGGAACACAATAAACAATCTTGTTTTTTATATTATCTGCATTATTCGGAGCTATGTCCTCATCTTCATTGTATTTCTGTACAACATTTCTGGCCAATAGTGCCTCCGCCCTCTTCAAGGTATTTCCTTGTCGGACTCGGGAATCTTCTTTTCGAACTCGGGAAACCCTTCTTGTAATAATCGGAGCCATCATGACTTTTGAACCTAAACGTGTTATTTCAATCCACGGGGATATCCTGTTCTCTGGTAGAGGCATTAAAGCCTGTGTTAATTATCATTCTATTTTTTTTTTTTTTTTTTTTTCAAATGATCGATGCATGTTCTCATGACTACGTCTAAGATGAATAGGTGTGCAAAAAAGACATAGTGTCATTATTTGAATAAAATCTTCAAAAGTTTTCTTAGATGTCTGTTTGGTAAGCGTTCAATACTATTCAATATCATTCCAGTGCGTCATTGCTAAGATTGGATACCAGAAACAGTTTAAGGAAGATCGGAAGATACAGTGGCAAGAACATTAAGATGTTTGCATAACCAGCAATAAAGTGAGGACAACGCAGTTTAAAAAGATTATATCTTAAGTGGTTATTTAACAGTTTTGAATTCAGAGTTTCCTCTCCGCTAGACCAGTTGCTATATCCAGGTTAAAGAGCCAGTTTGCCAAACTATTTTACCCATAGCGTGGAGGGAAATAGTTGGGTTATCTTTTCAAGAGTATTAGCAAAAATGAGAATGTCACGACAAGGTGTGACACAAAGTCAATTTACAGTTTAACCAGATTCAGAATTTTCCTTCTAGATTGATTGCTTAACCAAGGTATAAGCCTCAGTCTGCCCTACTATTTACCAATAGCTGGAGGGAGAATAGTTGTGCTGAAATGGTCCATTTTTCTAATGGCGATAACCATACACTAAGATACTCTTTACATTTTGTTTAGTAACGAGGTTGTATGGAAATAATTTTTAAAGCAGATCTATTGGAGCCATACATGGGATCCTAAGCAGGTAAGCTACCACTCAGATCAGAGGTGACCTGAGAGTAAGGCAATGAGGTAGTTAATTATAAATGTAAAAATAAAAATGATAAATTGTAAAAAATAAATCACTATCCATTGACTGTGAAAGAGCAAAGATATGTTCCTTGATACAATTCCCATACTTGAAGGACAAATTCCCCCAAGCAATTTCTGTATAAACATTACTATTCCTGTTGTGTGTTCCCAATGATTCGATACAAAACATTACTGAAAAGAGAAAAGACATAAAATATTCTTAGTTACCAGAATAAAAAATTTAAAAACAGAGTTGTAGTTAGAAATTTTATTGTGAAACAAATTCTCTCTGTTTTAACAATATGTTTGTGTAACAAGGAATTAGCTTTATATATATGACGAAACCAAATTGACAACAGATTTTAGAGTAATGGGGGTATATAATATAGTACTGATATATAATACTAATATTGCATAAAATTTCTTAGTGAAAGATAAAATAAATTTACTGTATTCAATATAAATTAACTCTTACACACATTACCCAGAGAATAACTGATCATAGATAAAATTGGACATCTAACAATTTTCAGGCAAATTCCTAATTATATCTACCTTATTTTAGAAGCCCTTGTTCACCGACCAAGATTTAATGATAGCCAAGTTCTCATCACTGTTAAATCATAACCCTATCGGACAACTGTTTAAATTCTTTAAAAATTACTACACTACTTCTGAAATAGATTCCAACTATCCATTATTAACATTAAATGGAATTGTCAACTTATGTTCGATTTACGGCAAGTCAAATCCCTTGTTGGGGTTATTTTATGCTGAATGTTTTGTTTTGAATTCATTCTGATGGGTACTGCAATTTTGGCACAAAGAAAAAAAAAATGCAATAAGAAGTGAAGTTTTTTTCGCAATAATTTGAGATTAATGCAGTTTTTGTGTGATCCCACTATCCACACTATAGCAAGATCCCAGTTTGGGGAAATATTTTGAATTAGTTAATCCAATGGACTACAAGAAACACCTGAAGTAAAGCCCAGAGAGTAATAACAGTCAAAAATGGTGTAGTGTATATTTTCACCAATGAAAAATGAAGAAACAGTCTGAAAGAAAAAACAAAAAAACAAAAAAAAAACACACACGACAAACACAACACCAAGCCTCATCTAAAAAATCAGACATAAATCAAGCTTTATATTGTACATACTACAAACTGATCAATTTGTCTGCGATTCTTTTTAGATGAAGGCTTAAGTGTAAAGTTATTTTTGATTTTTTGGACTGTTGTCCTATCTTTGTGAGATTAAAAATACGAAGCAATAGCAATGACGCCAACTGGGAAATCATTTTGAATAGTTGACTGTTGATCAAAGTGTTCAAAGATGAGATTTTTCAAAATTTTGTTGACGCTTTGTTTGATCACAGTCAAACTATTTCAAAATGATCTCCAAAGTGGGTCATTGCTATGTTTGCAATAGACAAGGAACACCTAAAAAGCCCGAGAAGGTACAAGCACTGAAACATTGTGTTCTACATACCACAATAAAGAGGACACAGTAAAAAAAAAAAAAAAAAAAAAAAAAATTTTTTTAAATAGATTAACCGTTTCAACTTGCAAAGCTGAATTATTTCTAATGGAAGTTTTAAACGAGCATAGAGTATCTTCCTGCTGGGCCACCATATAATTCAAGGCTTATTATCAGGAGACTGTTTACAGTAATAGAACCAATTCTAAACAAAACAAAAAGAAATTTAATCTTTGAATAGCTTCATCTGAAGTAATATCCTGATAGTATAGGCACTGGAAAAAAATTTGAACTACAAGTTTTAAAAAGCAAATTAAAAAATAATTAAATTCTAGTTATTAAGTCAGAACTTTGTCTAAATCGATAAAGTAACATAATGACATCAGTTAAAAAAAAGAAAAGATATCAATTTACATATGCAGTTTATTTTTATACAGTTTAAAGGGTTTGTTTTGGTCTCATTTCGACTATCCGCCATTCTGTCTCTTTTTGAAGGTTTTAAAGCGCTTGGTTGTTACAATTTTAGATATAAAATATCACGATTTGAAAAAAAAGAAAATTACCAAAAATCAAGGTAATTATCAGATCTTTAATGAAATTTCAGTATTGATTTATTCAAATTAAGTGAATTTTATAAAATGAATCAGTTTATTTTATTTAAAAACTTGAATTTTAGTATTTTTGCTATGAAATTGAATATATAAATTCATTAAAAATAAACAATATCGATTTAAGTTTAAAATGTTATATTTTAGATTCTAAAAATAAATATCCTACTTAATGCAAACTTATTTAAGTCAATCAAAGTATACGTTTTTGAAGAAAAAGCTATGAACAATGTAAGCCCCCCCCCCTTTTAAAGGCAGAAAAAATATCAATGTATAATTTTTTTCTTTTATGAAGATAATGCCAATAAATAATTTCGAAATGAGTAAAAAAGAAATCACCAAAAATTGATTATTATTATTCTTTAAAATATTTCTTTTCTGATTTCGGTAACTTTATTTTTCTTATAAAATATCCACTTAAAAATGTTTTTTTTTTTATTACAATTCGGTTCTTTATCTTTTATTTCTACTGAATTAGTATCATCAAAGGACCAGACTCGGCCAATATTTAACACCCCAAGTAAGGGGGGGGGGGGTAAAATTGAAGTGACCTGAAGAAAATCAGAAAGTTGAAAAATTAAAATAATGATTATACAGATCATTCATTGATAAATAACACTGAAATTTCATTCCAATCTGATATTCCCCTGATTTTTGGTAAATTATTTTCGGGGGGGGGGGGGGCCTTAAGTTATTTTGTCAAAAAACGCATTTTAAAGCTCATTTTTGCCAGTGACTAGAATAGAATTAGAAAAACGAAAAATTAGAAGTCGACAGAGTGGCCTATTGTTTGTATCACCAGGCAAGGGTAGTCTAGTCCCCTTTTTGCTAGTGCAAGGCCAGGGAGATTGTTTTGTCTTTCTGAGGTGGGTGCTACACCTACCAAAACGATGTTTTAGCTTTGCACTCAGATTATCAAGCTATGCTACTCATATGCCAAGGACCAGTATTAAAGCCTTTTATTAGGCAGATGTACTTATTAATAATGGAGATTCAGTGTGTTGTAACTGAAGCTGTTCAACTTGCTTAATGTCACACTACCCTCTAGAAGTTTGTCATGAGACATTTTGATTTCAGTCAAAATTCATTAATACATAGAATAATCTTATTATTAACAATGTCTATGAAAATCCAGTTTAGATTTACCTAAAACATCCCATGTTATTAGTGTTTTAAAATCCTGCAATATTCTATATACTCACTAAGAATCAGGTTTACATGATATATGATGTGGTTAACTACAAACTGCTTTTAACAAAAACCATGTTTAATAAATAATATTGGGTGTTATTGTGAATCTAAATATTAATTATTTTACTCTCCAACAATATTAAAATTCAATTCCTATGAATATTTTTATATAGAACCATTGAAATAAATGTAATATTTTTATATGCATCTTATTTAGATTTTGTAGTTTTTATAATTTAAATATTGCATTACATTGAAAACTTAAATACTTATGCCCGAGGGGGTGGGGGTGCATATTCTTTGCTCATGATAACAATAAATTTCCAAAATTTCCATAACATTTACTGTCAAATGAACTGACCGTCTCCTTTAGCTTTGCCATTTTTTCTATTTGATTAAGTGACCTGTGAGATTCCCAGACAACTCGGGAAATATCTGTCCCACCGAAAAAGTCGGACTGTTCGATCGAATAACCTAACAACAACTTCAATTTCGACTGTCAACCATCTGAATAAGAAAACAAGATGTTTAACCATTATTTTTGAAAATGCTTTCAGTATAATTTAACATATTTTAATTTCATAAAGACATAGTAACAAATATTTAATAATAATATTTTGGATTATACGGCATGTTCAACTTCTTGTTGGTTATTTTACGCTAAAGACATTTTGTTTCTATTCATTCTTAATGGATATTGAAAATTTTTTAAAATGAACATTTTTTGTGTTACTCATTCTCTTATTTTAAACGCATAGAGTGGACCCTAAGCAGGTATTACCACTCCGGGTCAGGTGACCTAAGGAGTATGGTCAATTAGGGACTCCACACTCCCCAGTACTCAGAATTTAAAATTCCACTCATTAGATATTGTTTAAACTCGACTCAGGACAAAAGACCTCAGCCACCACCTTCTAGCACATTGTTAAAAGGTTGGGTGTTTGCCCAATAAGGGCAATAGGGTCAGGACTATCATATAGCAACTAGGGTTGACATGCCAGCCGATTGATTGAAAAAGGTAGTCCTATCTGACTAGCCAGTCAAGCCTAAAATTAAGGCCAAGTGGTGTGTGCAAGTCATGGACTGCTCAGTCTACCAAATTCCATCCTTAAGCATCACTAGGTTTGTCACCCATGGCCCAACAGGTGAACACCATGGGGGTGGGGGTACCCAACTATAGAGGTGCAAGTTGGTATATTCTAAGCCCCAGCCAACACAGCAGAGTTTCAAGCTAATGAATCTTGCAGT
>CM042142.1:38528538-38601038 GCA_023376005.1 Doryteuthis pealeii
CCGAGAGATAGACGCAATTTTTAAACCCGCCACCAATGAGTCACAGCTTGTAGGTGCTCCCACATTAATAAGGTCTTGTGCCTGAACTTGTACAAGTGGGGTAACGAGGATAATACTCTTCATTCCTAACAGTATTTAATTAGGTTCATGTCTATATTTCCCATGGTATAATTTTATTTCCTTCAAAAAGAACAGAAAGATATTAATGCAAATGATATATATATATATATATATATATACAGGGTGTCCCAGAAGTTACACACCATCCTGGTTTTCAACAATACACCTTTGTTGATTTCAAATCACTGTTATGAGAATAATTATTATAAATGCTCAAATTGAGAGATAGAAAATTAATTGTGTCAATTACTATCTATGAATATGTTTTTGAAATAAATAAAGGTGTTGTTTTCAAAACCTGGATAATAACATGACTTCTGGGACACCCTGTATATATATATATATATATATATATATAATATATATATATATATATATGTGAAAATAAAATGGAAATTAATCCGACAGTATGAATAAGATATAATGAAAAAACAAACGATGTTTACAACTGAAAATAGGCTCATCAGAAGAGAAAGTGTGCAAACCGTTTCGCGGGGCCAATTCTCTTTGACGGTTTTTTAAAAAGCAACACTCGGCCCATCCTCAACTAATATGAGGACCCTATTGCATTATAATGTATCAAACCGCACGTGGGTCGGTCATCAACAAAAACAAGACGGGAAAAAGACCGTTAGTAAAAACAGAACGCTGCTAGTCAAACGTTGGAATTAATCAAAAAAAAAAAAAATTGTGCTGTCTGCATTAAAAATAATATGAATTTTATTTAAAAATAAAATGAATTTTATTTAAAAAATAAAATGAAATGAATCTCATTTTCAATTTTGAAAATAATCAGAAGCATTATAGTAATGAAATAAGACTCAAAAAAGTCTGATGTAAAGTTATAAGAAAAAGTGTAAAATATGTATGCCATGCCATGATCGTTGCCAATCTGTTCCTCACGGGGAGTAACAAAAAACAAAACCATCCCCAAAATGCTCACTTTGATTGGAATAAGGCTGACTGGGACTGTTACTGTGCCGAGCGCAATGCCCAAATTGGCCTGAATTCTATGAGTCTGGAGATGTCAACATTATACTCCAGAATATCCTGAACTCAATATGGACAGCATGTGTGGCATCAGTACCACGTGAGCAGAATGAACACCAGGAGAGCAATTTGGAAGACTACAGCAGTCCCGTCTCACCAGGAAGGACACCATAGTACTTAGCGGGAATACCAACGTCACAAATCAGATGACAATAGGAGAAAACAGAACAATCGTCCAACCACCTTAAGCAGGTGTTAAAAAGGCGGCTACTCGAATTTGAACAGTGCATAGCAACCAGCCTGGACAGTAAGGTATTCTGGAAATATGTACATTCGAAACAGAGGCCTCACTCCCCAGTTGGCCCTCTTCGCAATCCTCATACAAACCAAATCACTGATGACCCAAAGAATGTGCAGAACTTATTGCTGGAATGCTATGCAGGCATTTTCACTGTTGAGGGACCAAAATGTACCATCTCCTTCACCTCTGACATCAACTTCTATAACCACTATAGAATTCACACCTGCTATGCTGCATCACCACCTCAAGAGTAAACGCAACCGTGCTTCTCCTGGTCTTGATGGTGTGAAATACCTGCTTCTCAAACGTGGCAGGTAATTCCTTCTGCACCATCTAACTATTTTTTTCCAATTTTGCTTTAAAAATGGTGCTACCCAGAACAGTGGAAAAACTGCTAGTGTAATTCCACTGTTCAAAAAGGGCGACCGCACATTCACCTGTTAACTATCGTCCAGTCAGTCTTACAAGTTGCATTGCTAAGCTGATGGAGTCCTGCATCAGAGAAGGACTTTGGAATTTCTGGAACTTTCACAGTCTTATCCGACCATCCCAGTTTGGATTTATCCCAAACTCTAGCTGTTGTGATCAACTTGTGGAGTTCCTAGAAGACATCACCCGGATTCACTGATGGTGGACCATGGGTAGACGTTGTCTACCTTGACTTTGCTAAGGCCTTCAACTCTGTGCTGCACAAAAGACTTTCTGTAATGGGTGTGAAGGATAATCTTTATAACTAGTTAAAGTCCTTCATTCTCAACCGGAGAGAGGTAGTTACAGTTTCTTGGGCAACACTCCTCACCATATGAGATGTCATCTGGGGTACAACTGGGATCTGTTCTTGGCCCCGTTTTGTTTGTTGCATATATCAATGATATAGATGCTAACTTAAGGAATATCACAGTACTGAAGTATGCAGATGACATCAAGCTGTATCTTGAGATAAAAAAGACAGATCCTGAATGCTGCAGATCTTTATTGCAGTCAGACCTGGACACAGTAACAACAATGGATCACTGACTGGCAACTGATGCTGGCTGTGGACAAATGTACCACCATGCATTTTGGGAGGAAAAACCTATTATACATATACCCTCCACAACACTAATATCAAGGAATCTTCTAGTAAATGTGATCTGGGAATTACTGTCAGCAGTGATTTACGTTGGACAAAACACATCTCTAAAATTGTCAAAAAGGCCGAGGGTGTCCTGGCGTCACTCAGCAAGACCTTAGTCAACGCTCACCGGCTATCTATTTAAAGCTGTACAAAGCTATGGTGCAGCTACACATGGAATTTGCATCACCAATCTGGAACCCCTATCTTGCTCAGAACATTAACCTCCTAGAAACGGTACAGAGATGTGCAACCAAACGAATACCCTCCATCAGGGATCTGCCATATTCTGAATGTCTTGCTCCTTGGGAATGGATTCGTTGAAACTCCGGCTTCTGGCAACTGACCTGGTAAACGCTTATAAAGTCATTAATCATCTTAACAACAGCAACCTTGAGCACCTTTTTGGTTTCAATGTTTCTAACACACGTGGGCATGCCTACAAAGTCAGAAAACAGCATTGCTCACATGACTTTTTTATGCTCAGAGTTGCCAAGGCATGGAATAAGCTGCCTGCATCCATTGTAGGCTGCCGAAACACTGCATCTTTCAAAGCCTCCATGCTTCCTGTAGTCCACCAACACTATACCTGATACCCCTCCCCACACACATATGCATACACATGCACACATACACGTATATTATTACTGTAAACTGTTCATGTTCCTGACGCTAATACATTATTCTGTGTACTAGACATGAGACTTTGATGAGTTGTGGTGCACCTGATCACTGTACACAATAAATTTCATTATTATTATTATTATTTAAATAGTTACAATATACTGCATTCAAATTAGTTTTATTTAGTAAGTAATAATGAATTATTTGTGTCACTTTCACAACCTTGGCAAAAGTATCCAGAACTGTTGAATTGTACCTCACATTACCAAAATATTACAAAATTTTTGACTTACCCTCGTATTATTTACTTATTAAATCTTATTTACAGTTTTCATGGTTTTCTCTAATTATTTCTGAATATAAAAAAAATCATTCAAAATTTCAGTGATTTACAAACTATTTTGAATTAGTTGTTCTGACATTGTAGTTCTAAAGTAGTATTTCTCAATCTTTTTACCCTTGTGTAACCTTTGAAATAGTTTTCACATACCAGAGAATCCCTGCATGAAAATTATTATATACCATTATTAATATATATCTTCTTTATATTTTTGAAGCTTTAAAATGGAGGTTATAGCCTTTATTATAATCTATATATTAATACTGGTGTTCCTAAATCTTCCATCTGTTATCATCCTGCAACACCCCGTAATTTAAATTAGTTGTTCTGACATTGAAAATAATATGAGACCGTCCAAATTGTTCAAGATGCAATGCAAATGCAGAAATGTAAATCCAGATAATCTGGTGTCGCTTAATCGCAGATTTCTTATTTGTCCCATTTTATTTCACCCAATTTTAAAAATGAAACATTCCAAATGGTCTTGTGTTGCTTAAATCCCCAATGTAAAATTAAAGTGAATTGAAACAAAAAAAAGAAGTTACATGTTTGTTTTATTTGTAATATTGAAATTGTGAATTACAGAAGATATTTTGGAAATTTTGATTTTATGTTGTCCTGGCCGCCTGCTTTAATTTACACTATGTTTTAGCAAGTTAGCATCAGGTGAATTTCCGGCCCAACTTAGATGTTTTCTGAGTCATGTTTTTGTCACTTTTTTGTCAGCAAATTAATATAGATATTTTAAATGCCTTCCACCAGATTTTTATCGGCTCATCAATGTAAATATTTTATAACCCCCCTTTTAAAAAAGAGTGAGAGAGAGTTAAATCAAGATTATTATACTTTTTACATATTGAACTAATAGCAATAGTTCTTAAGTAATCATATCAAATGTTGTATGATTAAATTATCATACTGTGGTATATCTACAGGTCCTGGTAGTAATCAAGAATTTTCCTAAAATATGCCATACATGTATAGTGAAATGAACAGCGTTCTTGGAGACACTTTTTGCATTTCATATAGTGCTAATACCCATGTGAAAGGTATGCACCCAACTATTCTCCCTCTAACTATGGGTAAAATAGTAGAGCAGACTGGACACTGTAATCTTGGTATGGCAACCGGTCTAGGAGAAGGAAAATTTGTGTGGAGAGGATGGTAAATATATATAGTAAAATTATAAATATAAAATTCAACAAAAATTACTCAAGAATGCATTTGTCTATTTATTAATGTTCTTCAAGGAACCCCTAGTGACCTTTTGTAGAACTCTAGAATTCTAGTGAACACTGGTCTAGGAGAATGAAAATTTGTGTGGAGGGGTTGGTCAATATATATAGTAGAATTATAGATATAAAATTAAAAATTACTCATGAATACATTTGCCTCTTTATTAATGTTCCTCAAGGAACCCCTAGTGACCTTTTGTAGAACTCTAGGGTTCTGGGGAGCACTGGTTGAGAAACTGTTCTAAAATGTCTATGGTATTTTATGATTCAGCCAAAAACTTGTCAATTCTTAGTTTTAGAATGAAAAGAATATACATTTTTTACATTAAAAATGCTTGAAAGATAATTCTTTTGTGATTGTGTATGCCCACCTATTAGTTTATCTGTCAAACAAAAATTCCAAAAGTAAATTGAAAAAAAGGCTCAACCTTATTCAGCCAACATCTTTTTGACAAATTCTTAATATTAATGATACTTTAATATAGATGTATTAATAATACGTTTTTATAAGATATAAAGTATATATTTTATACTTCAAGTATAAATCTATATACTATATACATTATTTTTTATTATTTATATAAAGTATAAATTTTATATTTTAAGTATGAATCTATATACTATAGATTTTCTATAAGATGTAATATATATGTTTTTATAAAGTTTAAAGTATAAATTTTATAAAGTATACAAAAGGGTACATATTTTAGTATTAATGATACCCCAATATCAATGTATTATTGATACTTTTTATAAAGCATAAATTTTGTACTTTTATTTACTATATAAATTAGTTTTATTATTTGTATAAAGTAGAAATTCTAGACTTCAAGTATAAATTTATATAATATGAATTTTCTATAAAGTATAAAGTATAAATTTTTATAAAATATAAAGTATAAATTTTATAAAGTATAAAAAAATAATACATTTAAAAAAATATTAATGATACTTTAATATCAATGTTTTAATGATATTTTTTATAATGTATTAAGAATGAACGTTATACTCTAAGTATAAATTTATAAATTAAATGAATTATTTTTATTATTTATATAAAGTATACATTTTATACTTAAGTAAAAATTTATATACTATAAATTTTATATAATGTATAAAGTATAATTCTTTAATAAAGTATAAAGTATAAATTTTATAAAGTATAAAAAATAATAATTTTTAGTATTAATGATACTTTAATATTGATATATCAATAATACTGTTTTTTTTAATAAAGTATGAAGTATAAATTTTATAAACTATAAAAGAATAATACATTTTTAGTATTAATGAAACTTTAATATTAGTATATATTTTTTATAAAGTATAAATTCTATAAAGTATAAAAATGATAATTTTTTTAATATTAATGTTACTTTGACAATAAAGTATCATATTCATGATACTTTATCATTCAACCAAAAACTTGTCAGTTCTTAGCTTTAGAATTAAAAGAATATACAATTTTTGCCATTGTATTAAAAATGCTTGAAAAAGAATTCTTTGGTGATTGTGTATGTCCACTCATTAGTTTATCTGTGAAACGAAAAAACCCAAAAGTAAATAGAAAAAAGAACTCAACATTATTCAACCAACATCTTTTCACCAATTTAATTTTTGTTTTTAATTGTTTCAGTTCCGATGTACTTTTTCTACCACACGTAAAATTCACTCCTCAACTTTTCAACCATCAAATTATTCTCACTAATTTACTTAATTAGTAGATTTTAATGAGATTAATTACTGTTAATTGTCTCTGCACTCAGTTACAAGCAGAACCGAGGCGGTAAGCAAACATAAGAAATTACAATGTCCTTTTAAAGATTTCAACTGCTTTATTTTTTGGAGCTACCCCCCCCTACTCCACCTCATGTTTAGAAATTTTGACAAAAGTCTCATAAATGATGTCAATCTTATATTCCTTATTTAGTTTTATGACCATTGTTTCATTTTACTTACAGTAAATTAGTTGGATTCAAAAAAGTCTCTGTGTGGTCACTCTTTTCATGAATGACAACACTGATATTAATCATGGCACAATATTATAGATGAACTATGTAGTACCTAGCTGAAGTACATATCTATTCTATGTATGCATTTACCCAACCCCTCCACTATGGGCAAGATGTGACACAAGGTCAATTTCTAAGCAGAGTATTTATTTACCCATTCAACTCTGCACGGGCAGGATACAACATCAATTTTTTAAATAGATTAACAGGTTTGAATTCAGAGTTTTCCTTCTCCTAGACCAGTTGCCATATCAAGGTTAAGGAGCCCAGTCTGCCCAACTATTTGCCCATAGCTGGAAGAAGAAGAAGAAGAAGAAGAAGAAGAAGAAGAAGAAGAAGAAGAAGAAGAAGAAGAAGAAGAAGACAATGGTTTATTTTCTCACATCACACAAAATAAAAAAACATAATGTTGGTTGTTGTATTAATGTGTGGAGGATGATCACTAATTAGGACTGAGCCTATTATAGTAGTGACCACCTCAGCTGATTTTTTTTAATCCATCACTTGAAAGTTGACTATAGTGATATAGCCAAGAATAGGAAGGAGAATAGTTGGATTCATACCCTTCTCAAAGGTATTAATGCTATGTGAAATGCAAACAGCCTCATCCAGGATTTGAACTCATTTTGTCATGTCCATTTCCTACAATGATAACCATTACAACATTTGCACTTCTAATTCTAAGTGAAGTAAAGCTGACTTGAATTCAGAGTTTTCCTTCTCCCAGACTGGTTGCCTAACTAAGGCTACAAAACCCAGTCAGCCCTATTATTTAAAAAATAGTTGAGGTGAGGAAGAGATAGATTCATGCCTTTAACAGGGATATTAGCAAGAAGTGAAATGCAAACAGGCTTGTCCAGGATTTGAACCCTCGTCACTGATTCTATTTCCTATGATCATAACCATTGCACTAAGAGCACCTTCTTCAAAGAATTTAGACAAGATAGATTCTTTTCTTTTCGCAAAAATGATAAAGAAAATGTGTTTTCTGCCAGTGTAGTTTATATTGTAATATGATATCATATGTATCAGCATAATGCTTTGCAAATGGAGAGGTCTAAGTAAGGAAAAAGTCAAATTGTTTGTCCTATATATATATATATATATATATATATATATATATATATATATATATATAGATATAAGTAAAGTAAGTAAAGTTGACAGGGTATCAGCCAAACAGAGAGGGAGTCTATCCCCTTTTCAATGGCGCCTGACTAAGGAGATTGTTTTGGCGTCTGAGGTGGAGTGCCACACCTACCATCAGCTCCTCACTTTACCACACAGATCCCTGTGTTATTCACACACTGAGTTGGCGAGGGCCAGTATCAAACCCAGAACCTTGAGGTTTCTAATCCGAGGCTCTAATGACTGAGCTAATATATATATATATATATATATATATATATATATATATATATATATATTTAAAGGTAACATTTACATACATACAGATGTGTGTATTTATCAGTTAAAATCCTCTTCCCATTCTGTGGATGATGATGGCTGAGTGGTTAAGCAGCCTGACTGATGATGAATCAATCAGGTTTCTATTCCAGCTGGAGGTAGCCCACAAATGTCTAGCCACACTGAAGAGATGTGATTCGTCGAAACACAATATCTGTGGATGACTATATATATATATATATATATATATATATATATATATATATAAAAGAATTTTATAATTTGCTTGAAGCATTGTGTATATATTGGTCTGGAGGTTGGTTTTGAAGGCTATCACAATGAAAGTGTAAAGAAAAAATAAGGCAACAATGGTGTTGTTTGTTAACCTGTAATTTATTCTTAATATTTCGAGATAAAATCACTTCTTCAGAAGAACACTGGAACTGAAGTAGTTGTCGTCTTGCTATGCCATAGCCAAAACTAAATGTTTTCTTCTCCAAAATATAATGCACTTTCCCATCCTTCTCTGTCATGCTTCTCTGTTCTTCTGGAAGGATTCTTCTGGTATGTCTCTCAGCTCCGTCATTACGGATCTCTTGATAGTCTCAACGCATTCAAAACAGGTCCCTTTGATGAGCCCCTTCAGCTTGGGATGATAGTTGTGACTTTTTTCTTTTTCCCGAGCTGAACAACAGTCTCATTACTTTTCAGACACACCTCATAGGAAACATGAAAGGTACCAATAACCACTTGTTGATGTGGCCAGCAGCATTATGAAAACAGAAGCAGCAAAGTTAAAACCCTCTTTTACCTTCTGTCTCAACAAGGAGTAGCAACACAAGAATTATGTTCCTGTCTACAGACAGAGGGGCTTAATACCCCTCAACCTTGTATCACATGGCACATGATAACAGGTTTAACATAAGTCTTTACACTTTCCTTTTCTACAAGTTACATATCAAGGACCCAACTCTTTCTCTACTAATGATTCCTTTTCATATTAGGACATTTCACTCATACAACTCTGTATAAGCTCTTCCTTATATTCCTTGTCATGTTTGTATTCTATTCTGTTAAGTTTGCTCAGGCAATAGAATATTCTTGTTGTTATTTTGTCATGAATTGTACTCACATTTATTCTGTATGTGGAAACAATATTAAACCAGCCATCATCTATACATATATAAAGGACAGTTTTGTGTATCTGTATGTCCAGAGGAAACTTCAAAAATAAAACAATTAACAACAAAGTAAATATATATACACATTAAATATCACCAGGGCTTGGTTTTTGAGCAAAAATAATAGAGATTTGATTTATATTCGTGAAGATAATTAGAAATAAAATTTAAATGATAACAGCTTGGTTTTTATTTTTCATTTAATATTTTAGATAGTAGACATTAACATTTCTTTTCGGAGTAGCTGGATCAATGCAAGGTCTACTTGTTTACATATGGATTTAAATAGGGCATCCCATGAGGATTCAACTCAGGATTCAGTGATAATGGATCTGCAGGACTAACTTAAAAATCCCTCTCTACCCAGGCGATGCTGGGTAACCACTGCTAGTTTTTCTATAAATACCAAATTTGGTTGGGTTTTTTTTTTAAATTAAATCAATTGGCCATACATAAAAGACAAACAAATCCTTCAAAATGGAAAGTCAAATTTGAAGTCTGTTGTTTTTTTTTTCTTATATGTTTTGCACATTCTCTAGCCAGAATATTAGAAAAATTAGGGATAAATTATCTGCCCTTTGCACCAGGGGCCAAAATCACCAATATACGAGATTGGCACCTAAATTGAATTCCATGACTAAGTTTCTGATAGTGTTGTGCAGCTACCAGCGAGACGGTCACTCCCCAAACCTAAAAAAGAATTCAGCAGATAAATCTTGTTGCAAACGCCATTAAGTTTGCAATTATTTAATATTCTTTATGCTAAATACAAATACGAGTTTAATTCCTGGTTATTTCCTATAACTCCAACATAAACAAAGGGGAACCACTATTGACTGATGAATAATTCATTTATTTTCTCATTAAACTAACCCTAAACCTAACCCTAAACTCTAACCCTAAATCCTAACCCTAAACCCTAATCCTAACCCGTCTTTT
Organism: Doryteuthis pealeii; assembly: GCA_023376005.1. Classification (NCBI taxonomy): domain Eukaryota; kingdom Metazoa; phylum Mollusca; class Cephalopoda; order Myopsida; family Loliginidae; genus Doryteuthis; species Doryteuthis pealeii. Next base: position 38,538,802 of record CM042142.1, read on the forward strand.
TTCCTAGTAGATCAATAAATAAATAAATGATTTATCAGTCGAGAGTGGTTACCCTTTGTTTATGTTGGAGTTATAGGAAATAACCTAATTCCTTCCATGTAATAACTCAATTTCCTTGTATATCAAATTAATTTTCCCAATTGAAATAAACTGAAATGCCATTAATCGATTTCAGTCTCCCCACCACAAAGCACCCTAATTTGTTTTGTTATGTTGTTTTTTTTAAATAAGAAAAATATCACTGTATTGTATAAAAACAATAAAATAGAATGTAAAGAATTATGTGCTATACTATGTTTTAATGTTTATCTTTTATGAATAATATTTCTCTTTAGTGTAATAAATTTGGAAACTTAAATGTTTTTATTGAACTTATTGACATAAGTGTATCTGAAGATTGCTCATACCTCAAGTTTTAACACTCAACACAAAGTAAAAATTCCCCAAGTGACAGTGAGGGGGTTAATAAAAGTAAAAATAAATAAAACAAAAGTAAAACAAAATTAAATAAATAAATAAAAAAGATACAAAAATAACAATCTCCCAGAGGGCTTAGGACAGGAAGAGCCCTCTGGGCATGCACAGAAAAAAAAACATGTTCTTGGCGTCGAAAAGGTCTCTAGGCCTTTTTGACTCTGAGACTTTGGAGAGGTAACACCTATTGAATTGCTCGGGAAATATTTCCCCTCAACGAAATAGTGTGAACCCGATAATAAAGGTCTGTTATATCAGTATGCAATTACTGATAAGAACGAAATAAAGGGTTCTGCCCCTTGTTTCGTAGACGTGACTTGGGGTCACGGGGAGTTGAATAAAAAGTGGGAAACCCGTCAACACGTGTTTTGGTCTTGCCTCTTCTTTTGCCTGCTCGTTATTAGCATTGCCTGCTACTATCTTAATCTCCGGTATAAGTACGTTCGTGCATGAAACAAGGTCTTACTCTAAAGTAAAAAAAAAAAAAAAAAAATGAACCAAGACTTATTCCCATAACAGCTCTTAACTCTGAAAACTTGTAAGTTTGAGCACATGTAAGTAAAGGTACTGCTGTAGAGTTAAACAAAAACAAAGTAAAAAAAACAAAAACATTGTCAGTAAAAACTGAAGAGTCAAGTTTCAGATCCCAGAATATTCTGCAACAAAAGTTTATGATAATTATTCATCATTGACTCATCAAAGACAGACAAACATGAATGAATACATTGACACAGCTAATAATTCAATGAGTCCAAAGAAATTTTCAAACTTTAAATGCTATAACAAGGAAACTCAATTCGGTGTTCTTCCAATATGTGATCTACCGAATGGTTTCTAATCCAATATGTGATCTAACGGGTTGTTTACATTCCAATATGTGATCTACCCATTATTTTCCCATTAAACTAACCCTAAACTTAACCTTAACCCTAACCCTGTCTTCTTTTTTCCTAATAGATCACATGCCATGAATAGTAAATTAATAGTAGATCACAAACCTTCGCTAGATCACATATTGAAAGAGTAACCTCAATTCATAGATAGATATAATGCAGGGGAGATAACTCTAAGTTTCTATTTTACTATATCTTTGATCTCTGGTTGTGTCTTGCCAACTGCCAATAGGGATGTTCAAGTCCTCCAGTATTCTCATGGTGTTGTCTTTGTACTTGAGCTTTGGTCTACCAATTCCACGTGATCCCTCTCTCAGATGAGAGTAAAGAATCTGCATTGACAGTCTGTTATCTCCAAGTCTGTTCAAGTGGCCAGCCCAGTGATAAAGAAGAGAATAGAAAGATATATTAAAATGAAAGGATTCTGACTTCTTAAAAAAAACAAAAAAAAGAATAAGAAAAAAAAAAACACAAGGGAAAAATAAAGAAAATTGTAATATATAATTCTAATATATTATATATAATTGTAATAATGATAATTCTGCCCCTTAAAACTTTCTATTTGGTCCCTGTTCATTAATATTGTTAAAACCAATCAATCAGTCTGTCAGGGATTTGCTCAATGAGCACGATAGATAGATATTAACAGAGAATCTTTATAAATATATATCTCTATAAATAAAGATATAGATAGATAGATACATATATAGATACATACATACATACATAGATATAAGCAGACTGAGATAGATAGATAGATAGATATAGGGATAGACTGAAATATATATATATATATATATATATATATATATATATATATATATAGAGAGAGAGAGAGAGAGAGAGAGAGAGAGAAAATTTTTGACTCTTAAGCAACATAAACATGTAATAATATAATAACTTAGAGTGTAATAATAGTCTCCCAGTTTTTATTAATCACTTACATTTTTAATTTCAAATTTTCCATTTCTTTTATATGTCAACACTTTGGGTCATAGGTCATTCTGGACATGCATTTCCCAAATTTTTTGGTTCTTAGTACATTTTGACTAATCAACCTATTATTTTTTTTATCAAACTTCATTTTTTCAAGTGAGAAATTGCATTAATTTCCATTGTTATATGAACATCAGAGTGTAGGGAGAGAAAAATAATTGTCTTCTCTTTGATTGTGGGTTTGGCTTCCGACATCATGTGTCCGTTGGTCACATGATAATTCTGCCCCTTAAAACTTTCTATTTGGCCCTTGTTCGTTAATGTTGTTAAAATCAATCAATTAGTCTGTCAGGGATTTGCTCAATGAGCACTATGCATAGATAGATAGATATTAACAGAGAATCTTTATAAATATATACCTCTATAAATAAAGAGATAGATAGATAGATAGATATGGGCAGACTGAGATAGATAGATAGATAGATAGATAGATAGATAGATATAGGGACAGAGATAGATAGATAGAGAGAGAGAAAGAGAGAGAGAAAGAGAGAGAAAGAGAGAGAGAGAGAGAGAGAGAAAGAGAGAGAGAGAGAGAGAGAGAGAGAGAGAGAGAGAGATTGGATGGGATAGATGAACACTTAATAGGTAGATATAAAAAGACTGTTATAGATAGATAGATAGATAGATAGATAGATAGATAAAGACAAACAGAGATTCTGTATAAATATATATTTCTATAAATAAAGACATAGATAGATAATAGATGATGTAGCAGCAAAATAACCTATGTGTCTTTACATTTTTATTCTAAAATATTAATTAATTTCCAAAACATAATTGTCATGTTTTTTAAAATTCCATTATATGCTAAATAGTTATAATTAATCTATTAAATCACAATTTAAACACAATCATTTTTTAATTGACACCTTAATCAGGCATTTAATTTTGACTTTATGTTTATAATCAAAATATTTTCATTTTCCAACTTTACCTTCTTTTTTTAGTTTTACGAAGCATGCATAAATAATGACTAAAAACCCCATTGTCTGACCCAGAATAAGTGGAAAGGTTTTCTTTTTCTTGACACTATTGTTAATAATAGACAGTAATTTGTCTGAGTAAAGGCTTATTAAATTCTTTACATGTAATTACAACAAAAGTGAATTATATGCAACAAAAGGATTGTCTTAAATCTTTTTCAAACATTCTGCTCACTTAAAAAGTTAATTGCAAAACAGTACCAAGCCATTTTGAAATATTTCTTTTTTTTTTCTTTTTGTTTTTGTTTTTGTTTTTTTTGACAAAGAGAAAACAGTGAAAAATAATACAATTGATTTTCATTGAAATTGTATCATTTATTTATAACATGACTTTTGGAAACATTTTTTCACGCTCAGAGTTGCCGAGGCATGGAATAAACTGCCTGCATCCGTTGTAGGCTGCTAAAACACTGCATCTTTCAAAGCCTCCATGCTTTCTGTAATCTGCCTACACTATACCTGATACCCCCTCCACACACACATGCATGCACGCTTATACATACATGTATATTATTAATGTACGCTATTATGTTCCTGACACTAATACATTATTCTATGTGGTAAACATGAGACTTTGATGAGTTGTGGTGCACCTGAGCACTGTACACAATAAATTTCATTATCATTATTATACAAGTTTAGAGCATCTTTCCTTCTTCTACAAACATTATTTCATTTTAGTAAATAAATTGGTACCTTGACTTACAAATGCCCCAAATGTAGAAGTGTATATTTAAAGTGTTAATAAATTCACTGAAACCATTTAAGTCTCCAAATTTATTATGCCAAAAAAAGTTTTCAAATTTATCTGAATCACTCAGCAACTAAGATATGACATTTTTTAATTTCTAAACAATTACCAAAAATCAGTGAATTGTTCAATTTTAATGAAATTTTCAGTTCTTTACTCATTAAAGCCTTAATTTCCTAATGAATAGCTTCTTTTTTTTTTTAAAAATTGAAAAAACATTTTATCATCAGAACCACATAAAAAAATTTAAGAAAGAAAAAGATGTCAATGCCCCAAAAAAGTTACTTTAAAATTTTTAAGTTATTTTCTTTAAAATTTATTTATTTTGTAGCATGTTTTCTCTTTTTATAGTTTTAAAAACAATATTTATCTTTGAATTAGATGCAAAAAAAAGTATTTTCTGTATTTTAATTGGCCTGTTTTTATTCACTTAAAAATTTAGTAGTGAATTCTAAATGTCTAGAAGGTGGCATGTTGTAAACAATATTTTTATCATGAATAAAGATTTATTCAATCTTTCTAAATTTCTATGATTAAAAATGCACAATTTTCTGCAAGATATTTTCCAAGATTTTTAAATATTTAAAAATTATCACTAATAATTTTTCTTTTTCATTTATAGTAGATTAGAGTTGCTTAAAGGAAAAACTGGTTTTCCATCTTTTTACTTTAAAATATACGGATTTTCACTCTGGTAACAAATACAACTGTTTTAGTAGGTGCGTCCATGGTGTGTTGTAAATTTTCCTTTTTTTTTTTGGCTAAGCAGTGATGTATGAAATTGACACATATTATGCTCCCATAAATTTTTCCCTTTTCACTGTCTGAACAACTGAAAATATCAATTATCTCCCTTTAAACTCTCAAGTTTGGACATACCTAACTTACTTTCAGTCCTCCCATCTCAAATATTGTTAGGCATGTGACTAGAAAAATATTAATTATATAGTTCCCAAGTATAACACACACCCCTAAGTTCTCAGGTGAAAAATCTGGAAAACTAATGCGTCTTATACAGAAATAATTGGAGGTGTGTTTGGTTTGGTTTGGTTTGTTTTGTTTTACGGCATATCAACCTCAGTGAGTCATTTAATGCCAACAAAGTTTTGAAATAAATCAATTCTTAAATGGATAATACAATTTTGTTTATCAACTCATGTTTTTCTATTTAACCCATAGATGGGACCCTAACAGGTACTACCACTATGGGTCAGAGTGGACCAGGGAGCAATGGTGATGAAGGGGTGCTCCACATTCCCCAAACCTCCAAAACTGGAACCTCACCATCAGATAGAGTTTAACGTCATTCCCAGAACATGTAGACCCTCAGTCACCGCCTTCCAGTATCCATATGATAAAAAGGGGTTGGGGCTTGCCATAAGGGCAATAGGGTTGGGAAAATCATATAGGTGCTAGGGCTTGACGTGACCAGTCAATTGATCAGAGGGGGCCTCTCCGACCGCCCGTCTAGCCCAAGATAGGGCCAAAGTGGAGTATTGCAAGTCATGAACTGCTCATCCACCTGGGTTCTATCCTTAAGCATCACGGGTCGCCACCCACGGCCAACAGGTGGCCCCATTGGGGGAGTCTTACCCCTCTGCAGAGGTGCAGTCAGTGCATTCTAATGCCCCAGCCGACGGGGCGGCGGAGATGTGTGTGGTGTAATGGTTAACATTGTAGAAAATGAACATGACAAACCAAGTTCAAATCCTGGACAAGGCTGTTTAAATTTCACATTAAATCCAACTATTCTCCCTCCAGCTATGGTTAAATAGTAAAGCAGACTGGGTTCTTTAACCCTGGTTAGGCAACCAGTCTAGGAGAAGGAAAACCCTGAATTCAAACCTGTTAAAATCTGCTTAAGAAATTGACTTTGTGTCATATCCTACTCGTGTGGAGGGGTTGGTAAGTGGCTGGATAAGGTCAATTGGGACATCTCATCAGGAGAGAAAGTCTCAGGACTGAAAGAAATTTGTAGTTGGTAAGAAAAGGACAGTTTGCTAAGCTGTTGCCATAACATCTAAAACACCAGCAAAAAGTAGAATTGTTGTAGGCTGGACCATGGACAGCAGAGGACTGGATCGTTGGCAGGTTGGATTGTGGTTGGTAGAAATGCCTGATCATGGTCAACAGAGGACTGGATCGTTGGCAGGTTGGATTGTGGTCAGCAGTAGATTGGATTGAGTGTAGGATGGATCATTGCCAGCAGAGAACTGGATCGTCGGCAGGTTGGATTGTGGTCGGTAGAAATGCCTGATCATGGTCAGCAGAGGACTGGATTGTTGGCAGGTTGGATTGTGGTCGGTAGAAATGCCTGATCATGGTCAGCAGAGGACTGGATTGTTGGCAGGTTGGATGTGGTCGGTAGAAATGCCTGATCATGGTCAGCAGAGGACTGGATTGTTGGCAGGTTGGATTGTGGTCGGTAGAAATGCCTGATCATGGTCAGCAGAGGACTGGATTGTTGGCAGGTTGGATTGTGGTCGGTAGAAATGCTGATCATGGTCAGCAGAGGACTGGATTGTTGGCAGGTTGGATTGGTCGTAGAAATGCCTGATCATGGTCAGCAGAGGACTGGATTGTTGGCAGGTTGGATTGTGGTCGTAGAAATGCCTGATCATGGTCAGCAGGACTGGATTGTTGGCAGGTTGGATTGTGGTCGGTAGAAATGCCTGATCATGGTCAGCAGAGGACTGGATTGTTGGCAGGTTGGATTGTGGTCGGTAGAAATGCCTGATCATGGTCAGCAGAGGACTGGATTGTTGGCAGGTTGGATTGTGGTCGGTAGAAATGCCTGATCATGGTCAGCAGAGGACTGGATTGTTGGCAGGTTGGATTGTGGTCGGTAGAAATGCCTGATCATGGTCAGCAGAGGACTGGAGCAGGGGATTGTTGGCAGGTTGGATTGTGGTCGGTAGAAATGCCTGATCATGGTCAGCAGAGGACTGGATTGTTAGCAGGTTGAATCTTTGTCAGCAGTAGGCTAGATTGAGTGTATGATGGATCATGTTCAGCAGAAATCCGGATCTATGACAGGCAGTGATGTATGCAGTTTGCCAGAGATCAGCAGAAGACTTGGTTGTTGGCAGGTTGGATCATGGTCAGCAGGCAGCAGCCGGGTCAAGAGTTGGCTGGATCATGGTCAGTTGAAAACCAGATTTTTTTCTTTATCAATTTGGGCCACTATAGTTTCTCGGTCCATTCTTTGTAAACAAAACCCACAATAATTTTTTCAGAACATTTTAGTTTTTCTGCGTGTTTAGAACCAAAAAAGATATTTCATTTTAAAAAAATATATCAACAAGTTATTAATTTTTCTGTACATAGTGTATTTAATTTCGGACATTTTCAAGATAATTTAATGTTTAAAATGTCTTAAAAATTAGTTGCATATGTAATATTATTTTCCTGTTTTTTTCCTTTTTTTATTTTTTTTTTACTGATGCTCATTATGTTACTACTTTTCAACTTAAACAAATATTTGACCTTAAATAATCGATTTAATTAATTCTAATTCGTTTTTATAGTGAAAAAATATCGGCAAAACATTTTGTTGATACCTAGACTTGCTGTGTCGAAACGATCTGGCTTTATTTACTCTCAACTTTCATAAATATCAACTTTGATTTGGGGAAACTTAGTTTTTATTAGTTTTCTCACACTCCCACCATTACGAAATAATTCAATGATAGATGCATTTTGGAAGATCAGAGCAATTACATTTGATTATTGATTCCTAGGTACCACCAAAATACGTCACGTGATCAGTTTAGGCCATAATGAAGGAAGAAACGTAAATATTTTTGAACTTTTTTTTTTTGTAAATCTCACAAAAAGAAATTACGAAAATAAAGAGTTGTTACAAAGAAAAACAATTAATTCAAAGATCAAATTATCCCATGGGGAAAAATTACTCACAATTATCTTGAAAAATAAGTAAAACAGTCAGTTTTTTTTACAACAGGGTCAGTCTCTTTATTGATATTTTTAGCAAAATTCTGTATTCATGGTTCTTTTTCTAAGAAACTCCCATATAGAAACTTATAAAAATCTTCTGATATAATTATTCAAACTCTTATCTTTATAGAAAAAAAAAGCAAAATTCGTTTTTTGTCGGTTCATTTTTTTCATATTTCCTAAAATAAAATAGGGGGGGGGGTAGACCTCGTAAAAAATATTTCCCCTAAAATATATTTTTGGAAAAACCTATTTCAAACATATTTTCATCAAAGGGTAAATAATTATGGAAATTTTCGTGAAAATCGTACAATTAATTGATTTTTCATAGAATTTTTTAAAAAGTCTCTAGTCGTAATTTGTTTTTGGCTACGTTAAATTTCAATTGATTTAACGGTGCGAAAATGTAATAATTCGTTCATAATTTTCATTATTTCCGTAAGCTGAAATTTTTTAAAAAATTATCAGGCGTTTTTTTTAATTTTTTTTTTTTTTTAATGTTTCTTCTTTTGAATGGACAAACAATTTTTTCAAGATAATATTAACTTTTATGCAAGTTTTATTGTGTTAAATAATAGGGGGGTAAATTTCACTGGGCAAATTGGTGCTACCTATATCCCTCTTCTAAAATCGATATTTTTCGAAACTGACATGTCGCAGAAGTAGAGATGGTAGGTATTCTGAATGCCAAACAATTAAAAATATTTCCGAAAAAAAAAAAGATTTCCCGACCATCTATCTTGTGCTGGATTTTTTAATGCTGAGTTTATGAATAGTAAGCCCATACCCCTGGGAGAAAATTTGCTGAATTACATGCTAATTTCAAGGAAAAGATTTCACTTTACACCGTATAAATTTAGTTTACACCGGTTGTGTGCAAACAAATCGAGTAAACACTAAACAAAATTCAATCATGAGGGCCGTGTCATTCGTTGAACGAATCGAGTTGGATTTCTCAAAGAATTTATTAACTGATGCTATTGCACTTGGGGATGTTGACAATGATGGGGTAAGAAGATAGTATATCTGAGTAATTATTAACTATTTTCAGTACGGAATAAATAGTTACAAAATGTGCTGTTATTTGAGTCGTAGGGGTTGTTTTCTTCGATCTCATTGAATTTGTCATTTTCTTGTTCGAGGAGCCAAGACGGGACCCCTAGAATAATATTTATATCTGTTTACCAACAAAGTTAGACATTAAATACCTAAATCTTTTTTTAAATACCTGTGTTGCTGTACGGTACGTACACAAAGCATATCATTATTATTTTTAATTTATATTTCAAAGTGTCATTCATTGAGAGCGTTTAATGCAGGGTTTCCCAACCGAGGTTGCGTGATAACATTTCTGTTTTTTGTTTTTTTAATTAAAAAAAAAAAATTATGATATTAAGTCTATTGTATTGTCAGAACACATTATTATTTTTTTAAATTTAATTTATTTTATTTTTCGTGTGGGGTGCAATTTTTTGTTTATAATTTTTTTTTCTTTTCCATGTTTCATTTTTGTTTATAAAAATTGATTATACAAATTCGTTTCGGTCACCTTTATTTTATTCTTATATAAATTATTACTAGCGGCGAAAACAAAGGTTTTTAGGGGTGCGGGGCATAAAATAGTTGGGTTACACTAATTAATGTAACCTTAAACAATAATGAACATATAAATTGTATTAGCTCAAAATCAATGATTTTGTTTTTATTTAGTAAATAAAAACAAAATCATTGATTTTGAGCTAATTTACTTATCTAACTTTTACTAATTTACTTATCTTTTATCTATTTTCAGTAGTTTATTTCTAAGAATTTATTTTCCATGTATCATTCAGTAAAATAGACCAAAATAATCCTAAAAAAATTAACTCACAATACAAATTATTGAAAATGTTTGCTTAAGAATTGTACGAGGACAATTGTTACCTTTCCTGTTTTAAAATGGTCGCCACTTTAAAGCAGCATTTGTTTGTTGTTTTTTTTAAATTTTATTTTTTTATGCGACACCTAAAGTAAGGCAACTTCAATTGCCATCAAGTCCTGTGTGGTCCGAAAGTCTTGTTACCCCTAATTATTGTTTTTAACTTTCATTATTTTTTTGTAAATATGAAATATAATATAATATTAATTTTGTTAATATGAAATATAATATAATATATGATAAATTATCATATATCATTGATAATAATAAATCCATTTCATGCAATTATAGTTGATTGTTGGGGGGGGGGTTACAAATTTTCGAACCACCCTGTATCCTCCTCCCCGACATTGAAATTTAATTTACATTTTTTTTTTTTCAATTTGCATGTGTAATTGTTAGCTAGTCCCACAGATCCATTACTACAGAAAAGCTAATCCTCACTGGATGCCCCATACTTGCAACCTTGTCACATCCTTCCCATGGCGAACGGGTTAGGTCAGCGCCTTCTAGGTCAATATCTATATTCTATTCTAGTTTGTAAGTGCTTGCCTATTGTTCGTGTCACAAGTAAAAGAGGGAGGCGGGAGTATTTGGCGAAAGTGAACTGAAGCCAACCCTATGACAATATTTTCAATAAACTCTGGTCGGTGTGGATTGACCCCCTCATCAAATACCCCCCCCCCAAATATATATATATATTTTTTTTTTTTTTCAAATTTAGTTGATGTTTAATCGATAGTAATGTAAAAGAAACTTTAAATAAATAAACAAAAGTTTTAGAGGCATTCTTCACCATGGGGTCACCAGGAGTTCATCCCTTAATCCCCACAACCTCTTCTATCACAATAGAATGGAGGTAAACACTTGGAAGAATATTTTATGAAAAAAACAGTTATATACTAGTTATCTTTTTTTATTAATCCTTTTCTTTTTTTTTTTTTTCTTTTTTTTTAAGCAATCCTATTTATTTTGTTGTATTAAATAATATGGGATAGACTGTGAATTCAGGTGTGTAAATTTTTACTATAATTGAACATATATTAGTGGAATATGAAATTAAGCCTAATATTAATTTTAATTTCTAAACTGGGATTAATACTTTTAATAAAAATGAACTCTAAGGAAAACATAACTTATTCATTTAAAAGGAATAAGTTAATGATATTTAATGATATTTCTATTTCATACATAAACAGTGTCCTTTGATTTAAAAAAAAAAATATATATATATATATATATATATATATTATATATATATTTTTTTTTTAAAATCAAAGGACACTGTTTATGTATGAAATAGAAATATCATTAAATACTAGGTAAGATTACCAGTGAATAGTAAATTTCAGTTTATTTCAGTAGGACTTGATAAGTTTATCTCAATTCCCTTTAAATAACAACGCTGAGTTCAGAAAGTGTATAACTGAATCACTAGGAAACAACTTTAATTCTATACAACATCAATTAGTGGTGTCTTAATTTAAAAAAGAAACTTATAAATGAATTAACGTATTAAGTTATTAGTTTCATTTTTATTAAAAGTATTAATCCCAGTTGAGAAATTAAAAATATAGACAGTGGACTTCATCTCATATTCCAATAACATCTGTCCAGTAGAAAATTTTACGCCATTTATTCACAGTATACCTAATATGAATATGTAAATCCTTGGTGGTTGTTTAGGGGGTCCTTATTTAAATTAAAACACTCAATTCACTGACCTGCTATATTTCTTTTTGGTAATCTGAACATTAGCTACATAATGAGAGTAACATCCCCTTGTTTATTTCACTTTGAGGAAGCCATATGTTTTAGTCGGACATTTTCCTTTACCATAAATCTACACTGAAAATACGAATTTGTTTGAATCAATACAACTGCATGTTTTAACATGAAAATATCATAAAATGTGTTCTTAATTGTGCTTACGCATTATTTGAAATGAACTTAATTGTTATTAAGAATACATTTTATATTTTCATGTTAAAACATACAGTTGTATTGATTTACGGTGAAATGAAAATAGCCGACCAAAACATATTGCTTCCTCAAAGTGAAATAAACAAGCTGTAGCTAATGTTCAGATTACCATTTTTTACCTTTATCCTCAGCCAACTGCTAGTGTTACATAATTGTTAGTACCCTAACACTTATGTACAATTAGTGTAGAAACCAACATGGCTGAATGAGTTACAGCCAGTGGCCTTGAAGGATTGAGTGACAAGTCTTGATCTCATCCTGATCCTCCTTCCGGTGGATACTGTGAGAATCGGTAGAGAAGGCCCTCTTCTGGTTTAGGTTAGAGAGTGTTAGTAAACCACGGAGCGATTAAGTCGCGTTAAGCGCTGCCGACTCAATCTGCGCAGTAAGTCTGGTGGGGATTTCGGAATAAAATCTGATCTAAAGCAAATTGAAATCTTGGGTTATTATCTAAAACCTACCAATGACCCAGGGCTTATGATAGATTAGAAATCTCAAATAGAAGACCAGACATGAAATCCCCCAAGACGATGTCCAGACACTAGAAGAAGAACATAAGATACCAAAGACGAGAAGAAGAATAGAAGTAAAGAGAGTATACAACATATACGTTTATTGGTATACGACACTAGGAAGATGGCATCTAATGGCCATCATAGATATATAATTTTTGGGACTTAGATGTAATGGTTCTGTTACAATACAAATGAAAGAACTGACTGAAACTTGCTTTTCGGAACAGAAGACTGTATAATCTGGTCAATTACCATTATCAAATAAATATCTTACATTCACAATCAAGATAAGACTCTGTTTGCTTCTTTTTTTATCTTTTAAATTTCTTTAAATGGTTAAACAGTTCTAAGAGTTAGAAATCAATATTGTCTAGAAAAAATAAAACTAAGCATCAATTGAGGAAGATGCTATACAAGTACTGTATATGTTTTGCTTAATTCAGGATTAACTAAAATCCATTTTGTAAAAACTTTCAGACAAGAAAATTGAAATAGCAGATATAATCTCTTTAATTATGATTAGGAAATTTGATTAGGAAAAAAAAAATCCAAAATATGATTCCAATAGAAATCAATTAGATCATTCACTGAAAGTTTTTTTGAAATATTATATGGAATTAATAGAAAAAACGGTTATTTCCTATAACTCCAACATAAACAAAGGGGAACCACTCTTGACTGATAAATTATTTATTTCCTCATTAACCTAACGCTAACTTCTTTTTTCCTTGTAGATCAATAAATAAATAATTTATCAGTCCAGAGTGGTTCCCCTTTGTTTATGTTGGAGTTATAGGAAATAACCGAAAAAAAACAAAATTAAAAATTTCAAAACACTTATAGATTGTCTGTTTTAATTTTGACCTAGTAATCGGTGAAGTTGACTAAATTCTAACTTAAAACTGTTATCTATCATTACCTTTAAAAATCCTATAGTACACTAATAAGGCTGACTTATTTTATGAATCTCGCTTTAAAAAAAGAAGGAAAAAAAATGTAGTTTATGAATCGGTTAAAACTAGTTTTTACGTAAAAAGAAAAAAATTTAAAAATGGAAGTTTCAATTCAGTGAATCTATAAAGTGCAATACATTTTTAATTGTATTTGTCTGAATTTTTTAGATAAGGCTTGATAATTTGTACAGTCTAGAATAGATTTAAAAGGAAAAATCACAATATGAGTAAAGGTAAAAAATCATACATAAGTATAAATGTAAATTGTATAGAGAAAAAAAATGAGGTTTATAGGTCCCAAAAGTTTACTCTGGATTGTCAAGTTGAACATATAAGGCAACAACATATATAGGGCTTGAGTTAATACAGTTCTAAGTGACAATCTGTAGGTTGCAGGTTCAATCCTAACTACGGGCAAAAATAACATAGAATACTTAACATAGCTTAACACTTGTATCCAGTCATGGTTGACAGAATGAGTCTATCTATTCCAATGGATTAAATAAAGGGTCTGGATCAAAGTTCAATGAAGGCCCCTGATTATAACATGAATGCGGAGTTCAACAAAAAACACCAAAATAGGCAAGATATTATGTATGAAGATGAGGATAATAGTCTGAAAAATATAATAAATATTTGATATAGATTTTATTTATTTTTCCCGTTTTTCTTTTCTTTTCTTTCAGGGCAGTGAATTGGCAGTTGGAAATATTGAGGGTTCCTTGTCTGTATACAAAGGCAAAGAATTTAATCCCTGGAAAAAATGTTCTGATCTTGGAATGGTAAATATCTTCTGACTTTGAAGAATGTTTTCAGTCGTTGTAATAATTCAGGTTTTAATTATTTCTTATCTTTGGTTGATATGTGTTATGTTTTTACATAGAAATAAAATATGAAGCACTGAATGAAAATGTAAGACCAGAGTGTTGGAAATTAACAAGGTTTTATTTAATGCAGGTGTAAGATTTAAAGTGGTATTACAGTTAGTTATTGTTGGTTGGTTGGCTTAGAGGCCTCCCAATGTGGGTACATATAAGTACAAACAATACTCCGACAAAGGTGTGAAATGTAACAACGGAATTTAATGAGCACGTGGAGAAGATACATATAACAGGAATACATATATGAGATAAGATACATAACACAACACATGTATGAATAGAAGTACAATATAAAAGTTAGAAGCATACAGAAAGTAGGACTGCGTCCTGTAGAAGTAATGGTGTATAAGGAAGATATGGAGAGTCCATAAAGTAATGTCACTTATTAAAGACAGGATGGGTGGCGAAAGCCACCCTCATGAAAGGGTGTAGATGCAAACGTCTAACCCATATGTACTGGTTGGAGTCCCAGAGACAAAGAGGGTTAAATTTGGTGCTTCCCTGATTTAAATAGTCAGGGACGCCTAGCGGTCAAAAACCTGAAATAAGAGATAATTCTTCCAGCCCAAACAGGGGCAAACAATTGCTACACAGGGTAGAGAACTACTTCTACCCAAAAACAGTGACTAAAGTGCTCAACTTGTGTGCAAGTATTTATCTTGTGTACCAATCCATGTGCGTCATGGCTGATGTCCCATTTCCAGTCCTAGCTCCCACAGTGCATCTGTCGGGGGAGGCAACTGTCCTCTACTCATCAAGGGGAGCAACTCTGTATATTTTCTTTAGGACTAACCCTAACTATATGCAATTAAACAAAGAAACAAAACCTTCTATAACTGTACAATGATTGATAATTCCTAAAAACATGTTGAATGATTGACAGTTCTGCAATCTCTGGAAATGTTTTGTTTGAGTGTCTGCTATTCGATAATAACCCTCAATTGGTTGTCATCAATTATAGAAGAATATTTGAACAGCATATACCCTTCAGTTTATGGTCTAGTTATGCTGAAAACACCAGTTCCTGCTAGATCACTGATGTTAAGCAGTGATGGGCCTGTTTGATACTTAATTGGGTGACCACTTAAGCAATAGCAGGTACTGTAAGCAATCTGTCATCTTTGTTAATCGAAATAACTTTATTCATCATTAAATATTCAAGTCATGCTGAAAGCACTGGTTCCCACAAGAAGAAACTGTAATAAACTGACTAAATGACTTGATATTATTTGTCTGAATTTTTTAGGTGTGTGTATATATATATATATATATATATATATATATATATTTATAAAAAAATTTTCTTTTTTTTTTTTTTTTTTTTTTTTTTTTCCAACTGTTATGGTATGTAAAAACGTCTTTTTACATGCCACAATAAAGATGACAACAGTCCAAAAAAAAAATCCAAATTATATAAATGACTTGAATCAGCATCAAATAATTAAAAAGGTTGATATGCCACAGAACAACCAACCAACATGTACATATTTATTTATTTTCTAACTTTTAAGAAGTGCTATTTAACACTTAAAAAGTGGTAGTCAGTTAATCTCTCTAGTCGACTCCATTTTTTGGTCAATCCCAGAACTTTTTAGCACCTCTCATTAGAAAAAAAAAAAAAGTAATTCTTTCTCCAAGACTGTTAATCAAAGTTAATATATTTTTATGATGACTCAGCATATTTCTATGGATTCAAATTAAAATTTGTTTATTTCCTATAACTCCAACATAAACAAAGAGGAACAACTCTTGACTGATAAATTATTTATTTTCCCATTACACTAACCCTAACTCTGTCTTCTTTTTTTCTAGACCAATAATTAAATAAATAATTTATCAGTCAAGAGTGGTTCCCCTTTATTTATGTTGGAGTTATTAGGAAATAACCTAAAAATTAACCAATTTTTTTTTTTTTTTTTTTCTGTTATATAATTTTTATTTCGCAAAATAATTCTATGCCCCTACGTTGGGAGGCCTCTAAGCCAACCAACCAACAATAACTAACTGTAATACCACTTTAAATCTTACACCTGCATTAAATAAAACCTTGTTAATTTCCATCCGGAAAAAAAGTAAGACTTTTTCAAACTGCTTGTATAATCTATAAAGTGCTGATACAAATTTATTTCCTATTTTCAGATTACATGTGTGAAAGTTGGTGATATCTGTAATAGTGGAAAGGTAAATATTAATGTTTTAATTACATTCATCTTTTTTAATGTCTCCTGTTTTGTTTGTTTTGTTTTTTATGATCCTAGCCATTCATTATTCCAGCTAATATTTTCATCTTTTGTTTTTATCTATATTTTGGCTGATAGATTCTTCTCTCCTCTTTGATTGTATACTTCATCTTAACATTTCACACATAATGGACAATTGGTAATTCAACAGTAAACTTGGATAAAAGCAAGTACAGTGGTATCTTTGACTTATTTCGTATATAAGGTGTGTGCTAGATGCCCACTTCTATTTATAGACTCGCCGAGAACTATGTGATCAACCTCTTTGCCAATCAATGGCAGTACTCTGCTGCTGATACAATACTTATACCGGCAGTACTGGCGATACCTACTCATAACTACTGCGACCTTCGTGGACGACGGACATAGGATTAAATCACTGGACCTTTAACAATACACTGGATAGGACTTATTCACTTACCAAAGGATTCCATAACTCAGGACTTACTTACTCTAAGCCCTTTTCAACTGGCCAAGGATGGCATTTAAAAACTTAACAATCTTTACTTAAGAGTGTCCCAACTTATGAATTTTCTAAGTTACAAGATGTCACTTGGTCAAAAAATTTGTGTGTTGTTGTTTTTTTTTTTTTTTTTTTTTTTTTTGTTTTTGTTAGCTATGATTTGAGGTATGAGTGAGCTTCAGGTGTGACAGCAAGAATTGGTTGATTTAATGGAACAGATTAATTGCATTTCAGTTTATTTCAATGGGGATAATTGAGTTATGAGTGGAATGAATTAAACTCTTAAATCAAGTTACCACTTTCCTAAAAAAAAAAAAAAATGTAACTATCAAGGAATAATTGTTAATTTGTAGATTTAGCTTGAATCCTATTGTTCTGCTTTCATCAAAGGCATCTCTTCTCTCACCCCACTCCATATCATCTCTGTTTAGCCCATCCCCTGTTTAGGCCATGAACTCTAACTCATAGGTCGAAACCACATACCTCTGGACATGCATATCTACATACATAAGACAATCCTTAAAAGTACCTCAAAACCAATTATGTCATCAGATTTTGGCCCTTAGTTTTAGACCTTTCTTCAGTCC
The DNA here is from genome assembly GCA_023376005.1 of Doryteuthis pealeii. Classification (NCBI taxonomy): domain Eukaryota; kingdom Metazoa; phylum Mollusca; class Cephalopoda; order Myopsida; family Loliginidae; genus Doryteuthis; species Doryteuthis pealeii. The sequence goes on from CM042142.1 coordinate 38,556,399, forward strand.
CCTCTGAGTTGTCGCTTGATCCAGACACATCTATACAACTCTCCTTAGAGACATTCCACATTCCCTTGATTTTAAAAAAAAATTCTTTATTTACCCGAGGTTGGTTAAAAGACATTGAACTTTTCTCTACCTTTTTCTATTAATTTGTATGCATTAGTTATACATAACCTTTACATTATATCTACAATCTCCAGTTTTGTTTTTCATTATTCTTATTTCATTGTTTTATGTTCTTTTGCTGCCATTTGGTTAAACTGTTGCTTGATTCCTTCACACAAGTGAGAATACCTATTCTTTGCTTTCATTTATTTTTCTATACCTAAACTGAATGCAAATTAATTTCAGAACTTTTTGGTGTGTTTGACTGCCAAAGGTTGGTGTTATATCTTTGATGTGAAAGCTGAACCAAATGAGGTATGTATTTTCACCTTTTATTTTTTACTAATGTTAGCAAAAATAATAAAATGGATCAATAATTTTTTTTGTAGTTATTTCAGTTTAGGTCATTCTCTGATCTCTCATTCATGTCTTCAATAACTCCAAAGTTGAATTCTAAAACTATTCTGTAAAATAAGAAAACAAATTTTATATAGAAAAACTTTTTTACAATTAAAAATTAAAATATTGGGACATTTTTAGGGGTTAAGTGACAGTATGCTAATTATAAGTGCTTACTGGCAAAATAAATTGTAAGATTCCAGGTGGCCATCCTCGCAGATGGCACCTGCCCTCTCATTTAAAATGGCTGGATTTATTGATCAGTGCCTGAGGTGCTTTAAAAGGGAATGCTGATGGTATCACACATTTTTTTTGCACTGGCCATTGCATGAATTTTGTTTTGTGAGCAGCTTCCCATGTAAAAATGGCTTTATATTAATTTGGCTTGGTGGGAAGCTGGAAAATAAACCTTTCATTTTATTTATAATTAACTGTAAGTTCTATAAATAGGATCTGACATTATATTGATCATAATAGTTACTAATGGTTAACCTTTATTTTATTTCATTTTTTTTTTTTATAAAACTAATATTGAATCTAATTGGAATTGTGTAGAATTTATAATGAAAAACTCTTTGTATATGAACTTTTTTTTTTATTTTATTTTAAAAAAAAAAATCAAATCTTATAACTGTTTGTCAATTCTTAAAAAAAAAATCTGTTTGTAGCCATCTGTTTCTGAGAGTGAGGATGACAGCCATACTTCCTTGCGACCAACTTTTACAGAGTATCTGCCAGCTAACAGCAAGCTGATGCTCCTAGCTGATGTAGGCAAGTAGTTTTCCTTTTTTTTTTCTTCTTTGTTTGAACTCTTTTTTTTACATATCAAATTTTATTTGCATCTCACTTTTGTATTTAAGAATTCTTTCAAAATTTAATAATTAAAACCAATTTAACTCTGTCAGTAGACCGTCTGACTAGGAATTGTAAGGTTCCAGGTTCAATACCAGCTCTTGCTAACTCTGTGCATAAGTAGCTTGGGTAATCTGATCTATGTGGTAAAGCATCTGGAAGCTGACGGTAGTTGTAGCACCCCACCTCAACAACAAAAAAATCTAAGTGAAAAGGGGATAGATTCCCTTGCTGTTCAGCTGATACCAACAATAGGCCATTCTGATGACTTAATTCTATCTGTATATTAAGAAAAACAATTGAAAGATTGCTAATGATATCATCTAGAAACTGGTAATCTGAACATTAGCTACATAAATGAGAGTAACCTCCCCTTGTTTGTTTCACTTATTTGTGCTTGTGCATTATTTGAAATGAACTTAATTGTTATTGAGAACATATTTTATGATATTTTCATGTTAAAACTTGTAGTTGTATTGATTCGAACAAATTCGTATTGTCAGTGTAGATTTATGGTGAAATGAAAATGGCCGACCAAACAGACAGCTTCCTCAAAGTGAAACAAACAAGGGGAGATTACTCTCATTTATGTAGCTAATGTTCAGATTACCTAGAAACTTATTTAGAAGTTAAAGAAATTTCAGATGTTTTCTTGGATATTTTTTTTTTTTTTTTTCTTGCTAGTAATTGTTAAAATTAAGGATATTCTAACTGCAATTCATTAGCTGAAACTCTGCTGTGTTGGCTGGGGCTGTAGAATATACCAACTGCACCTCTATAGTGGGGTACCCCCCCCCCCATGGTGTCACCTGTTGGCCATGGGTGACAACCTGTGATGCTTAAGGATGGAATCTTGGTAGCTGAGCAGTCCATGACTTGCAACACACCACTTTGGCCCTTATTTAGGCTTGACTGGCTGTCAGAGAGGCTACCTTCAATCAATCGGCTGGTCATGTCAAACCCTAGTTGCTATATGATAGTCCTGACCCTATTGCCCTTATGGCAAACACCCAACCCTTTTAATCATATGTGCTAGAAGGTGGTGGCTGAAGGTCTTATTGTCCTGAGTACGATGTTAAACTATCTAATGGTGAAGTTTAAATTCTGAAGTTCTGGGGAGTGTGGAGTACCCCTAAATTGCCATTACTCCTAGGTCCACCCTGACCCGGAGTGGTAATACCTGTTAGGGTCCCATCTATGGTTTAAATATAAGAGAATGAGTAAACAAAAATGTTCATTTAAAAAAATTTTTCAATATCCATTAAGAATGAATAGAACAAAATGTCTTTAGCGTAAAATAACCCAACAAGAGTTGACATGCCGTATAATCCAAAAATATTATTATTAAATATTTGTTACTGTCTTTATGAAATTAAATATGTTTAAATTATACTTGAAAGCATTTTCAAAATAATGGGTTAAAACATTTGTTTTTCTTAATTTCAGATGGTGACGGTCGAATTGAAGTTGTTGTAGGTTATTCAGATCGAACAGTCCGACTTTTTCGGTGGGAAGATATTCCCGAGTTGTCTGAGGAATCTCCAGGTCACTTAACTCAAATAGAAAAATGGCAGCTAAATGGACAGGTCAGTATCATTTGACAGTTAAATGTTATGGAAATTTTGGAAATTTTATTGATTATATGAGCAAGAATATGCACCCCCACCCCTCGGGCATAAGTATTTAAGTTTTAATGTAATGAAATATATTAAATTAGAAAAACTAACAAAATTAAATAAGAATGCATATAAAAAATATTACATTTATTTCAATTGGTTTCTATATAAAATCATTCATAGGATTGATTTTAATATGTTGGAGAGTAAAATAATAATATTAGATATCAATAACACCAAGTAATTATTTATTAAACATGGTTTTGTTAAAATCAGTTTGTAAGTTAACCACATCATATATCATGTAAACCTTTATTTCTTAGTGATATATAAGACATATTGCAGGATTTTAAACACTAATAACATGGGATGTTTTGAGGTAAATCTAACTTGGATTTTCATAGACATTGTTAATAAATAAGATTTATTCTATGTATTAATGATTTTGACTGTAAATCAAATGTTCATTGACAAACTTTCTGAGGGTAGTGTGACATAAGCAGTGACAGCTTCAGTTACAGACACACTGAATCTCCATTATAATAAGATACTATCTGCCTAATAACAAGGGTTTAATACTGGTCCTTGGCATATGAGTAGCATAGCTTGGATAATCTGATGTGCAACAGTAAAACATCTGTTTTGGTAGGTGTGGCACCTCACCTCAGAAAAGACAAAACAATCTCCCTGGCCTTGCACTAGCAAAAAAGGGGACTAGACTCCCTTGCCTGGCTGATACCAACAATAGGCCACTCTGTCGACTTTAATTTTTCTTTTCTATATACTATTCTAGTCACTGGCAAAATGAGCTTAAAATGCGTTTTTGACAAAATAACTTAAGCCCCCCCCCCCCGAAAATAATTTTACCAAAAATCAGGGAATTATCAGATTTTAATGAAATTTTCAGTGTTTATTTATCAATGAATGATCTTTATAATACATTTATTTTATTTCAAAAACTTTCTGATTTTTTTTCAGGTCACTTAATTTTTACCCCCCCCCCCTTACTTTGGGGTGTAAAATATTGGCGAGTTGGTCCTTGATTGATACTAATTTCAGTAGAAATAAAAAGATAAAAGACCGAAGTTGTAAATAGAAAAAAAAAATTTTTAAGTGGAATATTTTATAAGAAAATAAGTACCGAAATCGGAAAAATAAAATGTTAAAGAATAATAAATAATCAATTTTTTTGGTGATTTCTTTTTTACTCATTTCGATAATTATTTAATTGGCTATTATCTTATAAAAGAAAAAATTATACATTGATATTTTTTCTGCTTAAAAAGGGGGGGGGCTACATTTTCAATAGTTTTTCTTCAAAACGTATACTTTGATTGACTAAATAAGGTTTGCATTAAGTAGATATTTATTTTTAGAATCTAAAAATATAACATTTTAAACTTAAAATCCGAATATTTTTATTTTAAATGAATTTTATATATTAATTTTCATAGCAAAAATACTAAATTCAAGTTTTTAAAAAAATAACTGATTCATTATAAAAATTCATTAATTGATAAATCAATACTGAAAATTTCATTAAAATCGATAATTACCTGATTTTTGGTAATTTTTTTTTTTCAATCGTGAATGTTATATTAAATTGTAAACAAGCGCTTAAAACCCTTCAAAAAGAGACAGAATGGCGGATAGTGTCGAAATTGACCAAAACAAATCCCTTTAAATGTATTAAAAATAAACTGCATATGTAATGATATTTTCTTTTTTTAATGATGGTCATTATGTTACTACTTATCGATTTAGACAAAGTTTGACCTTAAATAATAGATTTAATTATTTTTAATTTGCTTTTAAAACTTGTAGTATCCAATTTTTTTGCCAGTGCCTATACTATTCAGAATATTGATTCAGATGAAGTATTCAAAGATTAAATCTCTTTTTTTTTTAGATTGGTTCTATTACTGTAAACATGTCTCCTGATAATAAGCCTGAATTATTGGTGGCCCAGCCAGGAAGTACTTATGCTCGTTTAAAACTTCCATTAGAAAATAATTCAGCTGTTGCAGTTGAAAGGTAATTATTTAAAAAAATTTTTTTTTTTTTTTTTTTTTTTTTTTTTACTGTTGTCCTCTTTATTGTGGTATGTAAAATCACAATGTTTCAGTTGCTGTACTTTCCGGTCTTTTTTAGGTGTTCCTTGTCTATTGCAAACATAGCAATGACCCAACTTTGGAAATCATTTTGAATAGTTTGACTGTTGATCAAACAAAGCGTCAACAAACTTTTGAAAATCTCATTCTTTGACACTTTGATCAACAGTCAAACTATTCAAAATGATTTCCCAGGTTGGGTCATTGCTATGCTCGTATTTTTACATCTCACAAAGATGAGGACAACAGTCCAAAAAATCAAAATAATACACTTCAAGCCTCATCTAAAAAATCCAGACAAATTGATCAGTTTGTGTATGTTACAATATAAAGCTTGATATTATTTGTCTGAATTTTTTAGATGAGGCTTGGTGTGTGTTTGTGTGTGTGTGTTTTTTTTTTTTTTTTTTTCAGACTGTTATCTTCATTTTATTGTGAAATATACATACACATTTTTGACTGTTATACTCTCTGGCTTTCTTCAGGTGTTTTCTTGTAGTCCATTGGGATTAACTATTCAAAAATTATTTCCCAAATGGGATCCTTGCTAGGTGTGGATAGTAGGGCTCACAAAAAACTGATAATTCTCAAATTATTGCGAAAAAAAACTTCAATTCTTATTGCATTTTTTTTTTTCTTTGTGCCAAAAATTGAGTACCCATCAAGAATGAATTAAACAAAACATCTTCAGCATAAAATAACCCAACAAGGGTTGACTTGCCGTAAAATCGAACAATAAGTGACAATTCCCATTAGATGTTAAATAATGGATTAGTTGAATCTATTTCAGAAGTAGTGTAGTTAATTTTAAAAGATTTAAACAGTTGTCCGATAGGTTTGATTAACAGGTGATGAGAACTTGGCTATCATTAGATAATCTTGGTCCGGTGAACAAGGGGTTCTAAAAATAAGGTAGATTATATATAGGAATTTGCTGAAAATTGTAGATGTCCATTTTGATCTATGATCCAGTTAATTCTCTGGGTAATGTGTGTAAGAGTTAATTTATTTGAATAAGTAAAATTTATTTTTATCTTCACTAAGAAATAATTATGCAATATATATATATATATATATATATATATATATATACCCCCATACTCTTAAAATCTGTTGTCATTTGGTTTGTTATATATTAAGTAATTCCTTGTTGACACAAACATTTTGTTAAAACAGAGAGAATTTGTTTCACAATAAATATTTCTAAACTACAACTCATTTTTTAAATTTTTTTTATTCTGGGTAACTAAGAATATTTTGAATGTCTTTTTCTCTTTTCAGTAATGTTTTGTATGAATCATTGGGAACATCACAAACAGGAAATAGTAATGTTTATACAGAAATGCTTGGTGGAATTTGTCCTTCAAAGTTTGTGAAGTATCTAAAGAACATATTTTGCTCTTTCTACACTCAATGGTAAGTGATTTATTTTTTACATTTATCATTTTTATTTTTTTACATTTATAATTACTACCTCATTGCCATTACTCTCAGGTCCACTCTGATCTGGAGTGGTAGTACCTGTTAGGATCCCATGTATGGCTCCAATAGATCTGTTTAAAAATTATTCCATAAAAACCTCGTACTAAACAAAAAATGTAAAGAGGTATCTATAGTGTAATGGTTATCAGCATAGAAAATGGACATTTCAGCACAACTATTCTCCCTCCAGCTATGGGTAAATAGTAGGGCAGACTGAGTGCTTTAACCTTGGTTAAGCAATCAATCTAGAAGGAAAATTTGAATCTGTTAAACTGTAAAATTGACTTTGTGTCACATCCTGCTCGTGCATTTCTCATTGTGCTAATACTCTTGGAAAAGATACAAACCCAACTATTCTCCCTCCAGCTATGGGTAAATAGTTTGGCAAACTGGGCTCTTTAACCTTGGTATAGCAACTGGTCTAGGAGAAGGAAAACTCTGAATTCAAAACTGTTAAATACCACTTAAGAATATAATCTTTTTAAACTGTTGTCCTCACCTTTATTGTGGTATGCAAAATCTTAATGTTCTGACCACTGTATCTTCCGATCTTCCTTAAATGTTTCCTGTGTATCCAAGCATAGCAATGACGCAACTTGGGAAATGATTTTGAATAGTTTGACCGCTTACCAAACAAGACATCTAAGAACTTTTGAAGATTTTATTCAAATAATGACAACATTGTTTTTGCACACCTATCATTTAGACGTGTCATGAGGAACATCATGATCATTTTTAAAAAAAAAAAAAAAAAAAAATAGAATGATAATTAACACAGCTTAATGCCTCTACCAGAGAACAGGATATCCCCGTGGATTGAATAAAGCGTTAGGTTCAAAGTTCCATGATGGCTCCCGATTATTACAAGAAGGTTCCCGAGTTCGAAAAGAAGATTCCCGAGTCCGACAAGAAATACCTGAAGAAGGCCGGAGGGCATATTGGCCGAAATGTTGTACAGATAACAATGAAGATGAGGACAATAGTCCGAATAATGCAGATAATACTAAAAAAAAAAGATTGTTTATTGGTGTTTCCTGCACAATTAAGGGCATAGAAAAAATCCAATTACATTGGTTATTTTTCGATATTTTTATTTTCAAAGTAATTTACTTTAAAAACAATTTGATTTAACCATTTCAATGATTGGTTCCAATATTGTGTTCATTTCTATACTTGGTCTACTCAAGAGGTCAATACAGCCCAACATATGCGCTTATTCTTTGAGACTTTTTCTTTTCCAATGTCTTTTAACTTTATCCCACAGGAGTAGATGGTTTCTCCTTTCTTTCCGTATATGATCAGCTATACCTGACTTTTCTGTTTCTCCTTGTACCACTGCTTCAGACAAATAATACCACTTTAGAAATTAACCAAGTAATGCATCTTGCAGGGAGTTGTTGTTGATGGCATTCACCCTTGGTTGGTTAAGCTGGCTCCATCCAACAAATTCATCATTGTCCCAAATGAATGAGAAAAGAGTAACAAGGAATAGAAAATTCCCAAGCGATCCCCAAACCCCACATGCATATCCCAGTCAGGGGAAGGAGATGCCCTTGTTTGTGGCAAAGTTTCCACAAAATCAGTAACATGTACGCCAAAAGCCATTGATCCCGGACTATAATGGAAATGCCCTTTGGATTTTCTCCGGAACCCCTTTGGCTGAGTTGTGGCCCTAATACCACTGGATATCAGACCAATCCGCCTTGAGAAGCCCTACCAGGAAATTGAGTTCTGGACAGCATAGCTCTGACATTACCACGTTGTCACCACCCTGCTGGACTTAAGGGTGGAGTTGGCATAATCATTGCATTACAAAGAAATGAATATATTTACACAATACCCAGTCCCCCCCACCCCCGTCTTTTGTCTTAATTGTTTTTCTTTTAATTTCTAATTTTTAATTCTAGGTTCTTTGATGCTTGTTGACCAAAATTCCTTACTTTGGAGTTTGCAAGTGGATCATCAATTGTTTTCTTTGAGCAAACTTGATGTCACTGTAAGTTTCTTTTTTTTTTTTTTTTTTTTTTTTTTATATACAACTTGGGGTTGGTTGAATTTTACAGCATGTCAACCCTTGTTGGGTTATTTTATACAGAAGATATTTTTTTAAATCATTCTTGTTGGGTATTCAATTTTTAATTTATTTTTTTAAAAAACATTTTAGAACTTGGGGTGTAGACATGAATAGCTATTTCTTTAACACTATATAGTAAAGTTTGCAGAGTGGCCTACTGTTGCTGTCAACTGAACAGTGAGGGAATCTATCCCCTTTTCACTACTGCTAGACCAGGGATATTATTTTGCTGAGGTGGAGTGCCACACCTACCGTCAGCTCCCCGATACTTTATTATGCAGATCAAATTACCCAAACTGTGCTACTCATGTGCTGAGTTGGCAAGGGCTGGTATCAATGGCTCTCTACTAACTGAGCTAAACCAGTCAATACCTGTCCTCGCCAACTTAGTGCATGAGTAGCACAGCTTGGGTAATCTGATCTGTGCAGTAAAGCATTTTGGAGCTGATGGTTGGTGTAGCACTCCACCTCAGCAAAACAATCTTCATGGTCTAGCACAAGCAAAAAAGAGATAGACTTTTGTTGTTTGGCTGATACTGAAAATAGGCTTCTCAGCTGTCTCAAAGCTTATTATAATGTGACTGAAAATGGTCAGTGAAATCTTAGAATTTAATCATCACTAAATATATAAAAAAAAACCTTAATTCCTATTTTTCTTTTTGATGATTTCAGGGTGATGGAACTGAAGAAGTTGTTTGTTGTTCTTGGGACGGCCAGACTTACATTGTAAACCATGCTTGTGAAGCTGTACGTTTCCAGTTTGAAGAAAATGTAGCAGCTTTTACTGTCGGTAAGTTTTTTTTTTTTTTTAATCTTTTGTCAATGGTGGAAGGTTAAAAAATGATTAGACAAGATTCTGTTAAATATGAAAAGCCATTTATGTTATCAGAATCTTAAAGTTTTTATTTTACTCCTCTGACACCTGGATAACATTAGTCTTCAATCTGTCTCTCTTTCTCTCTTTTGTTGGTGTGACTTGAAAGTAGCTTGAGAGTCACTAATTTATTTGACAAAATAGAACAGCAAATGATTTAAAAATGGAATAAAAAATGAATTTGTTACAACCTGCGTCTGTCTCTTTTTCGTGTTTTCTTTCCTTCTCCACCTCTGTACTTGTTCTTTCTTTCTTTTGTTCTCTCGTTAATTAATCTATCTGTCTTCTTCTCTCTCTGTTATCCTTCTTAGTTTCTCTTTACTCGTTTGTTCTCTCTTATTCACCTTTTATTCCCTTTAACCTGTCTCTGCCTCTATAGATTCATTCCTCTTCGCTTCAGTCGTTCTTCATCGCTTCTCCGTTTGTTTTCCCCCTGTTTCTGCGCTTGTGCGGTATCAACAGGCATCTCCCCAAAACACAGAATCAGCTTACCAAAATGAAATTGGGCTTTTTCTTTTAGGGGTTTTTGTGTACTAGAAAATACTTTTCACCACAGTTGGCTTTGGCGAGAGTTATCTTTTGTGATTTATTTCATATCCGAATCCTGACTATATTAGTTGGCATTAGATCTGACATTATCATCCTGATCTAGAACTCTATCCTTTGCAGGTGTAAAAAAAAAAAAACAAATTCAATGATTGCTTGTCTGACTCTCTCCAAACCAAGATACAAATGTTTGGGATTTTTATTCTGATTTTCAGGTACAAAATAAAATCATGCCTCATGTATAATTTTTTTTTTCTTTTTCTTTAATCATACATGTCATGTGTTGGTGGCTTAAAAAAAAAAAAAAAACTGTCTTTATTGGTTCTGATGCCACCTCATTGCCCCCCCCCCACTATTTTTTCATCAGTGGTACCATCTACCTTTGCATAGCCAGGGTGGTGATATTACACACTTTGAGAATGACAAATCTAAAATAACTATAACAAGAAATCTAAAGAAAAACAAAAGAATTCAAACAATTTTGTAGTTAATTTTCAATAATACTTTTTTGACAAAGTGGCCTATTGTTTGTATCAGCCTGACAAGAGGAGTCTATCCCCATTTCACTAGCACTAGACCTGGGTGATTGGGTATTTTTGAATCTGAGGTGGAGCACCATCAACTTCCCACTTCACCACACAGATCCAAGCAGTGCTACTCATGTGCTGACTTAGCAGGGGCTGGTATTAAACCCAGATTGGTTATATTGTATTGCATTCTGTTCATGGAGGGGTTAGGTAAATACACTTTTTTTCTTTTCTGCAGTCTCACTGTTAAATAAAGTTTTATTTGAAAAAATTAGTAGTTCCTTTTTAAAAAATAGTTTCCTCTGATGAAATATATAATTCATTATTAGACATTTAAAGCAAAAACATTTTTGTTCTGTTTGCATATTTTATTTTATTTATTTGTTTATTTTTTTATTTATTTTTTTAACCTTTCTCAAAAGGTTTATCGTGATATATAAAAATTCTTCTTCCCAATATAGTATTGATATAAAATCATAATGGATTTATTTTTTTTGATGTTTGTTAATTTTTCTAACTTTAATTTCTTTAAAGGATTATATGCGACCAATCCAAAGAAGAATGTGCCTTGCTTTGTCTATGCAACTTTTAACAATCGTATTTACATCTATCACAACATCCGATTACCACAAGTAGCAGCCACTAACCTCATTGAAGTCATGTCCAAACTTCCAAAAACAAAAGAAATTCTACAAAAGTTGAACATTGATCGTAAGTGAGAGAATTTTAATTTTTATTCACCTCATTTTCAAATGTGTCTTGAAAGTTTTTTTGGTTTTTATGATTTTTTTTTTTTTTATTGAATTTTCATGAAAAATACTTGATTTTAAGAAATGTTTTGGGATTCTTTGTTTTATGTGAGACTTTCTACATTTATAATTAGATTTTGGATAAGCTCATCCCTCTTTCTCCTTAATCACTAAAAATATGAATAATAATTCTTTGTTTTTCTAAATGTATTATTGGCAGTTCATGTGCAAAATATTCAAAATAATTATGTATAATTATTATAATAATTATTATTATAATAATTATTATAATAGTTATTATTATTATTATTAGTTATTATTATTAATTTATTATTATTATTATTATTATATTTAATTATTATTATAATCTATGATAGATGCACACAACATTTTATTTGATGGGACATGACTAAGTTTCCATTTCAAATTGTTTTATCTTTTTTTTTTTTTTTTTTTTTTTTTTTACTCCTTACTTTTACTTATAATACAAACCCTCTGACATTGAATTTTTAACCCCTCCCCCGCGGGCAATCTTTCAAAAATTAAATTTTACACAGTCCAGAGGGTGTTTTTTAGTTGCTAGTTATCTTAATTTACAAATGTCTTTGCTTATACAGATTTTAGTATCTTAATTATTTTCCTAACATCTGTTCTTTGTATTATTGAATAGGATTTTATGGTTTTGGTTGTCGAGTATCATAGTTTTAACCCAACACACATCCAGACATTTTGCCTTTATATATAGATGACATATTTTTCTTTTTGTTTTCCAGGTACAAACACAAGCCAACTTCAGCAAGTCTATCATTGTTGTTTATATGGCTCGAAAAATCTTATCAAACGTTAACTGCAATGTTAATTAATTGATACTTTGGTGTCTGTCATTCATTGAAATCTAACTTAGATTTATAAGACTTTAACAAAATTATTATAATTATATGAGGGGGGGAATCATTTTTTTTTCTTTTAAATCTTTTTTCAAGATATTATCATTGTTTATTCCAAATCATGTTTTTATTAATTCATAAATTTCGAAAGATATGTCCCACTCCTACCCCATTATTCTTTTTCAAATTCAAAAAGCAGGAAAGCTGGCTGGCTTATTTAGATAATTGTTTATTATTAAACTATAGATAAAAAAAAATTAGAGATGGTGAGGTTCCGATTTTGGAGATCTTGAGAATATGAAGCACTCCTTCATCACCATTACTCCCAGCTCCACTCTAACCTGGTGTGGTAGTACCTGTTAGGGTCCTATCTATGGGTTAAATAGAAAATTTGTTTACAAAAAACATTGAGTTTTTAAAAAAAATTCTTCCAAAATATCGCTATGAATCTTTCAAAACTTTGCCAGCATTAAATGACCCACTGGAGTTGATGTGCTGAAAAACAAAACGAATCAAAAAGTTAGAATTAATAGAATCTAGTTTGTTTAAATCATGCCCAGCTATTTGTGGAATATAAGTAAATATAAAATATGCAGCTAATCAATCAGGTGATTATTTTTTAAAATTTTCATCAACCATATTTTGTATTTTCTATATTCCTTGGTGTTTTCCTTTAGACAGATGCTGATAATCTTTTTCTATTTTCTTTATTCCTTTTAGTTTCAGAAGTTTTTTTTGTTATTTTCCAGCCTAAAAAAAAGGGGAACCATTCTGATTGACTGATAAATTATTTATTCTTTATTGATCTGCTAGGAAAAAGATGGAGTTAAGGCTGGGTTTAGGGTTAGTTTAATGGGAAAATGAGTAGATTAATTAACAGATAAAATTCATTCAGAGTGGTTCCCCTTTTTTAGGTTGGAGTAATAAGAAATGTCTTTTTTTAGGGGGGTGGGGTGCTGTCAAAAACATGCACTTTAGCAAACAATATAATGAATCATTAAAGTTACAAAATACAATATAGTCGCTCTTCTGAACTTCTAAAAGGAAGTATTTTCATTATTCCATATATTTTGAGCTTTCAGATTTTTTTTTTTTTTTTTTTTTAAATTTTTATTTAGAATTTTAAAGGCCTGCTATAACTTCTCCCTGACAAAGGCTGCAGAATGTACCATGACTACCATTCAAAAATATATGCCGTAACAACAATCCTTTTTTTTTTTTTTCTTTTTTTTTTTTTTTTTCTGGTGTAAAATATTTTTAAAATTTTTCTTATTTTAAATTTTTCGGCTAGCCAGAATTTCATTTGAGAAGCTGCTTTATTTTTCGAGTTTGCTTTAGATTGTCAAAAATTGTTAGTCTACTTATCTGCTATAATTCTGTCAGTTCTCAGATAATTCATACAGGGTTATCTGCCCCTTAACACTTTCTTTTTGTTTATCTGTAACAGCATAACAATATCCTCTAGTCATCAGCATCTTGACTGTCTTATGTCTTATCTTCATAAAACTTTTTGAAACTAACAGAAATAGTTTTATCCTTTTGATTGATATTTCATTCTATTTTTGTGCCGTACTGAAGAATAGCTGCTAATTTATGCAATAAGAAGTTGAAGACGTGGTGTAATGGTTAGTCATAGGAAATGGACTTGTTGACCCAAGTTCAAATCCTGGACGAAGCTGTTTGCTTTTTCATATAGCGCTAATACCTTTTTCAAAAGGTATACATCCAATTATTCTCCCACTAGCTATTGGTAAATAGTAGGGCAGATGTTGGCTAGGTAACCAGTCTAGGAGAAGGAAAACTCTGAATTCAAACCTGATAAACTCCACTTAGAAATTGACCTGCTCATGCCAAGAGTTTGGTAAATTTATTTCATATACAATAATTGTCTGGATCCTGCAGATGAGCATGTATCCTGCAGATTAAAAAAAAAAAAAAAAGGAAAAAGAAAGATTAATACCCCCTTTTTTTTTTGCCTAGGAATCAAAGGGATCTATATTTTTACTATGGTGGACCTTCCCCCCAGCCATTTGATATTTTAAAAATCGTATTGCATTTTTATGATTAAATATTTTTTGCTTGCCTGGACCCCCCACCCCCCAAAAATTATATGCTCTCCAGTAGAAAACCCCTGTTTTAGAATATTAAAAATGTTTTATGTAGAATAAATTCATAATGTAATTTCATTCCCATATGAGAACGATTGTTTCGATTTTAGTATTTGATTTTCAGACACCAAAGGAACCATTAATGATTGCAATGAATGAATGAATTACAAAAATGAAAGTTTGGAGCATATTTTAAATCTTGTCACATTATTTTTCTATTCATCGTTCTGTTTATAAATCTTAAAAACATTTTTACAAATAAAAATGGATTTTTTTTTTTTTTTTTTAATGTTATCAGAGAGATCAGATTTCCATCATATGATCGATAATCTGACTAGCAGTCCATGCCTTTCCTATGCGTATATTGACATCGCTTTCTGTGGATGAGATAGGTATATGAACTATTAAAGAACAGTATTTCAGTTAGCTTTAAGTTACCAAGAATTTAATTTTTTTTTCTTTTTCAATTTAAATTGTCTTCTGGAGATGATTCAGTATTACAAATCTTTTTTTTTAATATTTGATGTCCTTAACTTTTAGGTTTAGAGCTTTTTCTTTATGATCAATGGATTTTTTAAATATCAATTTGTTTTCTCTTGCCAATTGACACCAACTAATGATTGTTGAAAATTTAAAGTTGCATTTGTCATTGAGGAGAAAGTTGTTTTTGTTTTATTTTCATAACAGAGAAAAATAGTATCCATTAGATTTTCCTCCTTTTATTTCTTTCAATTCTATACATTACATATAATCAACAGTGCTTTGTTACTGACAGTTTTCTCAAACAAAAATTATTCTTTTTTAATAAAATTTTTAAATAAAATTTCTTGAATGAATTTTCTTTATTTGTCTGATCTTTTGAGATGAGGCTTGATGTGTATAATTTTTATTTTTTTAATTTTTTTATTATACTGTGGTCATATCTTTATTGTGGTATGTAATTTGTATCCTCCGGCCTTCTTCAGGATCCGAGTATAGCAATGACCCAACCAGGGAAATCATTTTGAAGAGTTTAGCTGTTGAGCAAACAAGGCGTCGAAGAACTTTTGAAGATCTTATTCGAATAATGACGTTATTGTTTTTTGCATGCTTATTCTGAATGCGTCATGAAGAGCCTCACGATCATTTAAAATTTTTCTTTCATGATGATCAGATAATATTACATTCTGAAGAATTACAAAAGTTATGAGACTGTGGTACAAGGAAATTATGAAATATAATAAAAGGATAGCAAAAACGAAAATTGATAAAAATTTTTAAACGTCTTTTCATCTATAAATTAATGTAAAAGATTCAGATAAATTCTTCTGGCCTTAACAAGGGAGGTAAGTGAGATAACATTTTACAATTCCTATTGCCTTATTTGTCTGAATTTTTTTTTTTAGATGAGGCTTGATATGTATTATTTATTTAATTAAATTTTTTTTAATTTTTTTTTTTACTGTTATCCTCATCTTTATTTTCTTCTTCAGGTATTTCTTGTAATCCATTGGGGTAGATTATTATTGATTATACAAGAAATGCCAATGAACATAATTTTAAAATTATTTTTTTTATAATGATCATGATACTTCTCATTGATTGGCATGCAAAAACAATTATTTGAAATAAGTATTTAAATTTTAATGTGATGAAATACATTTCGTTAGTCTTTCTAATTAGAAAGACTAACAAAATTAAATAAGAATGCATATAAAGATTGTTATTTCAATTGGTTCCTAAATAAAATCTTTCATATGATTGGTTTTAAATACCAAGTAATTATTTGCTAAAACAGTATGCAAATTAACTATATCATATTATGTAAACTTTTATTTCTTAGTGATATATAAGACACATTGCAGGATCTTAAATGCACTAATAACAGGCTGTTTTGAGAGAAATCTCAGATTTTCATTGAGATATTGTTAATAAATAATGTTCATTTTAATATATTAATGATTTTGACAAATTAAATACTCAAACTTACACAATTCCTGAGAGTATTGTGACATAAGCAGATATTTTCTGTTACCATCAGAAAGACACCGAATCTCCATATAATAAGATATAGATAAGATTGATTTTTAACTTTTTAAATCTGGGCAATGTCAGGTAAAGATTTTTGTAAGTTATTAACGGGGGGGGGGGGGGAGAATCATAAATCTACCTTTTTACTTTATTTGAATCATTTTCAAATATAAAAAAAGAAATGTCATGAGAAATAATTTTTATACTTTAATTTATCAAAATAAACAGTGGTTTATTTTATTGAGCCTTCAATTAAAGAAAAAGCTTTTTTTTTTTTTTTTTTTTTTTCATCTATTTATCTTTTCAAATTCTTTAGTTAAAAACTCTTCCCACATTCAATACAAAAAAATCTTTAATGGGAAGCAACTCGCACAATTTCTTGCATTAGAATTACTATTCTTTTAAGCCTGAATAAATACTTTGGTTGGTTATTTTGAGTTTACGGCATGTGGATTTTGGATTACTTTATGCCGAAGACGTTTTTGTTTTATTCATTCTCTATCAGTTTCTAAAAAATTTTTTTTTTTTAATGAACCAAATTCTTTTAATCAATTTATTTTTTTTTTATTTTTTTATTTTTTATTTTTTTTCTAAACTCATTTTTCTTTTAACTATTCCTTTTTTAAACCAAATTTTAATTTTTTTTTTTTATAACTAATTCTTTTAAGCAAATTGTTATTAACTAAAGTTTTTTTTTTTTTTTTTTTTTCAAATTCTTTTTAATCAATTTTTTAAACACATTTTTAGTGTAGGAAACCAAAAATGCATATTTCAATCAATCCCTGGAGATCTGAGGAGACTTGCTGTCACTCGGACTCCAGTGAAATACCACCAATTTAGAACTGGTGTGAAAACATTTACAAGACCACGATAATAACAATAAAAAACAAACAAACAACAAAACCTGTGTCAAGGTGTGTCAAAAGTACCAAGTTTAAAGCTGTATTTACCAAGATAGGAAGAATGAATGAAACTTTTTTTTTTTTTTTTTTTTTTTTTTAGAATACAAGGTGTCAAAAAGTACAAAAGATCTCAATACATTTTTGTCACACCTTGTATATGATTAGATTCCCGTGAATAACAGTTGGATCTAAGGCAAAGCACATAGATTCTATACTCTCATCTGAATAGAAATTAGATTGACAAATAAAATCTAAAAAAGGGACACATATACAAAGATTATATTCTGATATCTATACAATATTAAATCAAATATTTGTGAGGTTCTAATAAATAATTCTAAAAGGGTTTTGGATTTGGTTGATGTAAAAAAATAAAAAAATTTTTTTTTTTTTAAATTCAGGAATACATATTGAGACAGACTCTTTAGAAATTTAAATAAACAATCTGTGTGTGTGTGTTAACTTATAACCCAGAAAAGGGATGCATATACTTTAATATGTTCATAATAAGGAAAAATACAAAGTTAATTTTTTTTTTACTGGTTGAATGATATAATTCAGTAATAAAAAAAAAAAAATCAATTTTTGGAACTCTTCACAGTTCTTCATAAGTAAGTACAAAAGGCACATGCATGTTTAAATATCAAAGATTCTACAGGCAAAATTTTAATTTAATACTTTTTTTACAGTTTTCTTACCATTAATTTTTTTTTTTTTTTTTTTTTTTTTTTAAGAATTCTAATGAAGCTGATTAAAAAATCTTTTGAATAAAATTTTCCAATACAATCCTTTTGCAGCAAAAGGAAAATAATTTTTTAAACATTTTTTGCTGGTTATTAAATAATTCAATTAGATATTTTACAAAAAATGAATAGTTTGGCAAGTTTCCAATAAATTCCTGTTTCCATAGTAAGACTTATAATGTGAAATACATTTAAAAGAAAGACAAATAAAAGAATTCTAAAAATTGGTTAAAACTTTGTATTTAACATTTTTCAGATAAATTGTCATTCAAAAATTGAGATTATTATGGTTAAATCCTACATAAAAAATTTAATTAAATTCAGTTAATTCCTTTTTTTTTTTTTTTTTTTTTTTTTTTTTTTTTCAGCAGGGTAACATACAATGGTGGAATTTATGTCCATTAAGTAGGATTTAACCAAATGCCCTCTTAAATTCTTTTTCTTACCATTATTTCTGAAATTTTTTAACACTATTCCTGTTTTTGATCTGAGTTTAGCTCAGTTAGTAGAGCATTCACCTAGGAATTGCAAGGTTTCAGGTTTGATACCGGTCCCTGAGCACATGAATAGCACAGCTTGGGTAATCTGATCTGTGCAGTAAAGCACCTGGGAGATGACATTAGGTGTGGTGCTCCACCTCTGCAAAAAAAACAATCTTCCTCATCTAGTGCTAACAAAAAAGGTATAGACTCACTTGCTGTTCGGCTGATAACTGACAATAGGACTGATGGAGCTCCTGATTGATGTTAACATCAATTGTGAAGTTAGCACAGTTATTTGGTTTAATACCCATAACCAAATGAAATTCATCACCAATTAAGGAAGTGTAAGGGGCCGGGTTAGCTCAGTTGGAGAGCGTTCGGCTAGAAACCACAAGGTTCCTAGTTCGATACCAGTCCTCGCCAACTCAGCGTATGAGTAGCACAGGGATCTGTGCGGTAAAAGAGCTGATGGTAGATGTGGCGCTCCACCTCAGATGCTAAAACAATCTCCTTGGTCTAGCACTAGTGAAAAGGGGATAGACTTCCTCGCTGACACCGACTTTAGGCCGCCCCGTTGACTTTTTAAAAACTTTTTATGACAAGTTTTGCATTGATGTCAAAAAACGTCTTTAAATTGTGTAAGGAATTTGCAATCATGATGAGGTTTGCTCCTCAATGACATGGCGGTGATTTCCTATAACTCCAACCTAAAAAAAGGGGAACCACTCTGAATGAATTTTATCTGTTAATTAATCTACTCATTATTTTCCCATTAAAGAAAGGAAAAAAGAAGACTGGGTTAGGAGTTAGGGTTTAAGGTTAGTTTAATGGGGAAATAATGGGTAGATTAATTAACAGATAAAATTCATTCAGAGTGGTTCCCCTTTTTTTTAGGTTGGAGTTATTTCCTATAACTGATATGGGCATACAATAACTGCCACAGCATCCTACAAAAATGCATCGACTGAAATGGCGATTATGTAGAAAAATAGATACGTTGAATTTTTAAAATGATTAAAAGCATCATTGACAAATGTTTCTATGATTTCTAAATATTTTGGAGACCTTACATTTGGATTATCTATACATATAGTTATTTACTAAGCTTACCTTAGATGTGGCACACAGCCAGAGGTATGGGGCACCCAGTGAGAATCAAACTCACTAACAATGGTTTGCGAATCTAGGTTGCTAACCATTATGCCACATGAGGTGCCCATTATGTGTAGGTATAAGATGTATGTCAAATTGCCACTCCTATTTATGAACTTTTCTAACATCATCAGCAGGCACTTCCAGTAAAAATTGGCCAATTAGAAACATATACAGAACACATTTAAGATTGTTGGTAACTGTTCTGAAATCAATTACTAAATAAACTTTTTTGCAAGCAAGACCTACAGACTAGGATTACAAGGAGATCTACTGATAACTACACTCTTTTCTACCTAGGATTTCAAAGGAACACTACAGACTAGGATTACAATAACTACTAATACTACACTCTTTTCTATCTAGTATTTTAAGGAACACTACAGACTAGGATTACAAGGAGATCTACTAATACTACACTCTTTTCTACCTAAGGTTTCAAGGAACACTACAGACTAGGATTATAAAGAGATCTACTGATACTACACTCTTTTCTCCCTAGGATTTCAAGGAATACTACAAGATTAGGATTACAAGTATTAACCAACTGAACCCAAATTAAATACTGACTTCTGATTTACCAACAGAAGAATTGAAGGCCTTAAATGATGACCAGAATTTTAACAACCTGTGTATTTTGACATGAATCACATAGCAGATACTGGACGAGGTCAAAAACTGCTGTCTTCACAAATGTAATTTTCATAGAATTCTTTCTTCAGATCTTGACAAAACCTCTTTTAATGCCAGCCTCTGTTATTCACATTTAGGAAATCAGTTAAGGCTGCTATGAATAGCAGGAAAAATGTTTTCCCTGTTGGATACAATGGATTGACTGTTCTTTTTCATCTTGGTTTGTTGCCTGGAAGAAAACAACAACAAAAATAATAAAAGACAAATTTCTGCAAAATGCAAACCAGTTTTAATCTACTGATAGAGATAATTAGATTATTTCCCATAAGTCTAACATGATCAAAGGGGAACCACTCTTGACTGATAAATATTATTTATTGATCTACTAAGAAAAAAGAAGACGGGTTAGGGTTAGTTTAATGGGAAAATAAATAAATAATTTATCAGTCAAGAGTGATCCCTTTGATCATGTAGACTTATGGGAAATAACCGATAATTATTATTATTAACTAGTGGAAAGTGTGGATATACCACAGTATGATAATTTAATTATTACATTTGATATGTTTACTTAAGAGCTATTGCAAAATAGTTCAATATGTAAAAAGTATAATAAGTAAAGTCGTCGGGGTGGCCTAGAGTCGGTATCACCCAGTGAGGGAGTCTATCCCCTTTTCACTAGCGCTAGACCCAGGAGATTGTTTTTAGCGTCTGGGGTGGAGCGCCACACCTACCATCAGCTCCTATCTTTACCGCACAGATCCCTGTGCTACTCATATGCTGAGTTGGTGAGGGCCGGTATCGAACTAGAAACCTCGTGGTTTACAAGCCGAACGCTCTACCGACTCTGGATTTAACTCTCACACTCTTTTTTTTCTTTCTTTCCTTCGTTTGATCTTTTCATTATGTTTGATTGAAACAGATTAGCGTCATCACACACTAACACCCTCTCTGTATTTTTCCACTACTCTCTTTTTTTTTTTCTTCTTATTATATTTTTTCTGTGTAGCATGTCCTTTTTCTTCCCTTTCTTTCTTTATGATAAAAAACAATGGTCCACAATTTAGCTGAAGTGACGACACTCATGAAGAAATTGGTGGATAAGCAGCACCAGATAATCAGGATTTACATTTTTGCATTTCATCTCTGACGATTTGGACAGTCTCATTTTTAACCAGAGGGTGTTGCAAGATGATAACGGTCATACTTTTAAGGAACACAAGTATTAATAGATCGTATAACAGAATATTATACCGGTGTAAAAAAAAATTAAAAAAAAAAAAAAAATTTTTTTCAACTGTATTTTTAGGATTGAGGAAATGGACACGGTAATATATGTTCAAATCTGAATGAGGATAGTTGCATTTCACATAGCGGTAATACCCTTGGGAAAGGTATGCAGCCAGCTATACCCCCTCCATCTTTGGATAAATAGTAAGGTAGACTGGTTTCTTTAATCTTGGTATAGTAACTGTCTAAGAGAAGGAAAACTCTGAATTCAAACCTGTTAAACTCCAATAATTGACCTGGTGTCATATCCTGCAGAGGGGTTGGTAAATACATATTTTTAGGATTGAATTTGCAGAGGTTCAAGAATTGCTTGAATACTATTTTAAACTGAATGAAAAAAGTGCTCATATACTGTCCAGTAGAGCAAGATAAAACTTAACATGAATAAATAAATGGGGGTGGGTGAAATAAACGGTTATTTCCTATAAGTCTAACATAAATAAAGGGGAACCACTCTTGACTGATAAATTATTTTATTTTCCCATTAAACTAACACCTAACCCTAACCCCATCTTTTTTCCTAGTTGATCAATAAATAATTTATCAGTCAAGAGTGGTTCCCCTTTATTTATGTTAGACTTATATGAAATAATCAAATAAACACAATTTTTATAAAATGTTTTCACTTAAATAAGACAAGTGCTCAAATACTGACCTGTAGAGCAGGATAAAACTCAAAATAGATAAATGGTTTTTCACCTCCTTATGACTATAAGTTTCATGTGTTTTTATTTAAAAAATACAACCATCAGATGAAATGTGTAAGTGAAATGGATGAAGAAAAAGTAATGAATACTCAATATTCCTTGCCCAATGCAAAATATACATGGGAGAGGAACGGAAGGAGAAGGAGGAAACAAAAAAAATGGGACCGTATGACCTTAAGGCACCCCTTTTTAATCTGATTAAGAAATAACATGTTTTTCATTTACACCATCAATATTCAGTTGTTTTAACAGATGATTTTTAGATTTTTTTTTAAAATTATAAAACTAACCCCTAACAAACAACTGGATATTGACAGTGTAAATGAAAAACATGTCCTTTCTTAATCGAGATTAAAAAGGGGTACCTTAAGGTCATATGGTCCAAAAAAAATATCCTATTGACATGGTAACTTGGGTATACACAGCAAGAGAGATGACTCGGTGAGACAGACAGACAGACAGAGTTAAGACTGTGACTTCCTTGCTTCTTTAACTAGTGGTTGTTTCATCTTCTTTCTTTTGGCTATGATTGTCTAGTGCTGTTTCCTTTACTTCTTTGGCGGTTGTCATCTTGTCTCTTCTATCTTCTTACTATGTTGCTGTCTCTAACTAAGGGCTTCTTTTTAAGTCTTGCATTAATCAACTACAAGACTTTGTTTTTCTTTGATCAAAGATTTTATTACTGCCCATCCTGATTCACCGCACGGTTGGGCCAACCTCAGCAGAATACGTCTGTTCTGCATGCCATTTAGGTTGAAACTGATTACCTAACTAACTCTATCACGTGACTTGCAAGATTTGCACCTCTGGGGTCAGTTGGGACCACAACTGTCACTGGTATTTTTCCATCCCCTGATCTGAAAAAAATGGCCCCTTATAATTCTCACAAGAGGGCCTGTCAAAAACCCTCGCCACCACACAATTATGCAACAAAAACACCTTCCACTATTACAAATTATATAAAAAATTGATAAGTTAGTTCCATGATGTGTAGTAGGACCTGTTAAATGTACTAAATTGTTGCACTGGAGCAGAAGAATGGCAACATTAATGGAATTTTCCAAAATCTTATGCTGCGAGGAGGCAAGTCTTCCCATAATACTAAAGGAGAAATAGTGCTATGAAAAATCTGTTAAAAGACAGATTTTCAAAGCAGAAAGGAAGGGAAAAAATCCATTTCTTTGTCAATGTACTTAATTCAATAGTGAATTAACTCCTAACCTAGTGAAAACCTTACTCTGCTTAAAAATTAGGAACTTGTGATCAATAGGTAAGACATTGATCATATAGATCAAACATTATATAAAAATTTCAATCAATAACTACAAATCAGCAACTGATATATTGATCAACCTTCTACAGGGTGATTGTAAAGTAACTCTCTTCCCTATTTTAAAAAATCTTATTTATTTCTGAATAATTTTTTTTCACAAAAAAGGAATATAAGAACACACATAACATGGAGTTTTATTTAAAATTCTATACAGGCACCAGCATTTGCCTCTAGCCACTCGGGAATCACATCAACCCAGGAATTCTTGTGGAATGGTAGAAATAAATTCTTGTATTTAACCTTCAAATTCTTCTAAAGTCATTGGTTTCTTAGGGTAGACTTGCTCCTTCTGTTAGACCTTCGGCGGGCCAGAGGGCTATTTGCACGTCCTATACTGCATTTGCTGCACTTTCCATCTTCTCACTGGCCGTGATTCATCTGTGTTGTCTGCTATACTTCACTTAGGACCTCTACTTATTGTGATTGTGACAAGGGTGCTTCCGGGGACCCCCCGCCGAAAAGGTAAACAAATCAATTAACAAGAAAGAGAGAAATCACCAACAAGACAAAACAGGGTAGGGTGCACATTTTAAAAAAGGGTCAGAGAGGTACATAGGACATGCATCCATTCAATCCAGTCATTCTTCCATTATCTCAGTCGAGATGGGAGTGGGCGAAACACCCTTCCCTGTTTCTTTAAAAACTTCTGCTAAAGTTTTCTTCTCTCTCCAAGTTTAAGGGTGATCTCTCCTCGTCCACTGCCCAGTTCTGACTGAACTCTCTTTCAAATTTTTCCACCTCCCACAATTCTCACTGTCAATTCTTGTCCAAGTCTCATCTCCCAAGGCCTCATCAACCCCTGCATGATTTGAAAGCCCTTTGTTTGAAGACCACCCTCATTGATGAGATTTATGGCCATCTGGCCCAAGTCAGATTTATGACCAAACTTGCCCAAGTCAAGTCTCTATCTAACTTTAATGGCTCCTCTGACTTACCATTGACACCTGCACACAATACACTTATTTATACATATGATATATGTATATGCACACACACACACACACACATGATCCACACAGAATACACATACCTATATGTGGGTGGTCTTACTACTATCTCCAATCTACTCCCGCACACATATATATATACTTATATGTGGCTGGACTTACTACTTTTTCATATAGCCAACTATACAGATACGTATACACCCATAGATATACATGTACACACATGTACCTATATGAGGCCTTAATCTCCTATACTACTTATTTATATACTAACTACTACACCTTTATATACACACACACACACACTTGCATGCCTCCAAATGAATTCTGCACCTGATTTGCATTTCTGCAGTAATGCATATTGTCATACTTCAACCAGCCCCACAGAAAAAAAAGTTGCAGGGTGTTAAATCAGGGCTTCTGGGCGGCCACACATGTTGACCACGTCTACCCATTTATCTCCCAGGAAAATGATGATTCAGCCATTCATGAACAACAATAGCAAATGTGGAGGAGCACCGACAACAACAACACAGATTTAATTGCCATATATAAAAAAAAACATGCATTTTACTTAGCGCTAATACCCTTGGGAAAGGTATAAATTCTACTTTCCCTCCAGCTATGGGTAAATAGTAGGGCAGATTGGGCTCTTTAACCTTGGTTAGGCAACCAGTCTAGAAGGAAAACTCTGAATTCAAACCTGTTAAACTCTGCTTAAGAAATTGACCTTATGTCACATCCTGCTCGTGCGGAGGAGTTTGTGTGTGTGTGTATAAAAAACATACTTGAAAGAATTGATAAAAATTTAACTGCATATAAAATAAATTATAAATAGTTTAAAATAGGGAGTTACTTTTCAATTACCCTGTATATCTATATAGAATCCTATGACAGCTATTAAACAAGCGACAACCATTTGCAATTTACTATAAAAATAAAAAAAGGTCCAAAAGTGACAGTTTACCTTCCAAGGAGTTGATTAATATATTGCCTCATTTCACTCACTTCACTTTGTAAGACTTGATTCTCACTCAACAGTTGAGCGCATTTATCCTGCATACGTGGATCAAATGCATGACTGAAGGAGTTATCTCCCTTCTGTTTTCTTGTCTTGAGAAAATATGCTTCATCAATTTGCCTGTAAAATATATTGAGAAGTTACTTAACACGTTGCCTACGTTTGCTGAATGGATAGTTGGTTGGATTTTACGGCATGTCAACCCTTGTTGGGTTATTTTATGCTGAAGATGTTTTGTTTTGTTCATTCTTGTTGGATATTCATTTTTTTTAGACACATTTTTTAAAACTCATTTTTTTATCTATTTAACCTAGAGATGGGACCCTAACAGGTATTACGACCCTAGGTCAGAGTGGACCTGGAAGTAATGGCGATAAAGCGGTCCTCCATACTCTCCAGAGATCAGAACTGTAGAGGTCTAGTCAGTGTATTTTACAGCCCCAGCTGACAGCTATTAAAAAAAGGAGTGAGTAAAGGTGGTATGGGTTGGGGCATCATGGATAGCAAGGATAACACTTTTATAGTGCCATTGTGGAGGGGGGCTTATTACTCTGCAGAGGTACAGTCGGATATTCTATAGTCCTAGCTGACAGGGCAGAAATTAACCTTGTAATTTTCCAAAAATTTGTTTTCACATAATTGCAAGTTGCAAGTATAGCTGACTGACCCCCAAGAGATTTGGGGGTTTTCCATAAGAGCAAGAGATTAGCATCATACCCTGGACATTAAGACCCTCAGCCACCACCTTCAAACACATATAGGATAAAAAGGTTTGTGAGTGGGTTTGCCATAAGAGCAATATGGTTGGGACAATCATATTGGTGCAAAGACTTGACATGACCAGTTCATGGACTGAAAGCCATGTAAGGGTCAAAATGGAGTCTTGCTTAGAATGGACTGCCCAGCCACCAGGATTCATCATTGGGGGGGGGTGCTAACTCCTCAGCAGAGGTGCAGTCGGTGTATTC
This sequence comes from Doryteuthis pealeii, assembly GCA_023376005.1. Taxonomy (NCBI): domain Eukaryota; kingdom Metazoa; phylum Mollusca; class Cephalopoda; order Myopsida; family Loliginidae; genus Doryteuthis; species Doryteuthis pealeii. The sequence continues at coordinate 38,582,911 of CM042142.1, forward strand.
TATAGTCCCAGCCAACAGAGCGGAATTTACCTTGTAATTTTCCAAAAATTTATTTTCCCATAATAGCAAGCTGTATGTACAGCTGGCTGACCCCAAAAGGTTGTCCACCAAACCATTTCAGTTTCCGGTTTTTCTACAGACAAAACAAACCTTCTGCATTGTTTGATATGAAAACATAATTCTCACGCATGGCTTTGTTTACATTTAACACAATTTTCATTCCCTTCTCCTTCAGTGGGTTTAATTATTTCATTTCTTCTCAATGTTGACTCAGTCATTTTTAAACAACAGATGGGGTTCTCAAATAAAATCTTTTCAGATTAACCCTCGCCAGCTCTTGTGTGTTTAATAAACTTTTTTATTAGCATCCCTATAAGATTCTTAATCTTGGATTTTTGGGAAAACATCCATTCCTTTAATGTTTCTATTTTTTATTGAAAGGTTATGCAGTTTTAAAGATGAAAGTTTTGTCAAAATATCAATATAACATTTTTGTGTGCAAATTTATCTAAAAAAAAAAAAAAATGGTTCTCTGGTTAATTTAAGACAATATACTCCAGCCCTGATGGCCGAGGCTTTAGAATACACCAAGTACATCACCACAGAGGGGTAAGACCATCCCAACGAGGCCATCTAATGGCCGTTGATGGTGACCTATGATTCTTAAGGATGGAACACTGGTGGCTGAATAGTCCTTGCACCTTTATTGTTGTCCCAACCCTATTGACCTTATAGTAAACCCCAACTCTTTTTATCATATATATGCTAGAAGGCAGTGGCTGTTAATGTCCAGAGTGTGATTTTAAACTCTATCTGATGGTGAAGTTCCAATTCTAGAGCTCTGGGAATATGGAGTACATTGTTCCCAGGTCCAGTCTGACCCGGAGCAGTTAGGGTCCCATCTATGGGTTAAATAGAAAAATATGAGTTTAAAAATTGAGTTTAAAAAATTAAGACATTATTTATAGGAAAATAATATCAGTGTTAAACAAAGAAATGATAGGAAGAAACACGATTATTAAGGATAGGGAAAAAGGTTTACTAAGCAAAGGTACAAAGTGAACAAATTAGCTAGGTTGAATTAACAAGTCCTGTTTTCTCTCTTCTGGGATTTTGTCAGATATTATTTATAGGAAAAACAGATGATTCCATTCTCATTATTTAGGTACTGTATGACACATTTCTTAGCAAAATAAAAGACTTCACCCAAGATTTGTATTTGTCTGGTTTAAATGTCAATAGATACTGCATCAATAAATTAACAATTTAAAAATGTCAGTTTTTCAATACAACTTTTAATATTGCAGGATTAAGACAATGCATTAATCTAAAAATCAAAGAACATCTTCTCTCTCATTTACAAAGCCCTCACCCCCACTGTCAGTGGAGGCTTAGAATATACTGACTGTACCCCCTGTAGAGGAGTGAGACCACACCAAAAATGGGTGTTTTTAGTAGGTATTTACCAAACTTGTTCGCACGGGTAGGATGTGACACAAGTTCAAAACTATGGTGAATCCAGTGAGGATCAAACTTGCTATCCAGTAGTGAAGGATCAGCGAGACTAGCTTGCTAACTATTACACCGTGATGGGACACCCTTGGGTGTCTTAAGTATGACACTAGATTGTATCTGATGGTGAGGCTCCAATTATGGAGATTTAGTGAGTGTAGAGTAGCTCTTCATTACAATTATTCCCAGGTCCACTCTAACCTGGAGTGGTAGTACCTGTTAGAGTCCCATCTATAGGTAGAATAGATCTATTTGAAAATTATTCATATTTTATAGTGGTGTCTTGGGTATGACACTAGATAGCATCTGGTGGTGAGACTCTGATTTTGGAGATCTGACAAGTGAGGAGTACCCCTTCATTGCCAATGTATCCAGGTCCATGCTGAGTGGTAGTATCTGTTAGAGTCCCATCTAATGGTCAAATAGATCTGTTTAAAAATTATTCCTGAAAACCTTGTAAGAAACAACAATACACAACATTTGAATATACAATAAATACGATTCCCTATCTTCTAGGTATTAAATAATTAAATAACCCTAGACAGGTTGATATGCCATTAAAATCAATCAATAATAATTTGATAAATTATTTATTTTCCCATTAAACTAACCCTAAACCTTAAGCCTAACCCTGTCTTGTTTTTTCCTAGTAGATCAATAAATAAATAAATCATTTATCAGTCAAGAGTGGTTCCCCTTTGTTTATGTTGGAGTTATAGGAAATAACCAAATTTTCTTCTTTCACAGCCATATTGATATTCACATAAATTTAAATATGAACACAATTCCCTAACCTCTAGGCATAAAATAACCCTACATAAGTTGACATGCCATTAAAATCAATCAAGAAGCAATCATATTCCCTATATAATAACTTACTTTTTATGTCTTTCTTTTTTCAAATGTTCTGCATATTGAATCCTTAAAGCATTCACGTCATTTTTGAAAAGTTCTTTTTCTAAAGCCAACTAAAAAAAAAGAAAAAAAGAAAAAAAAAGAATCCTATAAAATGGTTTTACTTTTACATCATTATTTAGAAAATGGAAAAATTACAATTTTTATTTCAAAAGAAAAACAAACCCCAAAACACTCCTATTCTAAAGCATTTTATTATATAAAGAACATGAGGCAGTTGCTGATGGTCACATGATTTTAAGGGCACCAAAATTTAATTAGAATTATAAGAATTAAGGATAATATCAAATCCCAGTGATTGGGTGATTAGTTGGATCTTAGACCATGTCAACCCTTGTTGGGTTATTTTATGCCAACAATGTTTTGTTTTATTCATTTTTGATGGATATTCAAAAATTCTTTTTTAAACTCAACCTTTTTTGTATTATTGTCTACACAACATTTCGATCAACATGTCCTCTGGCGTTCTTTAGGTGTTTCTTGTCAAACTCGGAACAAACTCGGGAACCTTCTTGTTGAACTCGGGAGCCTTCATGGAACTTCAAACCGAACCCTTTATACAATCCATGGGATAGACTGTTCTCATTTCATTAAACCATGACAAGTGTTAAGTATTCTATGTTATTATCACCTTTGGCCAGGATTGAACCTGCAACCTAGAGATGATTGTCACTTAAAACTGTATTAACTCAACCCTTATATCCGTTGTGCCATGTGTACACTGGACAATTCTGAGTGAATTTTTGCAATTATAAACACAATTTTCTATTTACCTAGAATATTTACCTTTATATTTATGTACGATTTTTTACTTTTATTCTAAAGATATCTTTACTTTTGAACTATAATTAATATTATGATTTGAAAAAACTAAAAAACGTTTTTTTTATTTGTTCTAAAAAAAAATTTACCTTTTTAATTATTGGTTCCCATATTGTATTCATCTCTACATTTGGTCTACTTAAGAGGTTAAATTTTTTTTTTATTCAAACAATTTTTTAAACATATTTTTTATCTATTTAACATCACAATTACTCCCAGCTCCACTCTGACCCGGAGTGCTAGTACCTATGGGTTAAATAGAGAAAAAAAAATGTGTTTAAAAAAAGATATGTTTAAAAAAATGTTGAATACCCATTGAAATAAATAAATAAAACAACAAAACAAAACGTTTTTGGTATGAAATAACCCAATAAGGGTTGACATGCTCTAAAAAACCAACCAACCAACCATCTAACAATTTATCTATAAACACACTATTAACCTACAAATTATTTCAATACACATCATTTATAGAAGATTTGGCATTAAATAACCCATAGGGTTGATATGTAATTAAACAAAGAAAACCCCAACAAAACCCAAACCCCCTTGAAAGAAAAATGGATATTGGATCTGGATCCATAAAATACACAAAAATCAACTCAATGAATAACTGGTTCCCAAACATGATAAAATGATTAATGAAATTATATATATATATATATGAGTATGAAAAGGTGGAATGAAAACATCACACAATGCTGTTAAAAGAAAACAATTTATAATATAATCATAGCGATATTGATCAATATCAGCTATGATTATATTATAAATTGTTTTCTTTTTAACAGCATTGTGTGATGTTTTCATTCCACCTTTTCATACTCATACTGTCGGATTCATTTCCTTTCTTTTATCTTATATATATATATATATATATATATATAGTGGACTCTCCTATTGTGAACGATAGATGAGAATGCTTTCTCTAGTATAGCAGAAAAAAAACAATGCAAATATATATATATATATATATATATTTCTAGTGATAACTCTATTATCCCCTTTTTCATGGAAGATTCCTCTGTGATAGTAAAAACATAGTGGAACTTGTCACCAATGCAATTAGACATAAATATTTCTTTTACAACTTCATAAATTCCATATTGAGAAAAAAACATCTTTATGAATAATTGTCTTTGCAGTAGATTGGATCAAAAGTGGTTAAATCTGTTTTCTCAAATGTGCATGGAAATCAATATTTTTCATTTTAACCCAATTTATTCATTTATTTAATTGTTTGTTTATTTGTTATGTTTTCCTTTTTACTATGTTCTCACATCAAAAAAAAAAAAAGGAAAAAAAAAATCTTGCTCAAAACTTAAACAATATGAATAGAATATCTACAGGGTAAAGTAAATCCCTATTTTAAAAACCTTACAATTTATTTCTGAATCATTATTTTTACAAAATATGAATATGAGAAGAACAAACATAACATGGAGTTTTATTTAAAATTTTATATGGGCACCAGCATTTGCTTCTAGCCCTCAAGAAGCTTGGAAATCACATCAACTGATCTTCCCAGGAACTCTTGTGGAATGGCAGAAATAAATTCTGCTATTCATCCTTAAAGTTCTTTCAAAGTCATTGGTTTTTAGAGTAGGGTAGACTTTCTCCTTCAACCAACCCCAAAGAAAAATGTTGCAGGGTGTTAAATCAGGTCTGAACCATGTCTACCCATCCAACTCCCAGGAAAATGGTGATTCATCCATTCACAATCAACAACAACACATATTTAATTACCATATATTAAGGAGCACACATTAAAGAATTGAGAAAAATGTAACTGCATATAAAAGATTATAAATAGTTTAAAATAGGGAGTTACTTTGTTAAGTATCTGGCCACCATCCTTGGCCAGTTGTAAAGAACTTAAAGTAAATAAGTAAGTAAGTCCCGAGTTATAGAATCCTTTGGTAAGTGAATAAGTCCTGTGATATAGAATCCTTTGGTAAGTCAATAAGTCCTGTGGTATAGAATCCTTTAGATCTGTCGTCCAAGAAGATCCAAGTAGTAGTGAGCTAAGATTAGAATCAGCCAGTATAAATAATAATATCAGCAGTAGAGCACTGCCAGTGATTGGACAAGAATATAGTCACATGACTATCGCCCAGTCTATAAATAAGAGTGGGCGTCTAGCACACACCTTATATCCCAGATCATGTGGTGTAATGGTTAGCAAGCTAGATTAGCAGACCATTGTTAGTGAGTTCGATTCTCACTGGGTGCCCCACACTTCTGGCCTTGTGCTATATCTAAGCAAAGCTTAGTAAATAACTATATCCCAGAAAAGTCAACACTTTTCAATCACCCTGTACATACAGATAAAATTCTGTTTAGAAATTAATCCAATATTTCTTAAAAATTCCCTCTTAAATTCTTTTTCTTACCATTATTTCTGAAAAAAAAAAAAAAAAAAATGAAGATTAAGTTGGATAAATCCAACTTAATCTTAATTTATTTTTTTTAACGCTATTTCAGTTTTTCTGTTTTTGATCCGATTAGGCAATTAGTTAAAAAAAATATATTACCCTTTTAGCAAAATAAATCCAATTAGTTAATAAATTAGTTTTTGAAATCTGCCTGGACGGGAAATTTTTAGTTTGAAGAGAATCATAAAGAAAATTTATGTAAATGCTGTAAATTCCCCTCCAATAAAAAAGGCCTAAAATATTCTTCAGATGATGTTGCTCCTATTATCTTTTGTATTTTTCATTTAATTTGATACTAGCAGAGATACCTGGTGTTGCCGGGATTTAAAAAGTTACAAGTTAAAAAGACAATTCTTCCAAGCTGTGGTTGTATCAGTGCTGTTGTATGGCTGCACACTTGGACCCTAACAAGGCGCCTTGAGAATAAGATAGATGGGAGCTGCACAAGAATGCTGTGTGCAATCTTGAACAAGTCATGGAAACAGCACCCCACAAGGAAGCAGCTGTATGGCCACCTGCCCCCTATCTCACAGACCATCAGAGTGAGAGATGGACAAGACATGCTGGACACTGCTGGAGGAGTAAGGACAAACTCATAAGCAATGTTCTCCTGTGGAAGCCAACACATGGACATGCTAATGTGGGCTGCCCAGCAAGGACTACATTTATCAACTATGTGAGGATGCTGGTTGCTGTGCAGAGGACCTCCCTGGGGCAATGAATGATAGAAAAGATTGGCGAGAGATTGTCATGGATATCCGTGCTAATTGCGCGACATGACGATGATGATGATGATTGATGATATTTATATATAGATTAATACAAATTCTTTTTCTATATATTTGTTTTATCTTTTATTCTTTATATGTTCTTGTTTTTATTTTTTGAATTTTATTCATCTTTTATTTGCTTTTTATTATACTCTATCGCTTATGAATTTGTTTTATTTTTTAATTATTTTTAAAATTAATTTTTAACATATACCCTCATTATATTTTTATTTAGCTTTTTTTATGGAAAATGAGGGGTAAAAAGTTTTTAAAATTCCCTCTCAGACAAAAATAGTGTGAATATTATAGAATTTTGGTCTTTGCTGGTTTCCACCAATTTTCCTTTATAAAAAAAGTGGGTAATGAAGGACTATTTGCTCTTAAATTCCTACCATGAAATAAACTGAACCCCATTTTATGTCCGTGTTTTTGTATTAAATGTTTTATTTTCTTGTATTCATTCAATGTGGATATTCTAAAAGTTTTATTTTGTGAGAATGTTTAGTTTTAAAGTGGGAGTTCGTTTTACAATTTAGGCATAAATTGGATCCTCCTTTTATGACGGTAATTTTGTTTTTTCGTCGACGATGATTGAAATCTGACATTTTTATTTTAGAGTAGCAAAGCCAAAAAGAAAAGAAATAACAACAACAAAAAGTAATATTCAACTTTTTACTCATAAATTCCTGCCATAAAATTAGGCTTCAGCATTTTATCGTAAGAATTTATGAGTAAAAAGTTGAAGTGTAAAAACGAACCTCCACTTTAAAACTAAGTATTCTCATAAAATAAAAGATTTTAGAAAATACACATTGAAGTGAATATTAAAATAAATAAAGGAAATATATTTAGTATTGTAAAATAATGGGTGCAAGAAAAATAAAACATTTATTGCAAAAACACAGACATAAAATGGGGATTCAGTTTATTTCATGGTAGGAATTTACGAGCAAATAGTCCTTCATTACCAAAAAGTGTTAGGTCATCTAACGAAATAGAGTTACTCCCCCTTTGTTTTATTTACATTTGAATGTAGAACGCTAGCATTCTCTCAGTTTATGCATAGATCGTCTGAGAGTTTCGAAGCAACTTCTAACTCGGTATCTTCAATAAATCCTTCTTGTTAAATTTTACAATAAACTTGATTTGCATTCATTATTTCCATTCAACATATTTTTATCTGTACATCAAAACATAACAAAAAGAATGTGTGTTCATGATTGTGCAAAAAATATGAAGATTTGATTTATATTTGAAGATATCTAACAATCAAAATATACATAGAAATAGCATTGAAATTCTACTTCAAAATGTTGAGCATTTGTAAATCTCAAAAGTAGACAAATCAATACACCAGATATTTTTGCATCCTCCTCGTCGCTGGGTAGCTTTTCTAGTTTTTATATATATATATATATATATATATATATATAGATTATATTTTCCATCTACAACATTCAAACAAGATTTTGGTTAAGCCAGATTAGAATTTTTTTACCTTTTATCAGCCAAAATATCCTAAAGAGGTTTAGTTAACTTGCCTTTTGTGCTTGGATTAGAGTATGGAATCGGATCACCTTCATTCTTGTCTTCAGACAGTGCATCACAAATAAACTAGAAAAGCCTACTCCCAACAGTTCAAACCTGAAACAGAGAACACGGGATGAGTGACGAAGGTGGGGACCATGGAGTTGAGAATTCCCTGCCCACAAGGACTAAGTGCATCCATGTGTGCCTGGCCTGCGTGAGAGGGAGAGTATAGCGAGTGACTCGAGATTGAACTCGCCAACATCCTGATCATGAGTGGTGGAATTGCTGTCACTGTGGTTCGGCCACTGAGAGAAATAAATGCTGAGATGAATTCTCTCGAACAGAACGTCTTTTTCAGTCGAGAGAACAGTGTGTCATGTTTTGATCTTAAAGTGAAGTGAACTCTTGACGAATTGTGTAAGAAATACTGGGAGTGTTGCCGGCAGAATACTTTTTGTGGTCAAAGAAACCCATTATTGCTGTCGTCACTTGAAACTGTCATCTAGAAAACCATACACCAATTCTAAAACTTCAATACAAACCAGAAGCTGTTCTAGAGAATAGGAAAAGGTAAAGTCCTGTGGTACAAAGTAAAAGTAAAGTCATCGGGGCGCCTAATGTCGGTATCAGCCAGACAGCGAGGGAGTCTATCCCCTTTCACTAGCGCTAGACAAAGGAGATTGCTATTGCATCTGAGGTGGAGTGCCACACCTACACATCAGCTCCTTACTTCCCCGCACAGATCCCTGTGCAACTCATATGCTGAGTTGGCGAGGGCTGGTATCGAACTAGGAACCTTGTGGTTTCTAGCCGAACGCTCTACCGACTGAGTTAACCTGGCCTCTAAGTGGTGAAAATGTAAACAAATTACTCAATCTAGGTCAGGTGACTAGATCCAATTATTGTAAGCAAAGAAAAAAACATTTATCAGTTCATCGACATCATCATCATCAGGTTGAACTGGCAGCATGGATACCCATGTCAATCTCTCATTATCCATCCCTATTGCTCATTGCCCTCAGGTCCTCTGTGCAGCATCCAGAATCCATGTATTGTAGGTCTTTGTTGGATGGCCACACCGACATGCCCATGTGCAGGTTTCCACAGGAGAATGTCACTTATGAGTTTGTCCTTACCTCTTCAGCAGTTTCCAGCATGTCTTGTTCATTTTACTTGGATGGTTTGTGTGATAGGGGGCAGGTGGCCATACAGCTGCTTCCTTGAGGTGTGTTGTTTCCACGATTTGTTTAAGACTGCATGCAGCAATCTTGTGTAACTCCCTCAAGCTTCTTCTCAAGGCACTTTGTTAGAGTCCAAGTGGTGCAGCCATACAGTAGCACTGACACAATTACGGCTAGAAAGAATTGTTGCTGTAACTTTGAATTGCTTGTTAGTAAGACAAAATATTGGATAAATACCTGAACCTTTACAGAGAATTTTAAAAACAAAAACAAAAAAAAGAAAAACCACAAAATGTTAAGCCATGAACTTATTGATTCAATTATAATTGGCTGTGGCAAAAATACCTTCCACATTTTAAACTCTCACCTGTATGGTGCAAGTGAATTTAAGCAAGTGGTAATGGTAGCTCCATCTAGCTAATGCTTTGCATCTTTTTTTTTTTTAGATATGGTTGGCACCAGTGCATACTGTGCATTTGCTATTGAAACATTTTTTTAAGATTGGTGAATCTGTATTTGCTACACAGAGAGCTTTTTGTGCTTATTTCATGTTATAATGGAATGATGCTGTTCTGGATAGAAAATCAATACTGCTATGGGTTTAAAATTCTTGATGGGTTATTTAATGCCAAAGCCATCCTTGTAGAAGAACATTAGTGATACTATTTAACCCCAACTTGGGGGTTTGTACCTTTCCCAAGGGTACTATTATTAAGTAGTAAGTGAATATAATAGCACAACTTGAATTCAGACTTGCTTACTATGATGTCACAGTCCAGCATGTTCGTTACTATACCATGGGGACTCCCTATTATGCTACTTAGTGAGGATAGATGAAATTAGCCCAGAGCAATTACATCAGCGTTAAATACAGAGTTTTGGTCTGATGCAAATGATCTTTTCTTGCTTAAATATTTCCTCTTGATTTTTTCTTTCATTTTCTGGAATTTTCATGGATCCTGCTTAATTAATTTATTCATATTAATCAATTATTTTTCTTAAAAATCAGAAATTTATTTCAAAATATTTTTTATTAAATATTAAATTAAATAACAAAAAAGGGGAGGGGTAGGCGAAATTCTGGAATGTTAATGAGACACACACACACATAAAAAAAAAAGAGAATCAGATGGTCCTGTTAATAAACAAAAATGTTTATGCTTAGAAGTGAGCCAGACTTGGAATTATAATCAGAAACTGTTGAACAGGCACACACACACACACACACACACACAGAGAGTTTGGAAGACATAAGACAAACCCAAACGGACAACCACTAACAACAACTCCAGTTTTGGAGATCTTCTGTAGATGAGATTTTTATCTCAAAATATTAAGAATAAATCACAGGTTAACAAACACCACCATAGTTACCTTATTTTTCTTTACATTTGCATGTGATAGCCTTCAAAACCAACCACCAAACCAATATAAACACAATGCTTCAAGCAAATTATTAAACCCTTAAATTGAATAGATATTATGTTTACTTAGGAATCCATGTCTCATAGACAACACACTAGAATAAACCGCCATATTTATTCATTTGCTGAAAGGCAACAATACATAATTCAGTATTAGTCATTACGTGTTAGATATCTCAAACTTCAACAGTATTGGTTTGATCCTTGTAGAAGAAAGGATGATTTGCAATTTTATTACATAGAATTAAAGGGCCGGGTTAGCTCAGTCGGTAGAGCGATTGTCTAGAAATCACAAGGTTCCTAGTTTGATACTGGCCCTCGCCAACTCAGCGTACGAGTAGCGCAGGAATCTGTGCGGTAAAGTAGAGCTGATGGTAGGTGTGGCGCTCCACCTCAGACGAAAAAAACAATCTCCTTGGTCTAGCACTAGTGAAAAGGGGATAGACTCCCTCACCGATTGGCTGATACCGACTTTAGGCCACCTATGACTTTACTTATTACATAGAAATCCTATTGTTGACTTTGCAATAAATAATCCACAAAAATATATAATAACATCCTCGGAGCTTGTCAGATCTTCAGTAAAACCAATATACAATAATTTATGTTTACTATGCTACTTAGGTTTGGTTTGGTTTCTTTGTTTAATGGCACTAGCAAATATATGCACCCTCCGGGTGCAAGTATTTAAGTTTTAATATAATAAAATATCATATTAAATTAGAAAGGCTAATGAAACTGACTAAGAATGCAGATAAAAAGATCTGCAACAGGGGATATAATCGAAAAATAGAACAACTTTGAAACTATTTATTCCATAATTTTCCATTACTCCCCTCTTTCATTGGTAAATTTTCCTAATTTAACTATTTAGTTAAAATAGGAAGTAAAGGATAATATTACAGTTATTTCTTCTTGTAAATAAATTTTTTTAAAGATTTATCCACGAGATTTGTGTTTATATTTCTTAAGATAAAAACCAAACAATTAGAAATCAATAATACCAAGCACATATTTATTAAAATAAAATTTTAAATATCAATATGCAAATTAGCCTTCTCGTTCAAACTGTAAACCGCTATTTTGTTGTATATATAAATACAATTGCATGTTATTAGTACGTAGATATGGTCAACAGTATTAATAATGTAATACAATTTTTATTAATAACTGAAGGTTTAAAAGAATGAAATCATGGAGAATTTGACGTAAATAATTAAGGGAATTGTGACTTGAGTAGTAATATAGTTTCGGTTACAGACAGAAAAACACACAATCTCCATTATAATAAGATATCAACCTTAATGGGTTATTTAATGCCAAAGCTATCCTTGTAGAAGAATAGTAGTGGTGTTATTGATCCCATAGCTAGGGGCTATGAGGGAGTCCATACCTTTTCCAAGAGTATTAGTCCAAAAGTAAATGGGACCATATGACCTTTAGGCACCTCTTTTTGATCTCGATTAAGAAAGGACATGTTTTTTATTTACATTGTAATATCCGGTTGTTTTAACAGATGATTTTTAGATTTTTTTAATTATAAAACTAACCCCTAACCCTAACCCCTAAAAACAACCGGATATTGACGGTGTAAATGTAAAAACATGTCCTTTCTTAATTGAGATCAAAAAGGGGTGCCTAAAGGTAATATGGTCCAGTAAATGTAACAGTGAACAACTGGAGTTCAAACTTGCTTACTACAATGTTGCAGTCGAACACATTAGTTACTCTACCATTATGCAACTTAGTAATGACAGATGGAATTGCCCTTGGCTAACTTCATCTGAGTTGAACACAGTGTTTGATCTGATGCAAATAATCCTTTCTTGCTTAAATAGATCCTCTTTTGATCTTTTTTTTAATCATTCTGTGGAATTTATAATCTATCTATCTATCATTCTATATCTATATATATTATAAAATGGATACAATAGAAACCTACTCAAGTTTCACCATAAGGATCTTCAGGGTTAAATCCAGTGAATTAATCGAGGTACCGATTAATTGCAGTCGATCACACATGTGTGTTCATTGTATTAGATAGAATGTTCTATCTAATACAATGAACACACACGTGTGATCAACTGCAATTAATCGGTACCTCAATTGATTCAGTGGATTTAACCCTGAAGATCCTTATGGTGAAACTCGAGTAGGTTTCTATTGTATCCATTTTATGATAAATTTGCTCTACCTCGTATTGAGCACTTTGTATTTGTTATATCACTGACTTAACCCCTGAATTTTGCATCTCCCAACCATTGTGCCCATATTCACTGGTAAGCCACTTTTTATCTTTATAAATACAATATATCTATCTATCTATATATATATATATATATATATATATATATGATTTGACCAGACACCAAACTTATTGCAGCCTCAAATAGTAAAGTTGGTAGAGTGCCCTAATATCGGTATCACAAAGGAGTCTATCCCTTTTTCACTAGTGCTAGACTAGGGAAATTATTTTTGCATCTGAGGTGGAGTGTCACATCTAGCATCAGATCCCAGATGCTTTACCACACAGATCAGATTACCTAAGCTGTGCAACTCATGTGCTGAGTTGTTGGGGACTGGTATTAAACCCGGGATGCTGTTGGGAACCCAGAAGTGGGGGTTTCCACCATGACACTTTTGGATTGGGGTTCGTACTGAGTGGACGCAGCTTACAACACATGTGAGCTAGTTAAGTCACTTTTAGGATAGAAGCATTCTCTACTCTGTGTTAAATAAAACCTTGTTAATTTTCCAACAACCTGGTCTTGCATTTTCATCCTAGATGGATGTTTTACCAACTGAGCTAAACCAGAGCCTTTAAGTGAATGTAATTAAATCTACATTAAACTTACCTTCTCTCTAAGGTCAGAAATTATTTTGTTTAATGCAATAATATCATTGCTATTTTGGTCGTGATTTTTCTCATTGTGTCGACAATTTTCTTTGTATTCAGAATTCAGTTCTTTCTTCAAAGCAGATTTATAGTTGACTAAGTTTACAACTTCCAAATTGAGTTCTTCATTTTTCTTTACCTAAAATCAAATAGAAAAAAAATTATTTGTATGATTACCTTGTCTGCCAAAGAATTCTGCTTATGGCCACTAGGGAACATTATCAAACCAATATATAATACAAGCATGTAGAAACCTCAGTATCTTTCATCATAACACCCAGATAGCGCCAGAGTGTTAGGGTCCCATCTATGTGTTAAATAGAAAAAAAATGAGTTCAAAAAAATTGTTTAAAAAAAACTGAGTTTAAATTTTTTTAAATTTGAATACCCATCAAGAATGAGTAAAGCAGAATGTCTTTGGCATGAAATAACCCAACAAGAGTTGACATGTCGTAAAATCCAACCAACCAGCCAACCAACAAACTGGATAGTGCGCAAATGTCTGGACCATTGACCCAGGCAGGGCACTATCCTTTTCATAGCAGTGATCAGCTAAGCACATCCAACAACTGTGTATCACATTGAACATGACACCATAGAACAATACATTTTTAAAACTCGTAATGAAAAGTGAACATGCACAAACCTAAACCGGATACAGTTTAATACACAAACATCTTCAAATTTAATGTAGAAGAAGATTATGTGACTACTTGTTGTTTGTAAATAATTTTCTCAAAAAACTATGTTAGATAATTTTAAATATATATTAGAATAAAAGAAACTATATATAAACCAATAATACTGGGTATGTATCTATAAAAACTTGTTTCAGCAAACAACGTGGACCGTTTAATGTTGCATACTTAATTTCTGAGTATATATAATACAGGGTTGTTCTTTATTCTATGTATTAATGATTTGACTATAAATTAAATACTCATTGATAGATTTATAAAATTCCTGAGGGTATTGTGACATAAACAGTGAAATTGTTTTGGTTACAGACAGACATCAAATCTTCATTATAATAAGATATGACAAAAATAGTCCTCACAACATACATATTCCAGTGAGTTTTTCATTAGTGAAGACAAATTTTCTTTTGATATAAATGTGTGAAGCTGTGTTGTTATATTCCTTTTAATGACTAAAGATTTTATTAAATTTTATTCTTGTGATTAGTTTTCAATTTTGGAAAAAAATTTTAAAAAATCACACAGGGCTAAGAAGTCTGGTGAGAAAGGAGGATGCTGCACTTGCATAATCCAGTGTTTTGCCAAAAACATGGACTGTCCATAAAGTCAAGGATTTATTTACAATAAACAAAAAATTATTGTAAATAAATCCTCGACTTTATGGACAGTTTGTGTACATAAAAAAAAACCCCAAAGAGCAAGGGGATCCTATCTAAATAGTCTTAATATGTAATTATTGTCCATTATGAAATCAGACTTGAAGAGACAAAGGTAGCCGAAATAAATTTATTTCTGATAAATTAAAGTTTTCATATATTTGTCAAAAATATTTTGTTCAAAAAGTATCAAGCTTCATAATTTAATAATTCAAAGTTATAAAAAAAATCATAGGATTTTATTTTTCAAATGTAAAACAACAGAAAATTATATTGCTACTATGTCACTAGATCAGTCCATATTTTACTCTTAAATAATTGTGGAATTTTATTTATCAAGTTTAGTGTAAAATAGATTTCTATTTCAGAAAACATCACTGGAAGAGTTCATTATGTAAAGAGTGGCCATGTACAAAAGATGAATGATATATATATATATATATATATATATATATATATATTCAGTCATCCACAGACATTGTGCTTCAACATAGCATGTTTCTTCAGTGTGGATAGACATAGGAGGCTACCTTCAGCAGGGATTGAAACCTGACCAATTTATCATCAGTTCCTAAGCCCTAGGCCATCAGCACACCTACAGACCAGAGCAAGAATTTAACTGATAGATACATACATATGTACCTATGTTAATCGCTGTCAGAGAGAGCTTTGCATTATATATATATATATATATATATATATATATATACAAGGAAATTATGCCAGTATGTAGAAAATAGAAAAAACAAAGTATTCTCAAAAAGATGAATTTATTATAGATGGTGAAGTCGATGTTAAAATGTTTGGGATTTTATCAAACCTTCATCAGGACATAAGGATGGAAAAAAAGTGTTGTCTGAATAGTGATGGAAATCTTTTCAAAATGAAATGAGTAAGCATATAGATAACAATGTTCTTATCTTTTGGCAGTGTCCATGATTGGTACAAGTGAGGGCGTCTGAAATATGTGTCGTATTTTCTTAAAGAGATATATGATAAATTGAAAGATGAGAAAAAGTAGAAAGGAAAAGAAAAACTAAAAGATCCCTGCGTAATTAAGCAAGGTATACACCTCATTAATATTGAATGTCTGTATCAATCATGTCACCTTTTACAGACTGAGATAATTAAAACTACAAGGAGCAAAAACAGAAAAGAAAAAAAAAATGGTAAACTAATGAGACAAACCTGCCCATATAGACATGAAATACTAATGAATCACCTGAGAGACAGAGACTGATAAATATATATATATATATATATTGATAGTGTGTTAAGTACAGACCTAACAAAAATAGAGTTGCTCCCCTTGACCAGTAGGGGGCTGTTGGGAACCCAGAAGTGGGGGTTTCCACCATGATACTTTTGGATTGGGGTTCGTACTGAGTGGACGCAGCTTACAACACGTGTGATCTAGTTAAGTCACTTTTAGGATGGAAGCATTCTCTACTCTGTGTTAAATAAAACCTTGTTAATTTTTCAACAACCTGGTCTTGCATTTTCATTTCAGTGTTCCATATTTTATTTGGATGTAAAAACATAACATAGAGAGATAGAAGGAAGCTATGAAATGTTTCTCAGACAAGAAAGGAATAATCTAGAGCCGTGGAACTTACGTTATTCCAGATAGACCTTTAAAAAAAATTAAATAAAGCAACAACAATAATAAAAATAGAAAAAAATAATTCTTTTTTTAGTTAGAGTAAGAATTTTTCAGCACCTCCTTATATATATATATAAAAAGTAAGTAAGTCGACGGAGCGGTCTAAAGTCGGCATCAACCAGTCAGCGAGGGAGTCTAAACCCTTTTCAATAGCGCTAGACCAAGGAGAATGTTTTTTTAGCATCTGAGGTGGAGCGCCACACCTACCATCAGCTCCTTACTTTACCGCACAGATCCCTGTGCTACTCATACGCTGAGTTGGCGAGGACCGGTATCGAACTAGGAACCTTGTGGATTCTAGCCGAACGCTCTACCGACTGAGCTAACCGGCCCTTTATATATATATATATATATATATATATATAGTTAGTTAGTTAGTTAGTTAGTTAGTAGTCCTTTGTTAGTATTGGAGAATTGAAAATAAAGTGCTTGATTACGCGTGTGGGAGCTGTATTTATTTATTTATCTATTATAGTGTACAATACATTTAAGGTGCCACTGTTACCGTTGGTTTCCAGGCAGCATGTTACCTACCCTTTATTAAGACAACATACCTGTATTGTACACTATAATAAATAAATAAATAATACATACATATATATATATATATAAATATAAATCGAAATATTGTCAATATTAGCAATGAAAATGATATAAAAATATATTCATTTTAACAACATTGTGTGTTTTCATACCCTTATACCTATATATATATATATATATATATACATATACATAAGGTGTGGTTTAGCTCAGAGCATCCAGCTTGGAACCACAAGGTTCTGGGTTCAATACAGGCCATCACTATTTCAGTGCTATGAGTAGGACAGGGATCTGTGTGGTAAAGTGGGAGCTGTTGGTAGGTGTGGCACTCCACTGCAGATGCAAAAACAATTTCCTAACACTAGTGAAAAGGGGATAGACTTTCTCGATGTCTGGCTGATACTGACAATAGGCCACTCTGTTGACTTTACTTATATATATATATATGTGTGTGGGTGTGCATATATATATATCATATAGATAATAAGGGTGATATATTTATAAGTAAACAGTGCTCAATATCATTGAGATCTTCAGACCAAATCAGATTTGCTTTTGACTTCATATCCACGCTACCTTAACTTATATATATATATATATATATATGAAGGTAGGATGGATGGGTTTAGGATCCTACAATATGTTGTAGTAGAAGGAAAGTGGGCAAGAAATGAACAACTCAAAACAAGTCAAAGGATGAAATCATTTTGTCCGAATTCAGACGAATGATTTCATTCTTTGACTTGTTTTGAGTTGTTCATTTCTTGCCCACTTTCCTTCTATCTACAACATATATATATATATATATATATATAATATATATATATATGTGTGTGTGTGTGTGTGTGTGTATATATATATGTGTATATGTGTGTGTATATGTGTGTATATATATATATGTATGTGTGTGTGTGTGTGTGTGTGTGTGTGCATGTGTCTTTATGTGTGTGTATAAGTGAAGAGTACAATGGCCGAAATGTTGTGTTTTTTTATATATCTTATTATAATGGAGATTGTGTGTTTTTCTGTCTGTAACCGAAACTATATTACTACTCAAGTCACAATTCCCTTAATTATTTACGT
>CM042142.1:38606038-38663538 GCA_023376005.1 Doryteuthis pealeii
AAATACCGGAAGAAGGTTAGATGGCAAATATGCTGAAACATTGCATATCTAACAATAAAGATGAGGACAACAGTCTGAAAAAATCTCTTTATATGAAATATGGGGTTTTTCCATGATTAGTCCTCTGCTCTAAATCTAATTGTGCTCATAAATACAAAATAATGTTTTTAACTTGATTGAACAAATTTAATGTGGAGAGGAATTCAGAGGATGCCATTACACATCTGAACCCAAGGCTCTCATCACTGACTCTCCTGACTTTCCCATAAATTGAGCTGTCACATGACCTCCTCAACCAATGAGAGAATCCCACCACTGTTTGGGTTCAATGCCTGCCTGTCATAGTGTATGATATACTGCATTTTTCCATGGTTTAATACTAACTGCTAAATTCAAATTCTTTAAGGCCGGTTTAGCTCAGTTGGTCGAGTGTTTGGCTAGGAATCACAAGGTTCTTGGTTCGATACCGGCCTCGCCAACTCAGTGTATGAATAGCATAGGGATTTGTGCGGTAAAGTGAGGAGCTGATCGGTATGTGTGGCGCTCTACCTCAGATGCTAAAATAATCTCCTTGGTCTAGTGCTAGTGAAAAGGGGATAGACTCCCTCACTGTCTGGCTGATACCGACATTAGGCCGCTCCGATGACTTTCAATCTACAGAAAGCGATGCCAATGTACACATAGGAAAAGCATGGATTACTATTGACAGATCATGTAGAAATCTGATCTCAATGATAAGATAAAGCAAAACTGTAAACATGTCAGTGTTATTGTATGGCTGCACCACTTGGACTCTAACGAAGCACTAAGAGAAAAAGCTAAATGGGAGCTATACAAGGATACTACATACTGTTTTGAACAAATCTTAGAAGCAGTACCCCACAAGCTGTAAGGCTACTTGGCCCTGTAGCGTTAGTTTCGTATTTGCCTGGGAGAGTTGTCTGCCCGGTTTAGTTTGCTGGTGCCCGCTAGGGGGATATAGTATTTAAGCGGCTGGTTCAAAACGCTTCTCCCTCTTTTCCTGTTCCAGTAACCATGAGACACATGGGTTAGACCAAAATCTACCCCTTCTCGTTGGGGCTCCGCCCCCCTTACATTACTGTAAGTTATTTACAGCATGGACTATCCCTAGTCTCATGTCTGTACTTTTTGTATATCTTGTACCATTCATGAATGTGTGTTTATCTTTCTACATGTAACTTCGTCTTACTTATGTACTTTGTATCTCGTCATATCCATGTGCTGTACTATATTAAATGTTTTTGTCTATCAACCCTTGTCGGAGTTTTGTATCCAATATATATAACTTTGAACCTTTCTTACAGCCCCATCACACAAACCATTCAATCAAGACGAATAAGACATGCTGGACACTGCTGGAGAAGCAAGGATGTTCTTCTGTGAAAACCTATACATAGATGCACCAGTGTAGACCAACCAGAAAAAAATCTACATCAATCAGCTCTGTGCAGATTCTGAATGCTGCAAGGAGGATCTCCCTGGGGCGATGACTGATAGGGAATGGTTGGAGAGAGAGAGAGTCATAGATATGTGTGCTGCCAGCGTAACCTGATGATGATGAAGATAACTAAAGAAACAGAGCTTTTCAAGTTGTTTTAAAATTTCAGCATGGTAAGTTTGTGAAATAAAAGGCAAATAATATTTGCACTATATCCATGTGGAGGTGCATGGTGTAATGGGTTACCTGGTAGGAAATGGATATGGCAAGATTAATTTAAATCCTGGACAAGGTTGTTTGCATTTCACATAGCACTAATACACCAGGGAAAGGTATGAATCCAACAATTTTCCCTACAGCTATGGGTAAATAGCAGGCCAGACTGGGCTCTTTAACCTTGGTTAATCAACTAGTCTGGGAGAAGGAAAACTCTGAATTCAAAAGCCTGCTGAACCCCACTTAAGAAATTGACCTTGTGTCACATCCTACTCACGTGAAGGGGTTGGTATATATATATATATATATATATATATATATTGCAGTTACCATTAAATCCACCAAGCAAATAAGTATACAATCTTATTTATTTTGGGATTTTTTCACTAAAACCAATTAAAAAGTGCTCAATAGACGATTAAAATCGAATGGTTTAAATTCGATTTTTATCGTATATATATATATATATATATATATATATATAGACAATTAAAATCGAATGTTTTTTATAACTACCTACTTAAGTTTCTCACTGTAGATTTGTGCTATTGTGAGAAACTTAAGTAGGTAGTTTTTAAACCATTTGATTTTAATCGTCTATTTAGCTCTTTATATTGAGCACTTTTTAATTGGTTTTAGTGAAAAAAATCTCAAAGTAAATAAGATTGTATACTTATTTGCTTGGTGGATTTAATGGCAACTGCGATATATATATATATATATATATATATATATATATATATATATATATATATATATATATATATATATATATATATATATATATATATATATATATATACTATGACTCTTGACAAAGATATTCATCATTGTAGTGTCATCAGTTTAGTTAGTGACTCCAAAAATAAGCTAAAACAAATCCCCTCAAGAAAATTTGTTTTACTTGAACAGGTGTTGACTTAAAAGGTATGATGACTTTTATCAGCAGGAGCAACATTTTCTCATTTCATTACAGGGCTGCAGTAGCCAGGGATGGGGGGGGATCTGCCTCCCCCTCCCACATTTTTACCACTTGTAATATTTTTACAGGATTTTATTTTAACAAAATACACTAAAAAAAGAAAAAAACTGGCTAAAGAAATTGACTATGTGTCACATCCTACTTATTTGGAGGAGTTGGTAAATATGTATATGATAAAAAAAAAACTCTCTCTCCAGCTATGGGTAAATAGTAGAGCAGATTAGGTTAGATAACCAGTCTAGGAGAAGGAAAACACTGAATTGAAACTTGTTAAACTCCGCTAAAGAAATTGACCTTGTGTCACATCTGCCTTGTGTGGAGGGGTTGGTATATATGTATATGACTAAAAAAAAACTCTCTCTCCAGCTATGGGTAAATAGTGGAGCAGATTAGGTTAGATAACCAGTCTAGGAGAAGGAAAACACTGAATTGAAACTTGTTAAACTCCGCTAAAGAAATTGACTGTGTGTCACATCTGCCTTGTGTGGAGGGGTTGGTATATATGTATATGACTAAAAAAACATATTATTCGGACCATTGTCCTCATCTTCATAGTTTTTTTTGTTTTTTTTTGCTTGAAGTCCCGGCATCTGTATAGGAATGCGAGGTGGTTCGTCATTCATGCCAGTTTTTTTATTTAGTTTCTCTAGGAGTTTCCATTGACGGATTATATTGGGTCCATAACGATTATATACTATTTCTCCGAATTTTTAAGATGAGGCTTGATGATTAGTTTTATTAATTATTATTCGGACCATTGTCCGAATAATACAAATGAAGATGAGGACAACAGTCCGAATAATACAAATATTACTAATCATCAAGCCTCATCTAAAAAATTCAGGGAAAAAAAAGAGAAGTGAAATAAAAGTTTTGAATATTATAAAAGTTATTGTTTCTCTGTGACTCATTATTTTTTTTTCCAAATTTATTGTTATGGTTTGTCGATGAATATCTGCAAAAATTGAAATTACTTTCTGATTGGTTTATACAGGTAGACTTTCTCTACTGTCTGATCATTATGAAATAAAAAATCGATTCCTAGTAACAATATGACACTCATGACTGAGAAGCCAGTATTGCTGAGGTTATATTAAAAGAAAGGAAGGAGAGTTTTCAGAGTAATTTCACTGAGGATATTCGGGAATGAAAAATCATAATGAATTATTATATTCACAGTATCTTATTATAATGGAGATTCGGTGTCTGTGTCACGGAAACTATGCCACAGCTTACGTCACATTACTCCCAGGAATTGTGTAGGTTTTACAGTGAATATTTAATAGTCAAAATCATTAATACATAGAATAAATCTTATTAACAATGTCACTATGAAAATCTGAGTTAGATTTGCCTCAAACAGCCCATCTTATTAGTGCATTTAAGATCCTGTAATGTGTTTATATAGCACTAAAAAAAATAAAGGTTTACATAATATATGGTAGGCCTAATTTGCATACTGGGTTTAACAAAACCGGATTTGATAAATAATTACAAGGTGTATCGATCTCTAATATTATTGTTTTATTCTTCAAAGTATTAAAATCAATTCTATGAATGATTTTATATAGAAACCAATTAAAGTATTATTAGAATAAGTGTAATCTTTTTATATGCATTCTTATTTAATTTTATTAGTCTTTCTAATTTAATATATTTCATAACATTAAAACTTAAATACTTATGCCAAAGGGTGCATAATCTTGCTAGTATGAGTAAAGTCACCAGAGTGGCCTATCATCCGGACAGTGAGGGAGTCTATCCTATTTTCCCTAGTGCTAGACCAGGAAGATTGTTTATTTAATAATCACTTAAAATATAATGTAAATAACTATGGGAATTGTGATGTTAATGGTGACATAGTTTCAGTTACAGAGGGACTGATACAATTTCCATTATAATAATAAAAAGTTAGGCAAATCCAACTCAGACTTTGATAGAAACATGATTGGTAAGTGATGCTGATTAGGATTAAATGATTATTTAATACTCTTTGTAAATATAACGTAAATAACTATAGGAATTGTGATGTTGGTGGTGACATAGTTTCAGTTACAGAGCAACTGATACAATTTCCATTATAATAATAATAATGAGATAGGCACATTGAAATCGTTATTTTATTTTTTTTTTACAAATGTGTATCTTATTTGTCAGCTTAACCAATCATGGGTCAATTGAGGACAGTATCAGTTGAATTGGAGAATGAATTTCCACACAATTCTTGAACTTTGTCTTAATGATTTGGAAGCCAATATTGCAGAGGTACGATGCTGAAGAAAATGAAAAAAAAAAAAAAAAAAAAAAAAAAAGAGTTTTTCAAAGCAATTTCAATTACCATTTACTCTCTTCATAAAATAAAAAAATAACCGGAAATTCTTCCATAATTCATTCTAACTAGATGTCAACTCCATTTTCATACGCTTCAGGACTCTCGGTTTAATAATGTCACACTGACATAGGAGTGGTAGAATGTGTGGCTAAACTTGCAAATCGGTCGGAATATTAAAGCATATTACAGGTGACCCAGAAAAAACAGAACCCAAATTATATTTTTATTTATTTTCCCATCAAACTAACCTTAAACCCTAACCCCCCTAGTTAAAATTAACAGTTTTATTACAAAATTTGTGAGTTCTGTTTTTTCTGGGTCACCCGAATTTTCCGACCGATTTGCAAGTTTAGCCAAATGTGTTAGGTTTCCACTTATGGGTAAAACAGATCTGTTAAAAAAATATTTGTATTCAATAGGACTCTGTGAAAAAAAAAAGAAAAACTCTTAAGAAACAAATATACAAAAAATGTAAATATGAACACAATTCCCTAACCTCCTGGGCTTATGATCACATCATGTTGAAAGCACTGATTCCTATTAGATCACTGAAGGTTAAGCAGCGATGAATCTGTCCAATACTTAGATGGGTGAAGCTCTGTTGTCTAGGGCTCTAAAATACACTGACTGCATCTCTGCAGAGGAGTAAGACTCCCCCAATGGGGCCACCTGTTGGCCATAGGTGCCGACCTGTGATACTTAAGGATGGGTCCCTGGTGACTGAGTAGTCCATGACATGCAACACTTCCCTTTGGCCCTTACTTACGCTAGATGGGCAGTTGGAGAGGCCCCCTTTGATCAATTGGCTGATCATGTCAAGTCCTAGCACCTATATGATTGTCCCTACCCCATTGCACTTATGGCAAGCCCCAAATCTCTTTATCATATATGTTCTAGAAGGTGGTGGCTGAGGGTCTTCATGTCCTGGGAATGACATTAAACTATCTGATGGTGAGGTACCAATTCTGAATCTTTGGGGAATGTGGAGCACCCCTTCATCATCATTACTCCCAGGTCCATTCTGACATGAAATAGTATCTGTTAGGGTCCCATCAATCGGTTAAATAGAAAAATGTGTTTATAAAAAAAAAAAATTGAGTACCCATCAAGAATTAATTTTTCAAAACTTTGTTGGCATTAAATAACCCACTGAGGTTGATATGCCATAGAAAAAAAAACTTAGATGGGTGACCATTCAAACAAGGAATATAAGGCAATGTAAGCAACCTGATATCAAAATGATAATATTAAATGACAGTCCCACAATTTTGCTGACAATAAATTTAGCTTCCTGGGTCTTTTACAAAGAAGTTGTTTCGCACAGTGCGCTCAAGGACGTACAGACAAACACCGTAGTTCAAACTAGTTCTTTATTTTTCATACAGCGCATGCCGTGAAAACTTTGCTGGCACGTAGGGACTGGCACATTAAAAATAGACCAATATCTTAGTGGTTCTTATACTAAGAATTGCGGTTCCAAAAATACCGCCAAAAGTTGCTCACAATAGGAGCCTCAAAAAACTTGACTTGCTCAAGTGGGCATCTCAACGGAAAGAAAGCTCCTTGCCAGGACTCCTTTAGACCTGACAATACCAAAATTACACTCAGTCCAAGACTTTATCTTTTATTTAAACCCTTTTCTATTTCACTGCACAAAGAGCAGTGAGTTACTTATCATATAACACAAAGGCAAAATAAGCACTCCAAACAATCTCAAAAATGCACTTACACATATATTTGGGGTTATTAAAAACCCAAGAACTATTTCTTATAAGGTAACCATTTTTACCAGGAGGATGACCAGGGTCATAGGGTACTTTATTTGGGGTCGGAGGAGGAAGTGGGAAGGGGAGGCCTAAAACCGGACATGCTCATGACAAGACAAAAATTTAGATTACTGCTGGAATCAGCCTAAAAACAGTGACAGCCACAGACCCCAAAAGGGTTTATATACTTTAAAATAAAACTAACTAACCCCTTATATAAAATAACCCTAGACAGGTTGACGTGCTGTTAAAATCAATTAATCAGACAATCAGAAAGGGTATCATCGGCAATGCGACAGAGAAGATAGTTTAACAAGATCTTAGATTAAATTTTACCAGCCATAAAGTCGTCGGGGTGGCCTAAAGTCGGTATCAGTCAATCAGCGAGGGAGTCTATCCCCTTTTCCTAGTGCTAGATGAAAGAGATTGTTTTTGACATCTGAGGTGGAGTGCCACACCTACCATCAGCTCCTTACTTTACTGCACAGATCCCTGTGCTACTCATATGCTGAGTTGGCGAGGGCTGGTATCGAACTAGGAACCTTGTGGTTTCTAGCCGACTACCGACTGAGCTAACCCGGCCTCTAAGTGGTGAAAATGTAAACAAATTACTCAATCTAGGTCAGGTGACTAGATCCAATTATTGTAAGCAAAGAAAAGAACATTTATCAGTTCATCATCATCATCATCACCAGGTTGAACTGGCAGCATGGATACCCATGTCAATCTCTCATTATCCATATCCTATTGCTCATTGCCCTCAGGAGGTCCTCTGTGCAGCATCCAGAATCCATGCAGTGTAGGTCTTTGTTGGATGGTTTCTAGCCGAACGCTCTACCAACTGAGACAAATAAACTTCTAAAATAAACATAAACAACATATATATATATATATATATATATATATATATATATATATATAACAAAAGATGTTTACAAATGCATGGGATCATCAGGAGAGAATGTGCAAACCGTTTCAGGGCCTTCCTCTCTACAGTTTTAAAAGCAACATCGCCCCCCCCCCTCACTGATGTGAGGTCCCTCGGAGTATCTGTATCGACCGCATGTGGATCAGTCTTCAACAAAAATAAGACGGGATGAAATGACCGTTAGAAGAAAGAATGCACAAAACAGAACGCTGCTAGTCAAAAGTTGGAATTTTTCAAAAAATGCGCTGTCTGTATTAAAAATAAAATGAATTCTATTCAAAAATAAAATGAATTTTATTTTTAATTTAAAAAAAAAATCAGAAGCATTATAGTTTATAATAAGACTCAAAAGAGCCTGATGTAGAATTATTTAAAAAAGTGTATAATTCTATAAAAAGTGTATATTAAAATATCAAAATTGTTTGTAATACATTCCAACTATTAAATAAGTAACCAATAAGTGTAGGTAAGTCCGTGGTGTTTATGGATAAATATCTTCAGAGGAGTAAACATCCATATGTATAGTTTTTTCATAGACATGTAAGTGAAATAAAATGGAACTTAATCCAACAGTGTGAATTTGATATATGATATATAGTGTGAATTTGATATATTGAAAAAACAAAAGATGTTTACAAATGCATGGGATCATCAAGAGAGAATATGCAAACCGTTTCAACTGTAGAGAAGAAGGCCCCGAAACGGTTTGCACATTCTCTCCTGATGATCCCATGCATTTGTAAACATCTTTTGTTTTTTCAATATATCAAATTCATATATATATATATATACTTTAAAATAAAACAACCAACTAACCCCTTAGCATAAAATAACCCTAGACAGATTGACATGCCATTAAAACAGACAATCAGAAAGGACATCATCAGCAATGCGACAGAGAAAATAGTTTAATAAGATTTACATTAAATTTTACCAGCCACAAACAATAGTGTAATAAAATCATCTTAACAACCTTTCTCTTTGTACAGAACGATCATAACAGTATCTTGCCATTCTCCCAGAAGACACTCATAAATTCAAATATCTTGCAACAGTTTATGAAGAGAGTAAAGAAAATTTTCTCAACCGTACATCAATAATTCAGGATTAACACCATCCATCCATCCCACATGACTTTTTCACTATTTACTTTCTTAACATTTGCTTTAACTTCTCCAAACGTGGGAGAGTCAGCCAGTTTATTCTTAATTAAAAGTAAAGTCATGTTGAAAGCATCTATTTAACGCTTCCTCAACAACTTGGCAGCAAAGCTAAGTATAGCATAGGCATATAGAATACAATTCTATATTTTTAAATAAATACACGTACACATTTCTTTTCCCAAACTTAAGGAAAAGTGATTAAAGCAAACACAGGAACACAAATCCTTTTCCTAAATTTAAGGAAAAGTGATTAAAACAAATGCTTACACAAAAATCAGAATCGATTGGACAGGTTAGCATTGCTCTCAACCACGTCCACGCGTTTGCGCCAAAAATTAATTACTTTTCGATCCTATCTTCTAATTATAAAAAACGGAGAAGAAATCAACAAACAGACAGACTTCATCTCACGTTCAAACATCGACAACCACAAACAAACACACAGATCTCGTCTCGCTGCCAGATAGAACAACCAAGAAACAGGTGTTCGAACGAACGATTCCACTGCCTCAACACAATTACTACTACTACCATTATTCTTACCACTTCGTTCTACCTACATCAAGAATCCGTTTCAGCAGGTCATATATACAAACTTGATTCTCATTTCTGTCCACATCTAAACAAACTTTTCCAAACTTAACATACAAACTTTTACATTTTACATTACACATTTCTTAGAAAACCTTTCCGCATCACATATACACATTCCATCTCTTTTGTACATTGGCATTTTGCTGATTATCGCAAATTTATTCTCTGAATAAAATTATTTGTTATTTTATAATCATATGTAATTGTTTTATCATTTCTCTGTATTTTCTACCTAAACTGTATCATATTTTTATTCGTCATTCCTAATATTATTGAACACATCTCATAACCCCCTACAGGCATACAAAAATGCATCGACCGAAATGACAACTATGTAGAAAAATAGGCAGACCTGAACTTTCAGAACCCCCCCTCATCTAAAATTTTTGTTTTTAATTTTTTTTTTCTTCTTTCAATGGATTATTATCGATCGCACACCAATCTATCAGATTGTGAAAAAAAAATTCAAAAAAGTTATTTATTTTTTGAGTTTTCAGGGGTGCTCAGTTCCCCGTATAAGTTTATAGTAAATTGATCCCCCATATCGGAACCGCTCGAAAGGAAACTGGCGCAAAGGTGTCAAAGTTAGGGTGGCCCAGAAAAAACAGAACCCAAATTATTTATTATCGAGCGGTTCCGATATGGGGGATCGATTTACTATAAACTTATACGGGGAAATGAGCACCCCTGAAAACTCGAAAAATAAAGAACTTTTTAGAATTTTTTTTTTACAATCTGATAGATTGGTGGGTAAACAATAATAATCCATTGAAGAAAAAGAAAAGAAATTACAAAGAAAAATTTTTTTCAGCGGTTCCGATATGGGGGATCGTTTATGATAAACTTATACGGGGAACTGAGCACCCCTGAAAACTCGAAAAATAAATAACTTTAAAAAAAAATTTTTTTTACAATCGGATAGATTGGTGTGCAATCGATAATAATCCATTGAAAAAAAAAAAAAAGATTAAAAACAAAAATTTTAGATGGGGGGGGGTTCTGAATGTTCAGGTCCGCCGAAAAATATATACATGTTGAAATTTGAAATGATGTAAAGATCATTGACAATAAACGTTTCTGTGATCTCTAAATATTTTGGAGACCTTATCTTTGGGATTAGCCTCAATATATATATATATATACTAGACAAAACATGACCCGTTGGGTCACCGATTCAGCTCTGGGTAGATAATTGAGATTAGGGAAAAGGGAGTTAGCAAAGCGAATAAAAAATTTTTTTAAATACAGCTGGACAAAACATTAAAATCATTTTGGAATGTTTGACCTCATTTAAGCTACGGTTGCTGGTTGTGAAATTTAACATAGAAATACATTTCAAATTCTCCCATCTCTTCTCTCTCTCTCTCTCTCTCTACTCTCCAGAGAAACTAACATTATAAACAAAGGAGGTAGTCAAGAGATACATAGAGGGAAAGAAAGAGATAAACACGGAGTAAAGTAAGAGATTGGTTGGTTTTTTACTTAATTGCAAATTACGACTAATTAGAACCAATTAAAACAGAATTTTTTTCAAACATAATTCAATCCTAAAGTAAGGAGTAATTTAGTATAATTTTTGTGTTATTAAACTAAACAGTAAAAAAGCCTTTAGGAAGCAAAAGTTGATTAACTCAGCTTTTGTTATAATAATAATATAATATATATATATATATATATACACACACACACACTCACACACATTTGGTCATTGGAATTTACTATTTTGTAACGTGTACACGCATCATCATGTGACAAATTTTCCTTTCAATACGAGAGTCGAGCTAATTAACTCTTTACCTAACAAATTTTCCCCATGGCAGTACCAAATTTTCTGGGTATATCCCAAAAAATATCGAGACCAAGTTCCCAGTTTTTTTTTCTCAATTCCTGCATGCTAAAATTTCCACAAGAAGCAAGCAAATTATTATCATTCAAAGTGTCCCCAAGTGACATGTGCAAAGAGTTAACAAGAAGAAAGGACTTTGTCATTTAGTGGATTTTTCCATTCCAGCAGAGTGGAAAACTAGACAAATACTTGGACCTTGCCAGAGAGCTGAAAAAGTCATTTTGTTTTGTATTTAGTCTAGCTTGTTAACCATTACACCAGATGAGGTGCCCAGTAGTCTTAAAAGAGTGAAGTAAACATGAGCTTTAAGATTGATTGATCATTTTAATAGCATATCAACCTGTTGGGGTTATTTTATGCCTAGAGGTCAGGGAATTGTATACATTGTACGTCTATATTTAAATTTTTTAAAAAGATTAATATTTCGTTTTAACAATAGGTTTATGGGGCTAATTTAAGGTTTGTTTGTGCTAGTATAAAAGCTTAGTTCTTTGTTCTTCTGGGATGGTGAGCTGAAATGGAAGACATTCAAAGAATGAGAAAGGAAAGAGACAAAGGCAGAAGGTAGTTTCATAACTCAGGCTTTATTGAACGGGGTATAGTCATTGGTAGCGAGGGCACATGGCCCTAGCTAGAAAACAAACTACCTCAGTTGCAGCCTTCATTCGAAATGGCCAAGGGATTCTTTTTGGGGAAGGGAGTCAGGCCTTTTTGTCGGATATGTGCAAATCGAATTTCCGGTGAAAGGTCCCATGGGAGTTTTGTTATTTTTATTTTATTTGGTATTTTTTTAATCCTTGTATAAATCTATAGATGTGCATGAACATGTGCATGCATCGTGTCGTGGATGCACAGGAGATATTGAGGATACCAAATAGAATTATCCTGGACATGCCAGTCAATTCAATACTTTTACCTTTCTCAGATGAAAGGAAAAGCAGGAGACAGGCAGTAGGTGGGATATGAGGGATGTGTTTTGAAACACACGAGCCCAATAACGTTGAGATACATGCACAAATTTACAAAAAAACGCTGGAAAATAAGAAGATCCTGCCCTCTAACAATAAAAAAATATGTGCATATATAAATGAATTGACATTCACTGTATTTCTTAAAAGGCGTGTTGTCTTGAAGAAGGGTGGCTAACATGCTGCCTGGAAACCAATGGTAACAATGGCACAAATGTATTGTACACTATAACAAATAAATAAATACAGTTCTTACACATGTAATCGAGCACTTTATTTTCAATTCTCCAATACTAACAAAGGACTACATATATATATATATATATATATATATATATATATACATACACACACAACCACATACCTAAAAAATGCACAATGTTTCCTTTTGATACCCACACTTACAGCGTCCCATACTCATACCATAAAATAGAATATTTGATGTCATATTTCAAAACCGTCTCCTTTTTCAAACCTCAAAAAAATTTTAAACAAACTGAATGACAAGGACTACCACTCGCTTTTCTCGTTATTCTGTGATGAATAATTTCTTATCTTATGCCCTGAAGATGATCTAATTAATAGATCGAAACACTGCAGTGTCGGCCAATAAACTCACCACTTAACCCATTTAAACCTGTGTTTTTTTATTTTTTTTAATATACTACATACCGTCGGATTCACTTCCTTTCTTCACACATATATATATATATATATATATGAGAAAGTTATTTACTTAGCTTAGGTTAGTTTAGTACATGCCTAAAATTATAGGTCATCCAATGAAGATCAATCTCATTAGAGTAGAATTGGTTAGAAACTCAGCTACACAATAATTTTGGAAGCTCTTGTGGCGTAAGAGTTATCATCATAGCAAATGGACCTGGTAACACAAGTTAAACTCCTGGACAAAGCTGTTTGCATTTCACCTAGTGAAAAGTATGAACCTAACTATTCTCCCTCCAGCCATGGGTAAAATAGTAAAGCAGACTTCATAAAGTAACCAGCATTGGAGAAGGAAATTCTGAATTTAAACTGATTGTACCCACTTAAAAAGTTGACCTTGTGTCACCTCCCGCTTGTGGCAGAGTAGTTAGGTAAACATATACACAGTAATTCTCTTCTCTATTTTTCTGTATATCTTCATGTTTGTATTTGTATGTATATGTATGTATATAAGAAATTGTTTCATCCTTTTTTTTTCTCTTTGCACGGATAGATGAAGAAAAAAAAAAAAAAAAAGAAAAAAAATCAATACAACCTACCTTTAATCTTTCTTCTTCAGTCATCAATAATTGGCATGAAAGATCCGTTTCAGACAATTGGAGAGTTTTGTATCTTCTCTGCAGACTATTGATCCGCGCTAACAAATCATCTTTGCTATTCTGGAGTTGAACCTACGAGAACAAAAGAAAAATTGGTTCTTCTTTTCTTTTTTTTTTCAGGGTAAAATTTATGACCTTTAAGAAGTTCAGTAAATCTTTTTTAGCATTATCCACTCCTCTCCCCCCCCAAAAAAAAAATAAAAATATCTTCAGTATTTTACCTTGTCATTGTCATCTATAGCCTTTGCTAACAGTATATTCCTCCTTTATTACACTTGTTGAATTACCTGCCCTTGTTTGCAGGATGGCCACTACATGGCATTATTCTTAAACCTTACCCCCCCCCCCAAAAAAAAGTATCTTCAGTATTTTACCTTGTCATTATCATCTTTAGCATTTGCTAACAGTATATTCCTCATTTATTACACTTGTTGAATTACCTGCTGTTAAGTTTTTAAATGCCATCCTTGGCCAGTTGAAAAGGACTTAAAGTAAGTAAGTCCTGAGTTATGGAATCCTTTGGTAAGTGAATAAGTCCTATCCTGCATATAAGTCCTGAGTTATGGAATCCTTTGGTAAGTGAATAAGTCCTATCTTGCGTAGTGTTAAAGGTTCAGTGATTTAATCCTATGTCCATCGTCCACGAAGATTCAAAGTAATTATGGCCAGTATGCTCAGTATGCTCAGTTTAAGTATTGTCTCAGCAGCAGAGTACTGCCAGTGATTGGCCAAGAGAGATCACATAGTTCTTGCCGAGTCTATAAGTAGGAGCGGACTTTTGACACACACCTTATAAGAGAAATTTCTCAACACCTGCCCTTGTTTGCAGGATGGCCACTAGATGGCATTATACTTAAACCTTACCCCCCCCCACCAAATATCTTCAGTATTTTACCTTGTCATTGTCATCTTTAGCCTTTGCTAACAGTATATTCCTCCTTTAGTACACTTGGATGACCACTAGATGGCATTATTCATTGCTACAGTGACACACCTGGGTAAAGTGTGCATTACACAATACCAAAAGCTTTCATATATTATAGGTTAGGGAATTGTGTTCAGTGTATATTTACATTTTTTGTTTAATTGTTTCTTTGGAGGTTTTTTTTTTGCAAACAGGGTCAACCTGGGAGTAATGGTGATGAAGGGGTACACCACATTCCCCAGAGCCCCAGAACTGGAACTTCACCATTAGATGCAGTTTATATTCATACCCAGGACACGAAGACCCTCAACCACTGCCTTCTGGCACATATATGATAAAAATGGTTGGAGGTTTGTCATAAGGGCAATAGGGTCAGGACAATCCTATAGGTGCTAGGGCTTGACATGACCAGTTGGATCGGAGGGGCCTTCTCTGACCTCCATCTAGCCTAAGTAAGAACCAAAGGCACCTAGTGAGAATCAAATTCACTAGCCTAGCTTGATAACATGAAAACATGTATTCATTTTATGATGAAATATTCTTGGCTCAACCAACTTTTTTTTGTTCAAAATTTTTTAATTTTTTAGATCTTGACACCAATAGGCACCCCAGCCCAAATCCGTTTCGAAAGGAACTGAATTTTGCTTTTCACCGGTTGTTAGTAAATAAAACAGACGGCCGATAAAAATCAGTAACATTTTTATACAAAAATAGTTTTTGATTTTAATAAATAAAAAATTAGTTATTTCATGTTGTTGTTAGCATATGTGAAAAAATTAATTTTGCACTAAAAAATAAACTAATATTGTTATTTAAAAAAAATAAAACTTAAAACAAAAGACATGTTTATTTATTTTCCATGTGCCACTACAGATAGTTAATATTAAAAAGTATTTATTTAAAAAAAGATTTTGCTAGGGTTAGGGTTAGCAGTTATTATTATAACCTTATAATATACTTTTTATAGCTTTAACCATTCCCGTGTTAAACGTGTCTAATGTTAAAAGTTTTATAATTAAAAAAGAATTGCTATTGAATTAACAACATGAAATAAGTAAAAAAAAAAAGTGTCTTTAATATAAAAATGTGTCTTTCATTTATAGTTTTATAATTTAAAAAAAAAGTGTGTCTTAAAATCGTCTGTTAACAAACAACTGGATTTTAACGGTAAAAAGCAAAACATGTCCTTTTGAATCTAGGTCTCACCTGGGGTGCTTATTGGTGTCAAGGTCCAATTTTTTTATTGGATTTTATTTACTCATTTATTTTTAAGGGTGAAATAAACTCAAGAAACAATGTGCCAAGCTGGTCAAAATACTTAATGAATATATGGAATAGGGATGTATGTATATCATTCCCTTGTTGGTAGAATCAAGAATATTTCAGTATTCCTCATATACTAAGTGTGGTGTAGTGGTTATTATTGTAGGAAATGAACTC
Source organism: Doryteuthis pealeii (assembly GCA_023376005.1). Lineage (NCBI taxonomy): Eukaryota > Metazoa > Mollusca > Cephalopoda > Myopsida > Loliginidae > Doryteuthis > Doryteuthis pealeii. Next base: position 38,621,983 of record CM042142.1, read on the forward strand.
ATCAACCTGAGTTCAAATCCTGGACGAAACTGTTTGTATTTCACATAGCGCTGATACACTAGGGAAAGGTATGCATACAACTATTTTCTCTCTGGCTATGGTAAATAGTAGAGTAAACTGAGCTCTTTAACCTTGGCTAGGCAACCAGTCTTGGAGAAGGAAAACTCTGAATTCAAACCTGTTAAACTCCGCTTAAAAAAATTGACTATGTGCCATATCCTACTCATTTGGAGGGGTTGGTGAATATATATATATATATATATATATATATAAGATATTCATCATTGTAGTGCCATCAGTTTAGTTAGTGACCCCAAAAATAAGCTAAAAACAACCCCCCCCCCACACACACACACAAAATAAAGAAATATTATTCCTTGAACAAATATTAACTTAAAAGGTACAATGAGTTTTATCAGCAGGAGCAACATTTTTTCATTTCATTACAGAACTGCAGCAGTTCGATTGTAGAAAGAAGTGTTGAAAAGCCAGAGCAATAAGAGAATGACACTTACTGAGAACCCAAATATTGTTGAATTGATATTCAACAACTTAGCTTCTTTGTAAACCCGATGAACCACCATAAGAAAAAGAACCTGGTTATTTTGGGGGGATATAGTAATATTTTGAAATCATATCCCTGTTTGTAATTTATTTACATTAGGAATACTTGAAACTCTATCACTGTGTAATTTATTTATATTAGGAATACTTGAAACTCTATCACTGTGTAATTTATTTATATTAGGAATACTTGAAACTCTATCACTGTGTAATTTATTTATATTAGGAATACTTGAAACTATCACTGTGTAATTTATTTATATTAGGAATACTTGAAACTCTATCACTGTGTAATTTATTTATATTAGGAATACTTGAAACTCTATCACTGTGTAATTTATTTATATTAGGAATACTTGAAACTCTATCACTGTGTAATTTATTTATTAGGAATACTTGAAACTCTATCACTGTGTGTGCACTGTGTGTGCAATTTATTTGATATTTGTGTATAATATATTTGTATTAGTGTTACATAATTTATGTGGTAGCATAAATTATTGACAAACCTTGAAGGAATAAGGGGCCATTGGTTTTCAAATCAAAGAGTGGAAAAATACTAGTAATGGTTATAGCTCTCTGACCCCCTAGAGAACACGTCACGAGAAACACGTGATTAGATTTAGATTCAGTTTCAACCAGAGATGGAAGCAGAGTAGACATACTCTGCTGAGGTTGATTCTCCCGCGTGGCAAAGAAGAACATGGGCAGAAATAAATCTTGATCAAGAAAATAAAGTCTTGTGAGTTAATTAATTTGCATGACTAAAGAGTTAGCCCAGATGAAGCCCTTAGCTAGAGACAGCAACAAGAAGACTAGACAAGATAACGGCGTAAGAAGAAGAGGAGGAGGAAACATGGCTATAAGACGTAGCAAGAAGAAATGAAGAATAAGTAAGTTCAACTCTGTATCTGTCTCTCTATCATCATGAGTAGTCCTCTCTCGATTATATACCCGACGATATTCGACGATGGGGTATATAATGTTATATAACATTAAATAGGAATACTTGAAATCATATCAGTATGTGTCAAGAAGAGATAAATTTACTCTAGAACTTCCTCTTGGTTAAATTAGTTGTTTCACTTAAATGAGCTAATAAATTTCCTCACAAAGAAAGCACAGAGGTTTTATTAAAAAGAAGATAAAAAAAAGATGGAAGATGAATTAAGAGCTTCTTTCAATAATGAGAGTATTTTAAATTTTACATTTTCTTGCTGGAGTTTTCGTTGTGATGGATGGTTGAAACCCATAACAGCTACACTTGTGTCTCTTTGTCCTAAGAAAAAGTCCAGTTGTCGTTTGAGGTCAATGATTTGGGCACGGTATTGAGATAACAATTCCTGAAATTTGAAAAAAAACAAAACAAAACAAAATCAGCAGAACAATCATTATGAATTGAATAAATCAAATATTGATTATATTTATATTTAGATTATTTCAATAAGCCATGATCTGACCTTTTATCAGAATGACCTTTTATAAAATAATTTCAAATATAACAATTTTAAATAAAGAATTTTAAATAGTGATAATTTTCTATATATATATATATTTACCAATCCCAAAATGTTTTGGAGACTTTACATTTGGAATTACCCTCATATATATATATATATATATATATATATATATATATATATGAGGTTAAGTAAACAAACAAATGTGTTTATTTCTATATGGCTTTAAACCGACAATTTTTGGAGGATATGTGCTTAATCGAAGTCATACCTAATTTTGAAAATTAATTAGTTAATAATTAATAAATTTAGGCAGGCATATATGTTCAAATGTAAGGCTAAACAAATCGAGAAAATGTCAATCCCTGAATGGTCGAAATGTACATTCAGGGATTGACATTTTCTCGATTTGTTTAGCCTTACATTTGAACATATATGCCTGCCTAAATTCATTAATTATTAACTAATTAATTTTCAAAATTAGGTATGACTTCAATTAAGCACATATCCTCCAAATATATATATATATATATATATATATATAATATATATATATTGCCAACCCCTCTGCACAAGCAGGATGCGACACAAGGTCACTTTCTAAAGCAGAGTTTAACAGGTTTGAATTCAGAGTTTTCTTTCTCCTAGACTGTTTACCTAGCCACGGTTAAAGAGTCCATTCTGCCCTGCTATTTTGCCCATAGCTGGAGGGAGAATTGGATTCATACCTTTCCCAAGGGTATTAGCACCATGTGAAATGCTAACAGCTTTGTCCAGGATTGAACTAGTGTTGATGCGTCCATTTTCTACGACTCTAACCATTAGACCACACGCCTCCGTAAAATGTTCCGATAATTTTCCATGTATGATTGTTACGATTCTGGTCATCATTTTAGGCATTTAGGTCTTTTATTAGTAAATCCAATGGTAGAAAAGGGTATAGTCTCAGTTGTAGAAAATTTGTGGTATTCCTTGAAATCCTAGGTAGAACAAGAGTTTACTTCTCGTAGCAGAGAATGTAGTTGTAGTGTTTCTTCAATCAGAACATCATGTTAACAATTTATTCTAGGATAGTTGAAAAAGATCTTAAATTCTCAAATGCCTTTCAGGCAGGACTCATTTCTGATTGGCCCATTTTATCAGAAATGCCTGCTGCTGCTATTTGGGAAAGTCCATAAACAGAAGTGTGAATTTTATGTACGGAAGCGCGTAGTGTAATGGTTAAAGTCATGGGAAATGAACTTGTCGTCCCGAGTTCAAATCTGGATGTGGTAATTGCATTTCACTTAGCGCTAATACCCTTGGGAAAGGTATGAATACTACTCTCCTTTCAGCTATGGATAAATAGTAGGGCAGACTGGGCTCTTTAACCTTGATTAGGCAACCGGTCTAGGAGAAGGAAAACTCTGAAATCAAACCTGTTGAACTCCACTTAAGAAATTGACCTTGTGTCACATCCGGCTCATGCGGAGGGGTTGGTAAATATATATACCAACATGTGGTGTAATGGTTAGCAAGCTAGATTTGCAGACCATTGTTAGTGAGTTCAATTCTCACTGGGTGCCCCATACTTTTGGCTTTGTGCCGCATCTAAGCCTAGCTTAGTAAATAACTATACCAACATATTCTGACAAGGATAATCTTAAATGTAGAGATAGGTATGACAACATTAATAGTAGTGATCCTCTAGTAAAGTAAATTTGGCAGAGTGGTATATTGTTGATATCAGCCAGACAGTAAGGGAGTCTATCCTTTCACTAGCACTAGACTAGGGGGATTGTTTTGTGTCTGAGGTGGAGCATCACACCTATCATTAGCTTCTCACTTTACTGCACAGATCTGAGATGTGCCACTCAGGCGCTGAATTGATGAAGGCCGATATTGAACCCAGAACCTTGTGTTTCATAGGTGGATGCTCTACCGACTGAACAAAACCGGCACTTAATGGACAGTATTATGCCCGATTTAGATAAAACAATTCTTGAGGAAAAATTGACTCACAGGTCAATATGAAACTTTTAGTTATAAACTCTATGGATGCTTTTATATAATACCTAAAGAAAAGTTCAGTTATTTTTGTAATAATTTCCAAAAAAATTGTATAAAAAGGTAATACATTTCACCATCCAGATAAAGAGTAAGTTTTAGTCTTTTGTTTCATTTTTTACTGAATAGTTACAAAGTCCCAAAGATGAAATATCAGCATTCGGTCTAAGTTGACATCTTCATAATTGAAAGAGGAAAAAACTAATGAAATATGGCAGACAGTTAAGTTGAAGATGTAATTTTGAAATATAACTATCCAATAAAAAAAAAATAAAAAAAGAAGCAAATGACTGAAACATACTCTTTACCTAAATTCACCATCCAGAAAAAGAGTTTTAGTCTGTGGCTTCATTTTTTACCAAACAGGTAAATTTATGAGAGGCTGTGATATAAGCAAAAGTTTCTTATAATTCTATTTGCGAAGGTTTTTATAAGAACAAAAAAAACACCAGTTAATTATACTTACCAACTAAATCAAAAAGTTAAGTGGTTAAAACATGAAAGTTTATAACTTATTGTTGGTAAATATTTGATGATTTAACCTTTTGAACTCTTAATTAAATACACTGTACTTGAGGTCACAAAATACACAAAAAAAGTCAGGGATCCCTATCCTGAAGGCCACAGGTGGCCCTTCACCTAACTTGCATAATTTTCTCTTCACCTTTTGATGTTAACTATCAAGAAGTAGCATTACAACTGCAAATGGAACTCATTGATCTTCAGTGTTCAGAAGATTTCAAGATTTTTTACTTGCCACATCCCCAATTTCTATAAGAATCAGTTATGTACCCACTTCTTCAACTGGATATATATATATATATATATATATATATATATATTTTGGGAGAATATGTGCTTAATTGGAGTCGTACCTAATTTTGAAAATTAATTAATTAATAATTTTCAAAATTAGGTACGACTCCAATTAAGCACATATTCTCCCAAAAATTGTTGGCAAAAAGCCATTCCAAACACACCGTGTTTACAACTTATCATATATATATATATATATATATATATATATATATCATGGAGAGGGAGGATCCGTGTCTGGTTCTCTGTTCTTTTTATGAGAATCACCCATGGTTGTGCCCTCATATTTAATATTTTACATACTTTCTGGAGTAGCTGGCTGGTATTTCTTATTATCTTCTATGTCTTCTATAGGTCTGGTTCTGGCTTTTCTAGTTATGCCAAGATTGTCATTAGTTCTTAGAGACAAATGCAAGGCATATAGTTTTTGGTGATCACATTTTTACTAACTTCAGGATCAGACCTTTCTAGGATTCTCAACCACACAGGAGCAAAGCAAAGTCCATGTTTACTTTAGGATGTCTAACGTCTTGACTGACTCTAAACTAACTAAGCCTTTCTGTTCCCACCATTTTTGTAACTGAAAAGAAGGTTATGCAAAGATTATCTCACGTCAATCACCTAACGGTCCAGATTTGAATTTCAACAACCCTGAACTAGCAGCTCAGATTTGAATTCAACAAAATCTGTTTCTACACAAACCATCTAAAAAGCAATGGTATCCTATCAATATATAACAAACAATACCCTTGGGAAAGGTATGAATTCTACTCTCCCTCCAGCTATGGGTAAATAGTAGGGCAGACTGGACTCTTTAACCTTGGTTAGGCAACCGGTCTAGGAGAAGGAAAACTCTGAATTCAAACCTGTTAAACTTCGCTTAAGAAATTGACCTTGTGTCACATCCTGCTCGTGCGGAGGGGTCGGTAAATATATATAACAAACAAATCAAGTGGTTCTATCTGGATAATTCCCCAACCACATCACCCACACCAAGCAAGTAGTGATCATGTTTGGCACTACATACCTTTGTATGACATCTTAGTAATTGAAAAAGGGAAAGACTAAGGAAATATGTCATTTTTACCACATCCTCAATTTCTATAAGAATCTCATTTTTTCTATTTAAGCCATAGATGGGATTCTAACATATACTACCACTCCGAGTCAGAGTGGACCTGGGAGTAATGGTGATAAAGGAGTACTCCACATTCCCCAGAGCTCCAGAATTGAAACTTCACCATCAGGTAGAGTTTAACATCATACCCAGGACACTAAGATTTGCAGCCACTACCTTCGAGCACATATATGATAATAAGGGTTGAGGTGTTGCCATAATGTCAGTAGGGTTGGGACAATCATATAGATGCTAGGGATTGATATGACCAGCCAATTAATTGGAGAGAGCCTCTTCAAACACCTGTCTAGCCCAAGTAAGCGCCAAAGTAGGTTGTTGCATGTTATGGACTGCTTAGCCACCAGGATTCCATCCTTAAGCATCATGCGTCACCACCCACTGCCAACAGATGGCCCCAATGGGGGATCTTACTCCCCTGCAGAGGTGTATTCTACAGCATCAGTCAAGAGCGATTTACAGTGAAATACGTACTGCTAGAGTATCTAGACTTGGATCTAGTGCGAACAAAATACTACCAAGCAAGTAATTTGAAAATACTTTTCACAAAATTAAGACCATCCATGATTTTACATTTCTTAAAAGAAGTGGGATTGTACTCAAAAATATGAGTAATTGAACAATAGTTCAAATACATATCACTACGAATCCAAAACTTTGTCGGTATTAACTCTTAACATCCTGTTGAGAATTTTCTAAGTCCAAAGCCCCATTCCTATAAGGATCTATCAAAAAATGGCTAAAAATGACTTTTTCATTTCAAGTTACCTGTTATTTACCTTTAACTTAAAACTTCTAAATATGTTTAATATTAGATTTAAACAAAGGCTATTGGTTGGGGTGGATTAGGAAAACGAATGTGACTTCCGGTCGGGCGAAATGAGGCGGTTTAGGATGTTAAGAGTTAAATGACCCACCAAGGTTGATATGCCGTATAACAAAACAAACAAAAAAACAGCATTAGCCAAGAAGATGGGAAGGAAACTTAGGAGGAAAAGATGGAAGTTTACCTGAATCCAGATATCATTAATGACGGGGAAATTGGCAACTTGTGAAAGATTGTGTATGAAGATCTGTATCTCTTGGAAAAGATCAGTTTTGATTCTTCCATCCAAAGACAGAACGGCACAAGTATGGCAGTTCCCACCAAGTTGTTCTTTTAACATCAAAGGAAGTTTTGAGACTCTAAAAAGAAATAAGATCTTGCTGGAGTTGATTTCCTGTTCTGAGAATAGAAGTGCTAAACAAATCTTAGTAAGTAAATACACAGAGATGTATCGTTTTTTGTAAGTAATACATCTGTGTGTATTTTAGTTTTAAGTAAATTTCAGTGCATTTAAACTTTCTCTAACTCTCTCACACACACACACACACACACACTCATCTCTCTCTCATTCTCTCTCTCTCTCTCTTTCTCTCATGTATCAGTTAAACTGTTCTTACTATAGAGTATGAAAAATTCTGTTGTATGCTAAAATGAACACAATATTAAAGGCTCTTCTTCAGGACTTCCTTTCGTGGTGCAATGGTTAACAAGCTAGCCTCGCAGATCCATTTCTACTGCAACTCTCTCTCTCTCACAAAAACACACACTCTCTCTCTCTCTCTCATATATCAGTCAAACTGTTTCCACTATAGAGTAATGAAAAAATCTGTTCATATGCTAAAATGAACATATTACAGGCTCTTCCCCAGGACTTCCCGTCATGGTGTAATGGCTAGCAAGCTAGTCTTGCATATCCTTTACTACTGAAAAGGCAAGTTCAATCCTCTCTGGGTGCCTCATACTTGTCTGAGTGAATGGGCAAGGTAAATAATTTTTAACAAATTTTTAATTACAGGCTTTTCTGGTGATATAGAAAGAGAATTTTATGTTATTTCATAATATTCAATGGGAAATGGAAAATTATTCATTAATTTTGAGGAGTAGAATATTTTCATTGATTGATTGATATTAATGGCATTTCAACCTGTCTAGGGTCATTCCATTTCTGGCTAGATACTAAATATAATTTAAGGTTTATCTATGTGTTTGTTTGTTAATGTATTCCTCGTGTTATTGTATGTTTCCTCATTAGACCTTGCAAAACTCCATTCGACCATTTACTTGTATGCATCCAACAAATGGAATATCCGAGAGTCTTATTGCAGAATTCTCCATAGAAATAATATTCTTTGAAATCGGATGTAACAATGCTGAAGATATTTTGTTTTATTCATTCCTGTTGGGTATTCAATTTTTTCTTTTTTTAAACTCAATTTTTTTAAACACATTTTTTAATACTCATTTTTAAAAAAATCTATTTAACCCATCGATGTGACCTTAACAGGTACTAAAATTCTGAGTCAGGGTGGACCTGGGAGTGATGGTAATAAAGGGGTACTCCACATTCCCCAGAGTTCCAGAATTGAAACTTCACCATTAGATGCAGTTTAACATCATACACAGGACACTAAGACCCTTAACCACTGACTTCTAGCACATATATGATAAAAAGGGTTGGGCTTGCCATAAGGGGAATATGACCAGAACAATTATATGTGCTAGGGCTTGATGTGACCAGCTTATTGATTGGAGGGAGCTTCTCTGACTGCCGGTCGAGCCTAAGTAAGGGCTAAAGTGGAGTGTTACATGTCATGGACTACACAGCCACCAGGATTCCGTCTTTAAGCACCCACAGCCAACAGATTTTACCCTCTGCAGAGGTGCAGTTGGTGTATTTTACAGCCCCCAGCCAACAGAGAGTTTATTAGCATGACATCTACATGGGGTTCCTCAAAGTGGTCTACATAAACTCCCAAGGGTCTATATAACAACTCAGGGAGTCTGTAAGTATTTGGGGGTCCACAAGGGGTCTATGGAAACTACTAAGCCTTCTTAGTAACTAGAAGAAATTAATTCCACAAGAATCATGGAGAACATGCTTATGTTGAAATATTCTTTAAAGTTTAAGCCCAATATTCATGAACTTATCAAAAGTCATCAGCTTCACCCATCACATTAGGAAATGTGCTTCGTTGGTAAGTTATTAAGTTAGTATTGAATATTTGCAGCTCTTTTTTTTACATGTTATGCTTACTTTACTGTTTATTTTACAATTAACAGTTTTACATAAACATTTGTACAGAATTCATTAATTACATAATTGGTTGCAACAAAACAACTGCAAGCTGGACTGGGGTATATTAGGAGGAGGTTCATGATAGGACAATCAAATTTTTGTAGGGTCTGATCTACATATATAAATATTTCTCCTTTTTGAATGACTGCCATAGAGCAAACTATTTTTCAAAGTACTGAGTTTGACTTCCTTTCGATGCTCTAGATCATTGGCCCTATGCCAGACTAAACTTAATAAATCTATATATATATATAAACATTTCGCCTTTCTGGATGACTGCCATAGAGCAACATCTTGCAAAATATTCTGCAGAACATGGTTGGATTTTAGGTGTCTTATAACTAAGGCAATATGCCAGACTGAGTTAAGCTTATTAAATATCAATTGAGGTTAGAGATAAATATGAGAACTTACTGATAATTCACATTATGATTGAAGTTGGGATGATTGGCAAGTGTAGCGATTGTATCTTTCAAGAATTTCAAAGATTTGTCTTGTTTGATGTTGTAATTTCCACAACTCGACTCTCGGCATTCGATGAGGTTCTCTAGGTATGGTAACTCAACAATGGTGAATTTTGTATCAGTCTGCAAGGAACTTATTCCAACATTCTAGAAAAGGAAAACAAAAATAAGATTAGTTCATTCAAGTATGTAAAAGTTTAATTTAGGGCTAGATACATCAGGAGGCCCTAGTCACTATTTTCAAACTGCTGGGTAAGAGAGGCTCATTATCAAAAGAGAAAAGACTGATTAATGAACTTCCTTGTAAAGTAAAAAGTAAGTTGGCGGGACAGTGTAATGTCGGTGTAGTGTTTCTCATAGAAAACAACAACGCAGGTGTTAATTAAAGCCTTTATTTCCAAGGTATACATTGCCTAAGTTCCCAGGCCGGGAGTGTCTGAACCGGGAGGTGTTGTACCCTGTGATGATACATACATTACAGTTGGTATCAGCTAGAGAGTGAGAGAGTCTATCCCCTTTTTGCTAGCACTAGACCAAGGAGATGATTTTAGCGTCTGAGTTGGAATCCCAAACTTACCATCAGCTACTCACTTTACCGCACAGATCCCTGTGCTATTCATACACTGATTTGGCGAGGACTGGTATCGAACCCGGAACCTTGTGATTCCTCGGAAAATGCCCTACCGACTGAGCTAAACAGATTGTGACTTCCTTATAGAATTCTTAAATTGTATATATATATATATTGGCAGTTGAGGTTTCGAGTTACACACGGGGCAGTCTCCCATGTCTATAACTTGCTGATGAGACCTAATATGTCGAAATGTACATTCAGGGATTGACATTTTCTCGATTTGTTTAGCCTTACATTTGAACATATACGCCCACCTAAAATTCATTAATTATTAACTAATTAATTTTCAAAATTAGTTATGACTTCAATTAAGCACATATCCTCCAAAAATTGTCGGCTAAAAAAGCCATATCAAATAAACACATTGTTTATTTACTCACTCTCATATATATATATATATATATATATATATATATTAAAACTGTTTTGAAGACTCTGCATTTGGGATTATCCTTGTGTGTATATATATTATATATATATATATATATATATATATATATATATATATATATGTGTGTGTGTGTGTGTCTCTTTAGACATAACTATTCTTTGACCTACTCAACCAAAAATGCCAGGTCACCACGACAATAACAAATAAACAAACAATATATCAGATTTTGACAATATAGCCAAACAACTCGAGGCAAGACCGACTTTCATTTTTCTGGTAATCTAATGGGACAAAGGGGAGAGTCATCATGGCGTAGTAGCTATTTTTTATATCTAATTTTTATTGCTTTTCAAAAACATGTGTATGTGCTCTGTAACTGCCGCTGGTCTGCATACAAAGAAAATGCTGGACACTTTGATACTAATGTTATCAAGTTTATTTGATAAACACTGTGAAAACTCTACAAAGAAAAAAACAGATTACATTCAATAAAAAATAACAAGAAACACATTTCAAAAGAAATGGAAACACAAGAAAGAAATGGAAACACAGTCTCCCTTATAAATCTCAAACCGTATCACCTCTTTAACCAGCAGCAGTAATCTACATAGGTTTGTATATGTGCTTTAATTCCCTTACCCATTTTCGCTTGATCTTAATTTGGCAGTGAATTAAGGGTTCAGCAGCAACTGATAAAATGGGATTTATAAAAATCAACTAAATCATTCTGAGACTAGATATCATGGTGGTAGTTAAATTGATAAACAAAAATAACTATCTATTCATATATAAAGGGCAGTTGATGTGTATGTATGTCCAGAGGAAACTATGAAAATAAAACAATTAATAACAATACACACTCACCAGATCTTGCTTTTTGAGCAAAAATAATGAAGATTTGATTTGTATTTGTGAATACAATTAAAAAATAAAAAGACTTAAATAGTAACAGCATGGATTTTTTGTTTTTTTTTATTTAATATCTTAAATAGGAGACACTGATTTTTCAGTCTGTGCACTTTTCTTTTTCTAATGCCTCACCAGGCTGGATCAACACAAGATTGTTTTACAAAGGGATTTTGGTAATCCTTAACTTGTTCCTTGTAAATTCCTACCATAAAATAAACTGAAACTTCATTTTATGTCCGTGTTTTTGCAATAAATGTTTTATTTTTCTTTATTTAAAAACATTTATTGCAAACATATATATTTTATTTATTTATTGCAAACATATTTAAAACATTTATTGCAAAAACACAGACATAAAATGAGGGTTCAGTTTATTTTATAGTAGGAATTTACGAGGAACAAGTTGAAGATTAATGGGGCATCCTGCAATGATCCAATAAGCAATTCAATAATAGTGGATCTGTGAGACTAACTTTCCACCTCTATCCAGGCAACATGGGTAGCCGTTTCTTGTATAAATATAAAGCATAGCTAACAGGTCAATTTAGTGGCTGAAACATGCTCAAAAGACCCTTGAGCATATTCTGTTTAAGACACCTTTATGCAGATTTGCATGGAAGGTCTCAGATAATCTTATTATGACTGAGATAATCCAAGATGGCAGCTTATAATAAAAGGAATTGAAGTCATGAATAATTGATGTTGGTAAATACCAGATGGATCTGGATTTGAATAAATACGGATGTGTCATTCCACACGGACTGGTTGTGGTCTCTCATTGACCAGCCAAGATGAAACTTGGTCATTGAATCTGTCAGGTTCTGAATATTCAGTGTTGAACAATTCTGAAAAGACAATGAATAGCATCTTTAAAATATACAATAAATTATACAGTTGAATATATTGGTTTGGTGGTTGGTTTTGAAGGTTGTCACAATGTAAAAAAAAAAATGATGTTGTTCATTTTCCTTTGATTTATTTACTTAATATTTCAGGATGAAAAATCCCTTCGTCAGAAGATTTCTGAAAGTATGGAGCCCTTAAAGGGAGATGTTGACTGCTATTTGAATGTGCCCATTCTGTTGTAGTTTGTGATTATATATCAACACACAATGCTTCAAACAAATTATAAAACTCTTAGAATAAATGGTAATTTATGAGGAAGTGCGTCCCGGTCTCCTGCCTCAGAAATTGCTACCCGGTGACTATCAAAATAACATCCCCAGCTATGTCGTCTCAGATTTTCTTTTATTCATGTTTGTTTAATGTCTTGTTTTTAGTCTAAATAAACAGGAATTACGACAAAAAAGAAGCGACACCCCACAAATACATTTACTTGTAGAAAATATCTATCTATCTCCATTTGTTCATATCTATCTATATTATTTTGTTTATCTATCTATCCCAGTCTATTCCAAACTATATATCTATCTTCATATCTAAACAAGAATTACGACAAATTTCTATAAATAAACAAGAATTACGACAAATTCTATAAATGAACAAGAATTACGACAAATTACGATAAATAAATAAGAATTACGCCAAAAAAGAGAAGCCCCCCTCTAAAATATATTTAACGCCCTAAGTTGGTTGTTTTCTTTCAAGTAACACCGACATAGCTGGGGATGTTATTTTAATAGTTACCGGGTAGCAATTTCTTAGGCAGGAAACCGGGACACACTTCTCATAAATTACCGAATAAATATATATATATATATATATATATATATCTTGAGTTTGGGTAGCAAAGACATAAAGTCAACAGAGCTTGATAAACAATCAGTTTCTTGCAATTTTCAAACCAACCTGGTTTTAAAATTGCATAGGTGAGAAACTGACAGTTACCAATCCCTGTTGATTTTATGTCTTTGCTACCCAAACTTAGATATATATTCTCTATCAATGCTATTTACTTATGTATATAGCTAACTATATTATCAATATTAATATATATATATATATTTTTCCCCACCAGGCTCACTGACTATTTAGGCAGGCAAGCGCCAATCATCATTGCAGATTCCTGTTGTTGGACTTGTTAGTATATTTTTAAACTTTCATTTGTAACCTCAACATTTACTTGAACTTTTTGATATTCATATACACTTTTACTGCAAACTCTTTTGACCTTTTTTAATGATAAAAATGCTTAGAATTTTTAAAATAAAATTTATTTATTTTTTTAACAATAAATACGCATTTAAAAAAAAAAAAAAAAAAAAAATTTTTTTTTTTTTGAAAATTCCGGTATTGATCGAGAGAGTTCTGTGCCTCGTGATTAATGATATATTTATTTCGTTTTTCCATTTACAATGTTGCTTTGATAAAGACATCTTCATAATGTCGAAACAGATTTCTGTCAGCAAAACTTTTAACATCTTGTTTTTTCTACAAAACATTCTACACACACACACACACACATATCTTATTATAATGGAGATTGTGTGTTTTTCTGTCTGTAACCGAAACTATATTCCTACTCAAGTCACAATTCTTTTAGTTATTGACATCACATTCTCCATGATTTTATTTTTATCTAAACCTCAATTATTAACAAAATTGTCTTACATTATTAATACTATTAACTATGACTACATACTGACAACATGCAATTATATTTATATATACAACAAATAGCGCTTACAATGTGAACAAGGCTAATTTGCATATTAATATTAAAAAAATCGAATTAATAAATATGTGCTTAGTATTATGATTTCTAACTGTTTGTTTTATTTTAATGAATATAAGCAAAATCTCTCCAATGAATCTTAAATGAAATCCATTAACAAGATAAAATAACTGTCATTTTATTCTTTACTTCCTCTTATAACTAAATACTTAAATTAGAAAAAATAACAATAGCCAAAAAATTTAGTTTCATTAGCCTTCTAATTTAATACAATATTTATTACATTAAAACTTAATACTTGCACCCGGAGGGTGCATATAGCAAGTATTGCCACAATAATAAAAAAAAAGAAAAAAAAAAAAGCTCAATCGTTCAAACAATGGTGAGCTTCAAAAAGTTCAACAATGAGCTGCACGAAAGTATATATATATATATATATATATATATATATATATATATATATACACACACACACACACACCACACACATATATATATATAAGTGAGAAAAATAGAAGTGAATCCAACAATTATGTTGAAAAATAAATGGAAAGAAAATGTATGGATAAAAATCATTTATTGGAATGCCAACACGTGTTTCAGCCAAGAGTTTGTCCTTGTATAGTATACATTGTATTCTATTTAGTATCATCTTAAATGTGAATATAAAAGAAAATAGAGAAACATAAAATTTAAGTATACAAAAAAGCGGTCTTTTTAGTTATGGTTTCCCATAGAAACAACTTTGGTTTCTTTTAACGAATGGGAGATTATATAGAAAAATAAAGCAAAATTCTTTTTTTTTCTTTGATGAAATGGAGTCATTATATTGTAAAAATCGCCCGTATTGACTGACCCACATATATATATATCTACTTTGTCAGTGCACTTAATCCTACAGTGAATACCAATCAATAATCATATAGACCAAACATCGAACTGCAAAAATTTCACATAGAAATTCAGTTGATATTGATCCATTTTCATATATAATTATCATAAAAAAAGGCGTGGGATAAAAAAAACTACACCTTGGTAATTCTCTTTCTGTAGATTTTTGCCGAGTCAAAAATCTAGGGGGGAGTATTGTGGGATGGTCTACCTTGTTTGGCTGGAAGAGTTGTCTTCCCTCGTGTTTCTGTTTTTCCCCACCAGGTGCACTGACTATTTAGGCAGGCAAGCGCCAAGTTTGAACTCTCTTTCTTCTCTGGGACTTGACAAACACGCACAATGGGTTAGACAGTTTGTCTACACCCTTCTTGTGTGGGGGTTTTCAACCCCACACAGACAATGTAGTAAGTGACTTTGACTTATGGACTCTCCATAACTTTTGTACTTCATTTTGCATCTTATCCCTTTTATGTGTTACTTATATATCTACTATGTATCTCTTATATGTATCTTCTCCACATGCTGTCATGTATTAAAGTCCATTGTTATATTTAACACCCTTGGTCGAAGTTGTCTGTTCAACTAGTTATAATTCACATTATTACTCCTTTGAACCCAACAAAGGGAAAGGAAAGAGAAAGAAAGAAGAAAGGGAGAAGTTATCTAGAATATTTAGAAATCACAGAAACGTTTATTGTCAATGATCTTTACATCATTTTAAAGTTTGTACATGTATCTATTTTACTACTGTAATGACATTCATTCACCAGATTCAAAGCATCAGCATTGCCTAGCATGTCTGACTGCTATGTTCTGGATGCTTGCTTGGAGTTAAGATTTTGTGTGGAGGCAGTTGGTTTTGTAGTGGTGTGAAAGACCTGGATGTTAGAACCTGTGAATGGAAACACCTAGATTTAGTGCAACCGCCTGCTTTATTAACGCGGTACACAGTGAAGGCTAACAGAGATGCTTATAACATGGTTGAGGACTGCAGGAATACTGTTGCAGGAAGGCAGATTTAGTCAGCAGACCTTTGCAGTTGGGAAATTGATTACCTAAATCAGTTTTTTTTTGTTGTTAAATTACTCACAATAACAACATAATTGCCATTTCAGTTGATGCATTTTTTTAGGCACAGTGTCAATTTTGGGTACCCCATGTTATACCAGCCTATACAACCATGTCACACCAGCCTATACAACCATTGAGGAAGTGTTGAACCTCGTTGTCATCATCCCTACATCACTTGCAGACGTTTTTGACATCCATGCATGACTTGCCACACACTTCTGTTAATTAAGGCAGGTGCAGGCGGATGTACAACAAACACAACAGTCTTGCCAATAGCCACATAAACAGTTTCCCTGCATTTGCACTGCTTAGAAGACCTTACTTTTCATACATACCTAGACACTTACTACTTTTCAAATATTTATAAAATGTGTATATATTTATTTGAAGATGTATTTATCTTACATTTCAACAGACTAGTTAAACACATCAGTGTATGACTCAAGCTATTTAAACATTTAATCTTGTTATATTTATTCAGAGTCATCTGGTATGTTTTTGTTATTTGAAAAAGTTAATTTTTGCTGACTTGTGTGCATAATATGGCATATTTTTCTTTGTGTAAAATCTATTGAATGTATTATTTAGTTTTATAAAACCAGTTCTGATTTCAGCTTTGATCTAAAAAGCTAGAGATGAAAAAACGCTCAGTTTCTATGAAATTTAGAATTACAAAGCCATCCTTGTAGAAAAACAGTAAAGTTGTCAAAGTGGCCTAATGTCAATATCAGCTAAACAGTGAAGGAGTCCATTTTCACTTGTGTTAGACCAAGGAGATTATTGTGTGTCTGAGTTGGAGTGCCACACCTACCATCAGCTCCGCACAGATCGCTATATTACTCATGAACCTCATGGATGCTCTACCGACTGAGCTAACAAGGGGGGACAAGGGGGTTCATACCTTTCCTACAGCAGCATTCAATCTTTCTTTATTTGAATCCACTCTGTCCTTTCCTCGGCTATGGTCCTTAGCAGAATTGATATCTATATCAATATTATTAACAAGCTCTTAAAATTTTCTGTAATCTAAATTCTAAAAATTATTTTCATATACTTTTGATACAAAAGCATATTTATCATAATGGTTACCATCATAGGAAATGGAATCAGCGACCCAAGTTCAAATCCTGGATAAGGCTGTTTGTGTTTCCTTTTATGTTAATGCCTTGAGGAAGGCATGAATCAACCTTTATAAGTTATTTAATGCCAAAGCCATCCTTGTAGAATAACAGTAGTAGTAGTATTTAACTCATAGTTGAGAGGATAAGGAGTTTTATACCTTTCCCAATGTATCATGAGAGAGAGAGAGAGAATGGAAAATTTTTAATGATGAATCAGCACAACACGACATGGCATTATTTCTACTGGTCGAGAAGTGTCACATGGCAAAGTGGAGTGAGAGGTGAGAATGTTAGGTGAGTTTGGAACTATGCATTGAAAAGTGAGATATGACTCACTCAGAAGTTGTGACTTGGGGAAAATAAAAAAATCTCATGAGAAAAAGAAGTGGCCTTGTGTTATTACTAAAAACTATAAATGCCATAGGGCAAGATGTCCTCCAGCATCCCAAGTTGGTTTCCAGACACCAAACATTCAGGAATTGTCAGCCAATTCAGCATCGGCCCAGCAACCGGATCCGAACCTCTCCACGTAGCATAGAAAATGAGATCATTAAAGGAGTAAAAAAAAAAAATAAAACAATTTGAAATGGAAACTTAGTTCTGATATCTTAAACTATATATTAAAATAAAACAAACTATATTTATATATTAATACGCTTGTTCCTTAATCTTCTGACCGTTATCATCTTGCAACACCCTTGTGGCGTTAGTTTCGTATTTGCCTGGGGAGTTGTCTGCCCGTTTAGTTCGCTGGTTCCTGCTAGGGGCCTTTGATATTTAAGCGGCTGGTTTGAACTTCTCTCCCTCTCTTTTTGCCGGCCGACCTACGAGACACATGGGGTAGACCGTGTCTAACCCTTCTCGTTGGGGCAGGGCCCCCCTTACATTACTGTAAGTGATTTATACAGCATGGACTATTCCTAGTCTCATGTCTGTTGCTTTTATGTTCATCCTTTTACATGTATCTTTGTAATACTCATGTATGTATGTTTATGTACACCTCTATGTATTATGTACCCTGTTTATCCATGTGCTGTACCATATTAAATGTTTTGTCTATCAACCCTTGTCAGAGTTTTATCTTCAAGTATATAGCACTTTGAATCTTACACCCTCTAGTTAAAAATGAGACCATCCAAATCGTCCCAGATGAAATGCAAAAAATGTAAATCCACTGAAAACTAATATCTTATGAGTGTCGTCACCTCAGCTAAATAATGAACCATTCCGTTTTTGTTATAAAGAAAGAAAGAGAAGAAAAGGACATGCTACAAAGAAAAATATAATAAGAAAGAAAGAAAGAAGGAAATAAAGAAAGAAAGAGAGTAGGGGAAAGATAGAGAGAAGAAGTGAGTGCGCAGAAGAGATAATGCTAATCTGTTTCAATCGAACATATAAAAAGATGAAGAGAAGGAAAGAAAGAAAAAAAGTCTGAGAGAGAGTTAAATCAAGATTATTATACTTTTTACGTATTGAACTATTTTGCAATAGCTCTTAAGTAAACACATCAAACATATTGATTGAATTATCATACTGTGGTATATCCACAGGCCCCGCTAGTAAATATATAATATTGGGCATGTATCTATTAAACTTTGTTTTAAAAAACAATAAGGCCCATCTAAGGTTGCTTGCTCAGATTTTGAGTCTATATAATACAAGGTTGTTCTCTATTCTATGAATTGACGATTTTGGGTAATGTAACATAAGCAGTGACATAGTTTTGGTTACTGACAAATAGGCAACAAATCTCGATTATAATAAGATTTTTTTCTGATGATAACTTACCTCAATATGCACTCCAGACTTTGGTGTTTCAACCAATTGTCGATAATTAGACACTTGTTTATTCTGAGTTACCTTTAACAAGTCTCGGATTGTTTCCCGGCAAAGTTCCCACATTTGAATTGTAACCTTTGGTTCTCGACCAGATCTTGCCACCGACTTTGAAACGGGACCCAAAGAAGTGTTTTCTAAAAAAAAAAAAAAAAAAAAAAAAAAAAAAGAAAGGAGTATTTTGAGTGAACCATAACTTTTGCAGCACTAGGGAAATGCAACATTGTAGTAAGCAAGTTCAAATTCCAGTCACATTATTGCATTCACTTTTGGACTAATGCCCTTGGAAAAGTTATGAATCCCTTTATCATTCCAACTATCAGTTAAATAACACCACAACAGGATGGGTTTGGCATTAAATAACCCATGAAGGTTTATATGCCATTAAAACAAAGAAACCAAACTAATCCAGATTCCTAAACCCAAGATTGAACTCGAGACCATCAGATAACTAGAAAATCTTAACCAATCGTTTCATTCACTAGGCTTTGGTTACTGCCATGCATTAATGCTAAACAGATAAGGTTTGGTTTGGTTTCTTTGTTTAATGGCAGATCAACCTTCATAGATTATTTAATACCAAAGCCATCCCTGTAGAAGAACACTTGTGGTACTATTTGACCTATAGCTGGGATAATAAGAGGGTTCATACCTTTCCCAAGTGTATTAATCTGAAAGTGAATGTAATAGCATAAGTGGTGTTCAAACACACTTATTACACTGTAGCAGTCCAATAAACTATCTACTATGCCACATAGACTCCCTGCTAAACAGATAAGAAAGTAAGTATATATACATTTTGTGGTTATTTCCTATAACTCCAATATAAACAAAGGGGAACCACTCTTGACTGATAAATTATTTATTTATTTTCCCATTAAACTAAACCCTAACCCTAACCTGTCTTCTTTTTTTTCTAGGAAATCAATAAATAAATAAATAATTTATCAGTCAAGAGTGGTTCCCCTTTATTTATGTTGGAGTTATAGGAAATAACCAATTTTGCTTAAGGAGTTGGCAATAGAAAGCACTGTTTACAGTTGCATCTTTTTCAATGGAATCAATAGTGATTAGTCCTTTTGTGTTTCGAAATACTATCAGTAACACCTTCTTGTGCTAAACCTAGTATTGAAGTCAGTTAGTCTACTGTTGGTTTGAATAACAGCAGCTAACTAAGTACAACCTAAGCAGTGTCCAAGACAGTTGGTATATATATAGAAATCAAGAATGATCCATTCATGAATTTGGGTGATTTGGGTGATTCCATTCCTTGAGTTCTGATTGGCTGCTTGATTTGAATGATACTGTGTAGTTTTATAAATACCCTGTCATTCTGCAGTAGACTTTGCGACTATTCGGGTTTGTATTGAGTTACAACTGTTTGTTGCCTTGTCTTCCCAATTCGACGGTAATTGGAACTTTGATTATTCTTCACCCAGTAGACTGTTTTTGCTAAGGTGGAGCACCACCTTAGACTTATAAGAAATAACCGATATTTAACAATGCTATGGAATATTCCTGAATTGAAATCTAAAAGAAAGTAACTTGTTGAACTGGATTCTTTACAAACAAGTCTCTCAAGCAACATGTCTTCATTAATTTTTAATTAATTCTTTGTTTATGTTGGAGTTATAGGAAATAACCCATTTTGTTTTTCTGACAAGTTTTAAGCTGTATCAGTGCTGCTGTATGGCTGCACCACTTGGACCCTAATGAAGCACCTAAAGAATAAGCTAGATGGGAACTGCACCAGAATGCTGCATGTAATCTTGAACAAATCAGAGAAACAACACCCTACAAGAAAGCAGCTGTATGGCCAATTGCTTCCTATTGCACAAATCATCTGAGTGAGATGTATATGACATACTGGAAACTTAGTTGCATGCATACCTTTCACCAAAGTATTAGGTATTAGCATTAGGAGAAATTCAAACAACCCCATCCAGGATTTGAACTCTGGTTGCTGTGTCCATTTCCTACATCAATAACCATAACACATGAGTGCCTCCTCTGTTTTTATTTTTCAGTATAAAGTAGCTATCTAGTGGAAAATGTTCTAATCAGAAACCAAAATTATGACCATTTTTTTCCTATAATTTTTTCTATTCATTGGAAAATCACGACTTTAAAAATGTACAAGGGTAATCCCAAAAGGTTTCCAAAGTACTGGGGATGGATGGAAACTATTTTTGTGGCTATTGGCAACACTGTTGTGTTTGTTGTGCCTTGCTGTCATGCTCAGTCTTGAATTGGCAGTTATTTCTGATGGAGCTCCTGATTGATACTACTGCCAAGTGTGAAGTTGTGCATGTATTCAATTTTTGAATGCAAATGGCATTAAAATGTTTATGTTATTCGGACTATTGTCCTCATCTTCATTGTTATTTGTACAACATTTCAGCCGATGTGCCCTTCAGCCTTCTTCAGGTATTTCTTGTCGGACTCGGGAACCTTCTTGACATAATCAGGAGCCATCATGGAACTTTGAACCTAACCCTTTATTCAGTCCATGTGGGTATCCTGTTCTCATTCCGCTAACCATAGGTAGGGTAGAGGCGTTAAGCTGTGTTAATTATTATTCTATGTTACTGCTGCCCTTGACCAGGATTGAACCTGCAGTCTAGAGATAACTGTCACTTATAACTGTCTTAACCTAACTCCTTTATCCACTAGGCCATGTGTCCAATGAAAAGAAGGTTCCCGTGTCCAAGAAGGTTCCCGAGTCTGACAAGAAATACCTGAAGAAGACCGGAGGACACATTGTCCGAAACGTTGTACAGATAACAATGAAAATGAGGACAATAGTCTGAATAACGCAGATAAAACTAAAATGATTGAAGTTAATCACAAATTAATGGAAGTATATGGGGAGTTGTGCAAATGCCAATTAAGTCAAAAACGTCTGCAAGTGGTGAAGTGAGTTTGAATGATGATATGGCTCAATGCTTCCTCGACAACATGGTGGAAAGCTGGTATGACATGGGCATACAAAAACTGCCACAGCACCTACAAAAATGCATCGACCAAAATGTCAATTATGTAGAAAAATAGATACATGTTCAAACTTTAAAATGATAATAAACAATAATGGTTTCTGGGATTTCTAAATATTTTGGAGACTTTACCTTTGGGATTTACCCTTGTCACCAATGTTTGACAATTGAATTTTATTGACCCTCACAAAAAAGAGTATGGTATATCAAGAGCTTAACTAGTTTTCATCTAATTGTTCTAATTCATAGAGCCAAGTGGAAAACTCACCTT
This sequence comes from Doryteuthis pealeii, assembly GCA_023376005.1. Classification (NCBI taxonomy): domain Eukaryota; kingdom Metazoa; phylum Mollusca; class Cephalopoda; order Myopsida; family Loliginidae; genus Doryteuthis; species Doryteuthis pealeii. The sequence continues at coordinate 38,644,342 of CM042142.1, forward strand.
TGTTTAGACGGTTAAATAAGGATTCAAACAGGTAAGCAAGAATTCCTGTGGAAGAACTGGACCCTCCAATTAAGAATGACTTTTGAGAATTCTTTGTTCCCATAACCAATAGGCAGACATTGTAGCCTGCCATACAATGGTCAACCAGTGGAGAAATCGAACCATGAAAAAGATCAGCATTACTTGCAGTTTCATCATAGAGCTTCTGAAAACTAAATTAAATATCAATATTAAAATCATTTGAAAATATTTAAAAGATTATAAAATATTAAGACATTATCAAAGATGATATTAAAATCATTTACTTAGAAAATCTTAAAAGATTATAAAATATTTAGACATTATCCAAGATGATATTAAAATCATTTACTTAGAAAATCTTAAAAGATTATAAAATATTAAGACATTATCCAAATGATATTAAAATCATTTACTTAGAAAATCTTAAAAGATTATAAATATTAAGACATTATCCAAGATGATATTAAAATCATTTACTTACTTAAAAGATTATGAAATATTAAGACATTATCCAACATGATATTAAAATCATTACTTAGAAAATCTTAAAAGATTATGAAATATTAAGACATTATCCAACATGATATTAAAATCATTTACTTAGAAAATCTTAAAAGATTATGAAATATTAAGACATTAGCCAAGATGGCATCAATTGTTACACATGCAAGCATCCATAATACATAATTACCAACTCTTCTGCATGAGCACGGTGTGACACAAAGTCAATTACTTAAGCAGAAGTTTAACAGGTTTGAATTCAGAGTTTTCCTTCTCCTAGACAAGTTGATATACCAAGGTTAAGTACCCAGTCTGTCCTGCTATTTACCCATAGCTGGAGGGAGAATGTTGGAGGCATATCTTTCCTAAGAGCATTAGCAATATGTGAAATGCAAACAGCCTCATCCAGGATTTAAAAAGTCACTGTGTCCATTTCCTATGACGATAACCATTACACAAAGCATCTATAATATAGGTATTTTATAAACTTATCTTAGACTGGTAAAAGGTCACAAGAGTGGAACACTTAGTGAAATCAGACTCAAGAGTAATAATTATTATTATTGTTGTTATTTGTTCTTCTCACATCAACCCTAAATAAAAAAAAAAAATAAAAAAGAGAATCTTTGCACAGGAGATATAAGTAGTAAGTAAAGTTGGTGTAGTGGCCTTTTGTTGGTATCAGCCAGACAAGGGAGTCTATCCCCTTTTTGCTAGTGCTAGACCAGGTAGATTGTTTTTACTGGGGTAGAGCACTACACCTACCGTCAGTTCCCCACTTTACCATATAGATCAAATTACCCGATCTGTGTTACTCATGTGCTGAGTTGGCAGGGACCAATATCGAAACCAGAACCTTGTGATTCCAAGGCAGGTGCTCTACCGACTGAGCTAAACCAGCCCCTAGGAGATATACAATATTAATATCTATATACAGGTCAAATTCAGTTATGTAATTGATCTGATAGTTGGCAAAAATGTCCTCTTAAATTATTTCACACTATTGCCGTTTTTTATTTGATTAGACAGTTTTTTTCCAAAATATATTACTCTATTAGCAAAAAAAAAAAATCAAACAAAAAAGACAATTGGTTAATAGACTTTGTTTTTGAAATAATGAGATTTGACTCAGAATAATTTTTAATACACATCAAGAATGAAAAAAACAAAATATCTTTGGCATAAAATAACCCAACAAGGGTTGAGATGCCATAAAATCCAACTAACCAACCTTTTATTTGGATTGACTAAGAGTGCAACAAGTTTATTTGTGGGAAATTAAAGATTTTAAATAAATGAATGATAACCCTTAAAAAGAGAAAAAAATGCTTTCTTCTTCTTATTTAAGTATCTATGCCTTCTTAGCAATGATATGTTGTTTTTTTTATTTTGTTTTTCTTTCTAAAAAGCAAATGGCTGACTTACACAATGTGTGGTCCATTGGAATTCAAGGCCACTTTATTTGGTGGTCTGATACAGAAACTGGAACCAGCTCCATCTTTGAAATGGGAATCTTGTAATTTTCCAACAATTCCAACATTCATTATCTTGAAAGTGCAGCTTGGAATTTACTTCAACAAAATACCAGCACAAAAAAAAAAAAAAAAAAAAAAAAATTATGAGAGGCCTTAGAAAAATAAGTCCTCAAAAACTTGTTTAAAATTCTAAATGAAATAAAAAAGAAATTGAATTTCTCAAACTTCACTACTGAACAACAGTTATAATTTTTTTATGATGAAATATAATTTTATTTAACAAAGGATATGTGAAACCCTTCTACATTTGTTATTTTGTTTTTTGGGGGTCCTCATCTTTATTGTGAAATATACATACACAATGTTTCAACCATTATACCCCCTGGCCTTCTTCATGTGTTCCTTGTATTCCATTGTAGAAGACTGCAGGTTTATCTTTATTTTCCTGACCTCCCATCTGGTGGTAACTAGAAATCAGCAAATGTAAAAAGTTGCGACCGCATTGTGAAAATGTCTTTTTCGTTGGGATTTAGAAAAAATATTTTGATTGGAATGGGTGACCTACGAGGAGGTTCAATTTGCTAAGTAAACGTCTTGTAAAATAGACACCGAACGGTGCTTACCAAAAATCCAAAGTTTATTTTCCGGGCCGTTGAGAACCAAGAAAAAAGAAAAAGAAAAATAGTCAGTTCAACACTGAATATTTTTCTTTTTTTTTTTTTTTTTCTCAGAATTTCTTGTGATTATTATTAGAAAATGTTAGTGATTGTGCTGCGCCAACTGGGGACCAAAGCCATTCTTACGCCTGAATAATTCTCCTAGTTAATCCTATGATTGTTGAGCGATCGATATAAGACACTCTATACTAGAATATTACTGATATCGGGGAACATTTGTAGATGATATTTGTATAGTAAATTGAAGAGCGTACCATCGTGGTATAATGATTAGCAAGTTAGTCTCGCAGATCCGTTACTTCTGAAAAGCAAGTTCGATCCACGCAGGATGCTCCTTAATTAGGGTAAATAATTCTTTTTATATGGAAAATTGAACCCCGCCTGGTAAGTCCCCAAAATTAAGTCCTGTATACCCATTTTTTTTTAAATCAAATTCTTCGGTGCGTAGTTGATAATAATAGAAATATTTTTTTCTAAAAATGAATAAATAAATAAAAATGAATAAATAAACGAATGAAAAAGAAGCAGTTTTCACCAACTTACCTTCTATAATGCAATGTTTAAATTCAATTTTAAGTCGTTCCTCAGTTGTCAGGATAGCAGTAAAATAAATCCCAGGTTAATACCCGAAAAACACAATTGATCTTTTCTTTTATGTTCTGATTTGTCACAAAAGTTGATAAGCACAGGAGAGTTCTATGACATCCGCTTTCATGTCGAGGCTTGTTTTAACGTTGTAATGGGAATTTTCTTAATAATAAAATCAGTACAGCTTAAATTAATTATTTCTACTTATGAATACAAACTGTCAGGAAAAGAATTTAATTTCCTCATTTATCTATATGAATTTCAAATGGAAATCCGATCTTACTGACAGGTTAAAGAGACAATTATCCCAAGCCGTAGTTGTATCCGTGCTAATGTATGGCTGCACCACTTGAATTCTAACGAAGCGCCTAGTGAATAAGCTAGGTGGAAACTGCATAAAAATAGCCCCCTAGTACACAGACCATCCGAGTGAGACGAGCAAGATATGGTGGACACTGCTGGGGGAGCAAGGACGAACTCATAAGAGACGTTCTCCGGTGGAGACCAACGCCAGTGCAGGCTGTCCAGCAAAGACCTACATTGATCAGATCTGCGCGGATGCTGGATGTTGCACAGAGGACCTCCCGAGGGCAATGAATGATAGGGAAGGTTGGCGAGAGATTGCCGGGGATATCCGTGCTACTAGTGCGACATGATGATGATGCTGATACTGCTGCTGCTGCTGCTGCTGCTGCTGATGATGATGATGATGATGATGATGATGATGATCTATATATAATTAAAATTGGAAATTAAAACAGAATTTTTTCAAACATAATTCAATCCTAAAAGTAAGGAATAATTTAGTATAATTTTCGTGTCATTAAACTAGACAGTAAAAAAACCAACATCTAGCCATTTGTCAATATTTGAGAAAATATTGACAACTGGGCAGATTTTGTATTAAAATAGTACTTTTCAATCACACAGTATTAAAAGGAAGCAAAAGTTGATTAACTCAGCTTTAGTATAATAATAGATATCTTCACGTTCTTGCTGCTGCTGGTATTACGTAAGTATTAAAACACTACAGTTGATAAGAAGTTACGACATTATTTAAAGTTTTTTTTAGGATTAAACTAAAGTGGTGGATAATAATATGGATTATAATTTTGAACCACTAAATCTTATGTGTGAAGCAACATTATTATTGTACAAGTAGGTATTTACTCCACCCGTTCGCCACGGGTAGGATGTGACATAAGGTCCCAAGTATATAGCACCCAAGATCGAACACACTATTCAGTAGTCATCATCATCATCATCATCATCATGTCACGCAAGCAGCACAGATATCCATGACAGTCTCTCGCCAATCGTCCCTATCATTCATTGTCCTCGAGAGGTTCTTTTCACAGCACCCAGTATCCGTACAGTGCTGGTCTATGTAGGTATTTGCTGGACGGCCCACACTGACATATCCATGTGCTGGTTTCAATAGGAGAACGCCACTTATGAGTTCATCTTTACTTCTCCAACAGTGTCCAGCATGTCTTGTTCGTCTCACTCGGATTGTTTGACCGTATAGCTGCTTCCTTGTGGTGTGTTGTTTCCACGATTTGCTCAAGATCACACGCAGCATTTTTGTGCAGGCCCCATCTTGTTTATTCTCTAGGCGCTTTGTTAGGGTCCGAGTGGTGCAGCCATACAGTATCACTGATACAACTACGGCTTGAAAGAATTGTTGCTTTAACTTATCAGTGAGATCAGATTTCTGTATTACTGATAATCTGTTTATAGCAGACAATGCCTTCCCGATGCGTGCATTAACTTTGCTTTTTGTGGATGAGATATTACTACCTAGGTAAAAAAAACACCGTAAAAAATCCGTAAAAAACACACGGAAAATATATGTATGTATAGGCACTTCCGTAAGAGTATCTGCGATACCAATTGATGTATTATTACTACCAAATTGAAATATAGTAGGACAGACTGTTTTCTTAAACCTTGGTACGGTGTAGAAAGGTACTTTATATAATTACCTCCCGTGTTTCTTCCCTTAGTCGCTAGGTGTCGTTCCAAGCAGTCAAAAAAAAAAGCAGAAGCGCCAAAATCAAACCATCTTTGACCGTTTTGCCTCGACACGTGCATCTGCATCTCCTGTCAACGTGACAGGGATGAGGGACTTGTTAACTAAACAAGATAAATCGGTCACAAAAAGACGAGTGTTTCTATGTAAATTGAACTTGTTAAACATTGTATGGCAGTTCTCGCTAAATAAATGTGTTTCAGCAACGAGCTGTGGTTTCCAAATCGATAACTACGAAAACAAACATCACAAGTCGAAACCATAGCTCACAATCCCGATACAATGGCGACCGATCGAGGAGAAGGAAAACTGAATTCAAATCAGCACAACCCCGCTTTAAAATTGCTCTTGTTCGGCCGCATCCTAGCCCTGGCGGAGGAGTTGGGTAAATACATATTTTTATTTCTTTCATACGCTTAAAGCTTTCAGAATCTACATAAAAGTAATGTTTTTTGTTTAATTTGTTTTTATTATTATTATTATATACAGACGGAACATGTATTTTTTTAAAAAAGAAAGAAAAAACACAAAAAAGTATTTGAATCTAAGCACAGTGTAGTGGCTAACGTACTGGACTGCGGCAACGTAGTAAGCGAGTTCGAACTCCAGTCGCGCTATTACGTTCACTTTCTGACTAATATCCATGGGAAAGTTATGAACCCCTTCTTCATCCCAACTATGAGTTAAATAGTATCGCTACTGTTCTTCTACAAGGATAGATTTTGCATTAAATAACCCACAAAGGTTGAGATGTCGTTAAACAAAGAAACCGGAACCAAACTGTATCTACGCTGAGAATGATATCGAAAATTTCAAAAAGTTTAATTTTATTTTTTTTTCAGTTGTCTTTTTTATCGTAACTTTTGTCCAGGTTAGTAAAAAAGCAAATGAAAATTAAGATGTATCCCTGGCCAATGCCGGAGGTCCTGTGGCCTCGGCCCTGGACTTTACAAGCTAATATCGTTGATCCCAGCCCCCCCCCCCCCGGCAACACCTGCTCCCTCGATTTAAAGGGACAGGGCTGGTTTTATTGCCCGGTGCCTGAGGCGCCCCCTTGAGGGGGAATGCCGATGGAATCAACGCATTTTTTGCACCCGCCACCCATGAGCTTCGGTTTGTGGATGGTCCCACATTAATAGAGCCTTGTACCTAACCTGTACACGTGGGGTACGTGATAGATATCTTGATAAGTAATCATAAAAATAAGTATTAATTGTTTATTAGACTTTATCGAATAAACATTTTTTTATTTGACGAAACGAGTTATGTCCCTTAGATCTAATGCACTGAAAGACATAAAATATATAAATATTCTTAAATGATATACTCAATTTTTTCTTGTTTTATTATCTTGGCAGAATTTTTTTCAACTTTGACATTTGATATATTTTAAAATTTTGTTAACTTAAAATTCGCATAATCAGTAAAAGTCAAAAACCATGTCAAAACATTCTTTTCGTAAGAGAAGGTAAGTCAATTTTTATATACAAGATGATTGAAAAGTAATTTCATATTTTAATACAACATCTAGCCAGTTGTCAACACTTAAGAAAATATTGACAACTGGCCCGATTTTGTATTAAAATAGTGAGTTACTTTTCAATCACCCAGTATTAAAAGGAATACTTATAATTTCATTACACGATTCATTTAACATCTGTGGCCTCTTACCAGTGCAATTTTAACATAGGAAGCCCCAGTTCTTGAGAATGTATGAAGAGGTTAAGGACCACTGCCATAACTCATCAAATGTCTAGCTCTAGGCATCCATAGAGACACACAGATTTATCAATTTGATATATAATAACGTGGCGATTTTTATCCAACCTCTTCAATCTGAATGGATTTTACAATAACAAGAATTATGTTGGTATCGGTGTATTTCCTATTCATAGAGGTGCTTTTGTGAAACAGTTATCGTTGCAGGAAATGGACTCGGCTATACGTTCAAATCCTGAACGAGTCTCTGTTTCACATAGCACTAATAAAGTCGGTGGGGTGGCCTAATGTTGGTATCAGCCACACAGTGAGGGAGTCATCCCCTTTTCACTAACCCTAGACCAAGGAGATTATTTTAGCGTCATACCTACCATCAGCTTTTCGCAGATCCATGTGCTACTCATACGCTGAGTTGGTGAGGGCTGGTATCGAACTAGGAACCTTGTGATTTCTAGGCGGATGTTCTATCGACTCAGCTAAAACCCTTGGGAAAAGGCATGTATCTGATTTAGGTCGGAAAATTAAAACGGAAAGTTTTTTGGTGGTACCCAATGACAGTTTAACTACAGTCTATGAATTAACATTTTGCGAATTGGGTTACGGTTTTAGGGGATTAAGGTTGTTTTTAATTACGTATTGCTTAAAAAAAATAAACAACAAAAAAAACAAATTACTTTAATTTCAATTTAATGTTGAAAAATATTTTTTAAAACTAAGTTCAATTGAAACATTGCAATACTAACACAAACAACTGTCTCAATAATGGATTCAATAATTAATTTCAATGGTTAATAAAATTTATAGTAATTTGGGTTTGTTTTGTTTATTTTCTAAGCAATACGTAATTAAAAACAACCTTAATCCCCTAAAACCGTAACCCAATTCGCAAAATGTTAATTCATAGACTGTAGTTAAACTGTCATTGGGGACCTCGAAAAAACTCAGAAAATGAGTAAAAATATATTTAAAAATAAGTTTAAAAAATGAATACTCGACAATGATGAAAAACAACCAACCAACAAACCAACCAACAAATTATTCATCCATAGCTGGAGGGAGAATAGTTGGATTCGTATCTTTCACATGGGTATTAGTGCTATAAGAAATACAGCCTTGTCCAGGATTTGAAATCTGGTCGCCGATTCTATTTCCTATGACGATAACCGTTACCTAACGAGCGCCACTCGCTTCGCTGTATGCTCTCCTAAAGTTATTTCTGGTAGATTAAAAATGACAGTTCCACATGTTTTCTGTTTCAACAGATTTGAGGAAAGAGACTGGAAACCAACGAGATAAAATTAGATTATCTCTAGAATTAAACAGATAAAAGATTAAGGATTTTGATTCGATGGTCGGCTCTAATCTGCGGATTTCAGTTCATGGAGGACACTAAAACTGAAATGTTCTTTTTACGAGGTGGGTTCAAAAAGTATCGAGACTGAAGATGTATTTATCTCCTATCATACAAACCATAGGAAGCGCGTGGTGTAATGGTTAAAGTCATGGGAAATGGACTCGTCGCCCCAAGTTCAATTCCTGGGTGTGGTAATTGCATTTCACTTAGCGTTAATACTCTTGGGAAAGGTATGAATCCTACTCTACCACCAGCTATGGGTAAATAGTAGGGCAGACTGGGCTCTTTAACCTTGGTTAGGCAACCGGTCTAGGAGAAGGAAAACTCTGAATTTAAACCTGTTGAATTGACCTTGTGTCGCATCCTGTTCGTGCGGAGGGGTTGGTAAATATGTATCATACAAACCATCCAGGTAAGACTAACAAGACATGCTTGACACTGCCGGAGAAGCAAGGACGAACTCATAAGTGACATTCTCCTGTGAACACCTACCATATGAAAACACCAGTGCAAGCCGACCTGCAAAAAAACGTACATCGATTGATTCTGTGGGGATACTGGATGTCGCGTTGAGGACTCGCCAAGAGCGATGGCCGATAGGGACGGATGGCGAGAGAGTCATGGAAGTCCGTTGTGTCAACGCGACATGATGATGATGATGATGATGATGATGATCTCTTCCGTTTCTAGATGCCCGTATTTTTATAGAATAATACATATTCCTGTAAGTGCAAGGGTATTTCTATAAGTATGTATACGTATACGAGTAGCGTATATGTGCGTATGTGCCTTTACATGGTTGTGTGTATAGTATATGTATAGTGATATTAAGTGGTAGTTAAACACTTGGGAGGCCAGGAATCTTTAAAAGATTATAAGATAGAAAGAAAAGGGAATTCCAGATATTAACAAAAAATAGAAAGGGTTATTCTTTTTTTTAATTATTGTCACAGACTGAAGCAGCCTGCGTGAGTAAGGGCATAGGTTAACAGATATGGATATTTTTCAATACCAAAAATCGTATTCATTTGACTCCCCCCCCCGCTCCTAAAACATTAACATCTTATTCATTGCTGAGCAATATCCATGTCTACAATTATACATCTTTTCGACAGCCTTATGCTATAAAATACTTATTGAACACGAGTGAAAACTGTTACGATTTTATGAGCCATACTTTAGGCTTCAAGCAAGAGCGCTTGTCCAGCGGAAATCCTTGGTAAAGAACCTTTGGTTGTTCCTTGGTGCTCCTCAGTATTGCAAGTCCTTCGTCAATGATTGCAAATGGACGCCTCTCCGTATCAGTGATTAAGTAGTCAACCAGCAACGCATTCTGGCTGTTGATCGGCTGAGGTTTAAATCACGTGACCTCGCTTAGTCTATAAATTTAAGTGGTATATTGTAGCACACCTTATATACCAAAATAATCCAAGAAAAACAATGAGTAAATATTTGCCGACTCCCCTGATAAATATTTCGTAATTCCTTCAAATCGAAACCCGTCTTAGTAATTGTCATTTGATTGATTGACTGATTTATCGGTCCAGGATTATCCGTGGAAAATACTTAAATCACCCAACAACAATTGTTCAATGTCTACAGTTTTAAAGATTCTTGCTTTTATTGTCGAGATGTATGAATAGCAAATTATCTTTTATTTTTCCTTTGGACAATAACAGGGTCTGAATCCAATAAGTCAATTTGTTTACATTACGGTATATATAGCATGAGCGTATACCCATGGTTGTATTTCTTATACTCATCTTGTAGTGTGTTGAAATATTTCTGATATAAGGCGTGCACCAATTCCACCCTGAATTTATAGACTAGCCGAGGTAACGTGGTTTACTCTTCCGGCCAATCAACAATCATAATGCGTGGCTGATTCACTACTTAAACACTGATACTTGCCATAGTTCACTTGCAATCATTAAGGAGGAACTTACGACCATTGACGAAGGAACCGAGGACTCTTTACCAGAAGAACCAAAGGATTCATTATCAGAGGACTACCAAGGATCCAATTCCACTGGACAAGTGCTCTGGCTTAAGGCCTACAGGATGGCCCATAAGATTGTAACATAGTGTACTTATCTTTTCTGTATTTCTTAACTTGTCTTGAGTAGCTATCGACCGATCCTCAGCCATCTTCTTCTAAACTGGTATCTTCTTAAGATTCTGGTTGTCTATCTTCTTAGTTGTTTCTTCTTCTTAATACTCTGGGTGATACTGTCCTATGTTATTAGTTTGTTCTTAGTTAACAACTCAAGACATTTCTTTGGTGAATTCACATGTATTTTACTTGGATTATTTGGATTATTGTCATCATCTTTATTGTTAACTGTACAACGTTTCGGACGATTTGCTCTCTGGCATTCAGGTATTTCTTGTCGGACTCTGGAATCTTCTCGAACTCGAGAACCTTCTCTTCGAATTCAGGAACCTTTTTATCGTGCCGATTACGACAAGAATGTTCCCGAGTCCAACAAGAAATATCTGAAGAACACCAGAGGGCACATCGACCGAAACGTTGTACCGATAACAATAAAGATGCGGACAATAGTCTGAATAATCAAAATAATCAAAATTATCAAGCCTCATCTAAAAAGTTTAGAAAAATATTTTTATTTGAGTCTGAATCCGGATTTCTCAACCGTGCAGTGAGAATCTAATTCCGGACGAGAGACACAATCAGGAACCTCATCCCTCGGCTGCTAGCTCGAAATTGACTAGAACTAAACCCTCTCACGCTTGTGTGGCAAACAGGAAGAGAGGTCACACAAAAGATGTCACTCATAATCTCTAACCATTTAGGTTTGAATTCAAATAATTTTTCTACACTAACTGTACATAACTGATAGTATAACCATCAATTATACAACAAATTTATATTTTAATGCCATGGCATTATGATGCCATATTCCGGTGTCAAGACTGACATAAGGCTGTCGAAAAGATGTATAATTGTAAACTTGGATATTGACCAGCAATTCAGCTCTTAGAATGATATGATAATGTTTGAGAGGAGAATCTAGTCAAATGAATGTGATTTTTGGTATTGACCCAGTTACCTATGTTTTATACATTTATAAATCAATAAAAGTGTCTCACAATGTGGCAATGGATTTGTGCTGGTATTAAAAGAAAACAAAAGAAAAATACGACTTTTCTGCTTTGCTGTTTTCCTTGTTTAAGTGTCATTTTCTATTTATGAAAAAATGAAGTATAACCAACGACAGAAAAATCGGAATTAAACAAAAACAACAGACAGACAGACGGGCAGACAGACATACACTCCAAATTAAATAAATGCTGCCAACGTATTGGTATAATCTATTATTTCACACACACACACACACACACACACACACACACACACACACACACACACACATATATATATATATATATATATATATATATATATATATATATGGATAATATAGTTTGGTATATTCGTAAGGTTAGCTATGACCTGAAGTCAACGGCTCTTGATAACTCACAGTTTCTCGCCTATGCGATTTTCAAACCAAAATACCCCCATCTCTCTCTCTCTCTCTCTCTCTCTCTCTCTCTCTCTCTCTCTCTCTCTCTCTCTCTCTCTCTCTCTCTCTCTATCTAGGTCAAAAGTCATTGAGAAATATTGAAGTAAGTAATATCATTCCTCTCTGTTTTATCTTTATTTTATTACTCTCAAGAGACGCCGAAAGCACCGGTTCCAACAAGATTACCGAAGTTAAGCAGTGATAAGCCTGCTCATTATTTAATTGTTTGACCATTTAAGCAAGAGTAATTACTGTAAGCAACCTGAATCTTTTGTTTATCGAAATGACTTGATTGGGCATTAAATGACCTGAAAAGGGTTGATATGTCGTAAACCAAAACAACCAAACCTTATCTTTCTTTCATTTTGATTGATTAGCCACTTTTATCACTTTTAATTTGATCTTGAAGAAAATCAACGTTTCATTTATTATTCTTTTCTGACTTGGTAGATATAATCTTAGTCTCGATACTTTTTGAATACGCCCTCTATACACAAATGAAATGATAATTCATATATTCCTGAATCAGTACTGTATTCAATAATGATCAATAATTAACTAGATGTGAAATAGATTGGAAAACGTGGCTAAAAAGGTCTTAAAATCGGTGAGAATATTGTTCAATCAATCGTCTCGTAAGATTCAAGTCATAATGGCTCGATAATTCAATTTTATTCATTCGTTTTATTCTTATAAAACGTTTGACCTTTTGTTTGATCCTGGTTCTGATTCATTTGAACCTTGATATCCACTAGGAAGAATCAAATGCTGAGTTCAGTTTTTCAGTCACCGATGCCCTCGAACGCTTCCGACTAGAAACGATCACTTAGTCAAAATCAATCATATTTCATTGAGCTTTTACGAAGAAGAAGAAGAAGAAGAAGAAGAAGAAGAAGAAGAAGAAGAAGAAGAAGAATCGATCTTTAAAACGCCTTTCTTTTAGGTGATGAGTCAGACGGAGATCACCGACTACAAGTCTGAAATTAGAGGGACACCTTCCCCCTTTCCCGGTATAGTGACTGACCTGGAGTATTCATAAAGAATGATGGACTAGAATTCTTTGGCTGACAAAGGTAAGAATGATTAATGTTCATTTCGAGTTTATTCCACCATTCAATTGATGTAATCAGTTGCAGACGCAGCCAGAAAATAAGCTGCGAGTCATTTTTATCTTCTTATACCAACTTTAAATTATTACTATTACTACTACTACTACTACTACTAATAATAATAATAATAATAATAATAATAATAATAATAATCATGCCGCACTGTTAGCACGGATATCCATGACAATCTCTCTTCCTCCGGGACGCTCATCATTCTCGGAGGTCCTCTATGCAGCATCCTGTATTCGCACAGAGCTGGTTAATGTACGTCTTTTCTGGTCGGCCCTCATTGGCGTGCCCATGTGCTGGCTTCCACAGGAGGATGTCGCTTATGAGTTCGTCCTTGCTTCTCCAGCAGTACTCGGATGGTTTGGGTGATATGTGGCAGGTGGCCGTATAGCTGTTTTCTCGTGGGTGTTGTTTCCACGTCTTGTTCAGGATCACCCTCAGCATTCTTGGGCAGCTCCCATCTAGTTTATTCTCTAGTCGCTTTGTTAGGGCTCAGATGATGATGATGATGATGATGATAATAATAATAAATCGCAAAACTAAAACAGGGAGAATACATAGGGTGGAAAGGAGATCCACTAGGAATTGTGTACAAAAAACAAATTTTGACCATATAAAAATATACATAAACCAGAATCTGTCTTGTGAATGAAACGCATAAAATTCCAGTCAGAAGACCAGACCTAGTATTGATTAACAAGAAAAAGAGAACATGTCAACTGGTAGAATTTGCATTTCTAGCAGATCACAGGGTTAAGATGAAAGAAAACATTGCCAGAGAATTGAAAAAGCTGTGGAATATGAGGATGAAAGTAATACCAATTGTAATTGGTGCACTTGGAACGGCCCCAAATTTTAGAAACTATAGTAGGGGAACTTGAAGTCAGGGAAGAATTGAGACCATCCTGACAGCAGCATTGTTAGGATCAGCTACAATACTCAGAATAGTCCTGGAGACCTGAATAGACTTGTTGTCCCTCCGGCTCCAGTGAAAGACCATCAGCTGACGCTAGTATGAAAAACTCACAAAGAGTCAAATAATAATGCAACATTTGGCCATAAGAAAATCTAAAAATGTCCATTTTATTCTATTAAAATGAAATTAAATGACGAAATTACAACTAAAGTTAGAATTAAAAATACCCCCCCCAAAAAAAAAAAGAAACGAGGATTTTTCTGTGCATTTTTGTCTACGATCTTTGATGCCATTTCCTCAAAAATTGGTACAAGTTTAAGATTTAATTCTTGGTATCGGTACTTAATAGACGAATATACATGTAATTTGATATTTCAAAAAAGTGAAAAATCGACCTCCCCTACTGGATCATGACAGTGAGCTGAAAAACAGCGGAACATGATGATGACGGAGTACGCGCTTGGAGCGGTTCCCAATTGCTTGGTAAAGGGACCGGAGGAATCAAGACCACCCAGATAATAGCAGTGTTAAGATCAACTTGAATATTTCAAAGGTCCTGGGTACCTGATGAGTCTTGTTATACTGTTGGGCTCCATTTAAAAAAATTCCTATTAAAACTGGCATGAAAAACTCACGATAATGACTAATCTATACATATATAAAGGACAGTTGGTGTGTATGAATGTATCAGATGATAAAATTTTGTGCATAAGCATAAAATTTTATCATTTGATCCATCTGAGACAACAGGAAGGACGTCCTTCCTATGTCATATTTGCATCAAACTTAGTTGATATGCAGCGGGTTTGGTGAGTGATTTGAGGGCTCATGAGAGGAAAGGTTCTGGTGGTGATGTTATAGGTTTGTGAGGGACGAGAGAGATATGTAAAGATTATGCTATTGCTATGTATGTCCAGATGAAACTACGAAAATAAAACAATTAACGACAAACTAATTATATATAAACATTAGATATCACAGGTTCTTGCTTTTTGTACAAAAATTATGAATATTTGATTTATATTTGAAGATTCTAAAAAATCAAAATATACATAGAAATAGCATTGAAATTCTACTTAAAAATGTTTATGAATCTCAAAAATAAACAAATCAATGCACCAGGTATTCCACCCTCTACCCAGTAAAGTAAAGAAAAGCGGAGTGACCTGTTGGTATCAGTCGGAAAGCGACAGAGTCAATTCCCTTTTAGCTGACGCTAGACCAGGGGGATTTTTATCTGAGCTGGAGTGCCACACCTACCGTCAGAACCTCACTTTACCACTCAGATCAGATTAGCCAATCTATGCTACTCATTTGCTGAGTTGGTATCAAACCAGGAGCCTTGCGATTCCTGGGCGAGTGCTCTACCGACTGAGCTAAACCGACCTAATTGATAAAAACTAGTAAAGCTTCCGCTGTTGGCTATTTTATCGTCGTAAATCATATGAAGCTTCAGCAAATGCATTTGACGAAAATCAAATAGAAAATCGTAGGAACTTGTTGGAAACTGTAAAGTTGTCAGCAAATTGTAATCCAATTCTAAAAAAAAACAAAAAAAAAACATGTAAACAATGCGCTGAATCAAATATTAGAGCCATGATCCAGTAAAGAAGGGTCGCGAAAAATTTGTATCATTTCTCAGTAAAACAACAATAAACTATTCAGCGTTATTGAAGATATTTTCAAAGAAACAGTCTCAAGTGAAATTATTGAGGCTGGTCCATATTTAATACACCTGAAATCAACTGATATAAAGAAATATGTATCTAAGGTAGCTAGGTTGTCTCCCTTGGTCGATACACCTTTCAAAGTAACTAACCACTGGCCTGCATATGTTGGCGCCAGATATCAAAAGATATGTACAGACCTCTTTCTGTTGCATAATTGTATGGTAGCGTAGGGCTTTTGACAAGCCCTGCAGCGATAATGCAAAGGGCCCAAGTGGAAAAATACAGACCGTTTGGGAACTTTGACCCCAAAGGCGGGAACCTCGCGAGTCACATTATAACTAGTTAGGTAGTCAGTTTCAATCTAAATGACACGCAGGACAGACATGTTCTGTTGGTGTTGGCTCAGACCGCGCGGTGAATGAAAATGGACAATAAAGCTTTGATCAAAGACAAACAAAGTCTTGTTAGTTAATTACCTGCCTTTAAAAGAACTAGTCCTTAATGAGTAAGCCCTTAGGGAAAGAAGCAACAAGAAGGAACAGCCCTAGACGATCACAGATGGCTGAACGAAAGAAGATAGAAAGTAACAGACCAATAAGTCAATGCTGTATCTCTGTATCTGTCTGTCTCTCTCTCTCTCATGCCTCTCTATCTATCACACAAGAACTTTTGTTTATGTACCCGCAATGGTTATATAACATTTCAACTGATATCTGTAAAGAAGCTAACGTTAAAATTGTCTCTGCTACAATGCCAACAGTGAAAATGTGGAAAGCCATATGAAAGTACGTAAAACATATTCAACAAATTCACCAAGGACTTTAATAATTTATATAATATTTTATATAATACAATATAGCCGCAAGCAGAACAAATTGTTTGCAAATGAAAATATAGGTACAAACTGTTAAGTGTGTAAGGGCCATTGCTTGGCCTTATAGCAGAAGCGCTTATCTGGTGGAATCCTTGATAAAGAGTCGGTCGACAATGCGAATCCTTTGATTACTAAAGTGTCCTGAGTTACTGGTAATCGTATATGTCTTCGTGAGTATTGGTAAAGATCCCGGCAATCCTATGTACGTCGTCCAAGAGTGTGTACTTGATGTGTGACGTACATGGTGGGTTTAAGTATCTTATCAGGCCACTAGTACTGACAGTGATTGGTTAGAAGAGTCAATCACGTGACCTTGGCCAGTCTATAAGTATAAGCGGGGAACTGGCACACACCTTATATCCATAAAATACAACACAAACTGGATTTTCTTTATATATGACTATAATATGATATTCTTTAAAACTTCCAAGTTGTGTCCCTTGTTCTTCCTGTTATAGACTTCATCTGTTATCACCTTAACCACCATATTTTGCGGGCTAATTCACCACACTGAAGTCTTCTCTGCTCATGACCAGTGTCCTGTTGCTCTTTGGGTGCGGATTCTCATGACTCTCCCTCTCCAAGGGTCCTGTCGGTCATTCCTTCTGGTAAGTCCTCTGCACGGTATTCAGAATCCACACAGAGCTGATCAAAGTAGGTTTTTTTGCTAGCCGACTAACACTGGTACATCTATGTGCAGATGGCCATTGTGGAATGTCGCTTATGGGTTTGTCCTTGCTCCTCCAGCAGTGTCCGACATGTCTTGTTTGCCTTATCAGGATGGTCTGCGGGATAGAGTTCAAGTGACCGTATAGCTATTTCCTTGGGGATGCTGCTGCCAGGATTTATTCAAGGCAGCGCGCCGCATCCTCGTGCAACCCCATCTGTTTTATTTTCCATGTAGTGCAGCCATATAATAGCACTGACACGACTACAGCTTGGGAGTATAGTTGCTTTTTTAAAAAAATACAATACATTAAAAAACAATTTGGTTTACAGATCTGGTTATTATTGGCAGTTAATATGAATAATAATCTGTCACTCAAGCAGCAGGTCCCCCATACCAACATACCAGCCAGCTATTCGAACTACTCAAGCAAGTAAGAGATAAAGACTTTAAAAATGTGGGAGAGATTATACGAATGCCTCTCACCTTTCTCATCACTCTCTTAAGAACTTTCTCACTATTCATATACCCGATGCAAAGGGGTACATAACAGTACTAGGTTACATGGTACTAGTAGCTGGTTATATAGTTCTTTTAAATTGGTAATTTTTTGTTGCTATTTCAATGTCCATCTTTTATTGATTGGTCAGTTATTTGCTTATGTTTTTGGCTTTATTCAGTCAACCTAGTGAGTGACCAAGTCTAACGAAGTGAAATATCGAATATGGCACCCAAGAGGGACGAAAAAAACAAACAACAAATAAACTGATTAATATGGGAACAAATTTCGTTCTATCCAAAATGGCTGCTATTGAAGAATGAGAACAGAGAAATGAATGATTGATCATCGATAACTTGAAACTAGATCAAGATTTTAGCATTTATGCGTGATCATTTCATTCAGACGTAATCGATATTATTGTACACGGCGTTAATATACTATTTGCTTATAATAATCGAAACTGATAGAAAATCAGGAAAATTATAACATCTTTATATCTCAGTATATGACTAAAACTCTCATCTTATATATATATATATATATATATATATATATATATATATATATAGAGAGAGAGAGAGAGAGATAGATAGATAGATAGATAAAAGGTTTATCTTAAATTCATTATCATTGGAACAATTTTGCTACTATTGGTTTCTTGCTCTGCGACAGTCTTCAGGCAACGAAAGTGTTCTTAAAATGATGCAAATGATATAAATATGGTCAAATGTGTGCGTTTGGTTAACTGTATTCACGTGTCACTTGTTTAATATATATATATATATATATATATATATATATATATATATATATATATATAATGAGAAATTAAGTTCATACACATACACTCAATTTTTTCTTATTATTAATCTATAACTGTTCAATCCATTGTTTGATTAAACATTTTTAAACGTATTGACTTTTAAAACGTATTTTTAACGACTAAAATTCATAAAATATTCTCAACGGGAAATCAAAAGATACAATTACTAAATTTTAAGGCCTCCTTAATTCATATCACTCAAAATCGGACGTAGAAGGTGTTAGGTAAGTAATGGCATTCCCATGATATATTTCAGAACTAAAATTTATATTTTAGAATATGTATTTTTTCTTCCATGCCTCAAGAAATTCTATCCCTCTATTACAGAAAATACTGTAGATAAAGAACTATCTTTGGCTAAAAAATACATATATTTACCAACTCCTCCGCACGAGCAGGATGCGACACAAGGTCAATTTCTTAAGCGGAGTTCAACAGGTTTGAATTCAGAGTTTTCCTTCTCCTAGACTGGTTGCCTAGTCATGGTTAAGGAACCCAGTCTGCCCTGCTATTTACCCATAGTTGGAAGGAGAGTAGGATTCATACCTTTCCCAAGGGTATTGGCGCTAAGTGAAATGCAATTACCACGTCCAGGATTTGAACTCGGGGCGACGAGTCCATTTCCTATGACTTTAACCATTACACCACGCTGGCTAAAGAATATATGGAAATACCAGAAGAAAATGTTTAAATTATCCAGCATTGCCGTAAAATC